>BPLQ01004481.1:26861-626861 GCA_021605075.1 Caerostris darwini
AGATTTTTCTTTCTAATGCAGCTGGCAAACACTTAGACAGCTTGGTCTTGGATGCCTTAAGGCAAGCGCTACACAGACGTTACTCACTTTGCATTACCCAGGGAGCGCGTGTAACTTGAAGATAAGCCATGGACGCGAAGTAACAATGCCCCCCCGCCCAACGCTCTACGATCCTATTTAGACCGGGACCTACGGTTTAAAATGGATTCCGAACCACTACAAACATTCATGGCCGAGTGGCTAGCGCTCTGGCACTCGGTACCACAGGTTTCAGGTTCGAGTCCCGGCGGTGCCATGGATGTTTGTAGAGGTTCGGAATCCACTTTAAACCGTAGGTCCCGGTCCTAATAGGATCGTAGAGCGTTGCGGGGGCATTGTTACTCCGCGTCCGTGGCTTATCTTCAAGTTACACGCGCCCCCTGGGTAATGCAAAGTGAGTAACGTCTGTACAGCGCTTACCTTAAGGCATCCAAGACCAAGCAAGCAAGTGTTTGCCAGCTGCATTAGAACAAAAAAAAAAAAAATAATAATAATAATAATAATAATAATTATCATCTCCAAAATACCGATTTAAATTCCTTCACGATTGATTCAAAAGAATCCGCAGACAAAGCTATCAATAACTTCACCTACGCGATGCGCACGGCATGCCACAAAGCATCAAAACCAAAACACTTTCATTCGAACATCAAACTCCCACCGGAAATTAAAAGTAAAATCCCACCGGCATTAAAATCTGAGTTTAAAAATCTTAATTGCGAAATTAAAAATCTTGTATAAATTCACAAAAACACTGCGTGGGAAAACTTCACTGATTCTTTAAACGACAACACCCAAAAAATTCTGGAGAAAAGTTAAATCTATGAAGAAACCTCTTCAAAACATTAAATCGCTCGAAACGGACGCCAACAGCATAGCGATTTCCCCTGCCGATAACGCCGAGGCAATCGCCGACTGCTGGAAGCTCCAATTTCAGCAAAATCCCAACATGAGCCAACCGTTCACAAACAATATAATTCATTCCGAAACAGAAAAATATCTAAAAACTCCACACTATAACTTCTGCATCTCCGCACAGGAAATAGTTAATTTTATTCAAAATTTAAACACCAAAAAAGCGGCAGGTTTTGATAAAATTGACAATAATATGATCAAGCATCTGCCTCTAAAATTCATTTATTGGTTCATTGTTATTCTTAACGGCATGCTAAACATTTCTTACTTCCCCGAAGCTTGGAAAATTGCCATTATTACACCCATACATAAACCAGGTAAAAATCCTTCATTACCAGTCAATTATAGGCCAATTTCTCTCCTCAGTAACCTCAGCAAAATTTATGAATTCGCGATTTTGAAAAGGATCAAAGAATTTTGTCAATTCCCGAACAATACGGCTTCAGAAAAAACTTAAGCACTGCGCACCAATTCTTCAGGGTTACAGAGTTAATTAATCATGGGTTCAGTACGCGAATTTTAACCGGTATACTATTTCTTGACATCGCGAAAGCGTTTGACAAGGTTTGGCATACCGGTTTAATCTTCACTCAAAAAGCTTAATTTCCCGCTGCCGCTTACTCTTGTTATTAAATTTTTTCTTGAAAACCGTTCGTTTCAAACTAAAATCAATGCCTACAACGCCTACAATGCCTACAATCACCTCTACAACTCGAAAAATGGAATGCGGACTCCCGCAAGGATCTTTATTATCTCCACTTCTTTTTAATATTTACATTAATGAAGGGCCTGATGGCCGAATGGCCTACGCTGTGGCGTTCGGTACCACAGGTATCGGGTTCAAATCCCGGCTTTACCATGGGTGTTTGTAGTGGTTCGGAAACCACTTTAAGCCGTAGGTCCCGGTCTAACATGATCGTAGAGCGTTGCGGGGGCATGTTACTCCGCGTCCGTGGCTTACCATCAAGTTACACGCGCCCCCTGGGTAATACAAAGTGAGTAACGTCGGTGCAGCCCTTATGGCGAAGATCTTTTGGGCCTGAATAGCCGAGTGTCTGGTGCTCGGAACCACAGGTTTCGGGTCGAGTCCCTGCGGTGCCATGGATGTTTGTAGTGGTTCGGAATCCACTTTAAACTGTAGGTCCCGGTCTAATAGGATCGTAGAGCGTTGCGGGGGCATTGTTACTCCGCGTCCGTGGCTTATCTTCAAGTTACACGCAACCCCTGAGCAATGCAAAGTGAGTACATTTGTGCAGCGCTTGCCTTAAGGCATCCAAGACCAAGCTGTCTAAGTGTTTGCCAGCTGCATTAGAAAGAAGAAGAAAAAAAACCATTAATGACTTCCCGCGAGACGAAAATATCCTCACAGCTATGTACGCAGATGATACTGCAATCATTACTCAGCACTTCCACGAATTTACTCTTTATTTCAGACTTCAATCATTTGTCAATAGACTACAAACCTGGCTCTGTTTATGGAAAATCAAAGTTAATACCAGCAAATGTGCAGTACTCATCTTCCATCGGAAAAGAAGTACTCCAAATGTTCACCAAATTCATATTTTTAATGAACCAGTGCCTTTTGTAACAGAATACAAATACCTAGATCTCATTTTAGACCGCCGACTCACGTTTCAAAAACACATTCAATACATTATTTCTAAAGCAAACAAAGCCAAATTCACAATAGCTCCTTTAATCTAATGGAAAAGCAAAATCTCACTCAGAGGTAAACTCAATATTTACATCTCACTAATCCGACCTATCCTGCTTTATGCGATTCCGGTCTGGATTAATTCAGCAATGATCCATTTGAAGCGACTGCAGGTTCTTCAAAATCAGTTCTTAATGACTATTACAGAAGCGCCTTTTCATTATAACAGACATCGTATTCACGACGAATTAAAAATTGATACAATTCTAAACCTTGGCAAAAAGATTACCGAAAATTTCATCCTAAAAATAGATGCACCTACAAATCCAACGCTACTAAATCTCCCGTATTATGATCTGACCACGCGCCATGCGAAAAAACGCCCGCTTTCTATTTACTTTCAAGACTTCAGTTCATTCCCCGTGGCCAAAAGAATTCACTTTGACCCGGGATGAAAAAGCTCTGTGCCAGACATTGCACTCTCTCGTTTTGATGCGAATTTCATTCTCCGTTTTTCAAAAAAGAAGGACAATTCTCCGTAGTTCGTTTGATAGCTTCGGAAACGTTCTATTTTCGTCAAGGTCGCTCCAATGCTGAACTTTGAAATGAATTAGTTTTGGTTTGTTTATAATTCTGCCCTCCGCTTTCCTTTTCTCTTTCTCTACAGCCATCCAGAAGATTTCTTGGTTTCGTAACGGTTATTTTATAAATCTTTTTAATTGCCACAGTTTTTTGTTTTTAAACTATTTATGTCAACTATTATTTTTAAATTTTTGTTTATTTACTAACCTTTTTATTCCTGTTAATTCTCATCGAGCATGGGCTCGTTTAATTTCTTTCTTTTTATAACTTAACTTTTGGATTTTATTTTATGTTCTTTAATAGTAATTATTGATATGGAGGTATGGGAAATTCCCTGGTACTCCAACTAAACATCTACCGTTACGTTAGAAAGAAGTAGGGGGAAATGGATTGAGAAAGTACTTGAAGATGTATAGATACTGTTGAGATGTATTGTATTGTTGTTAGATATTGTTGAGATGTATTGTATTGTTGTTAGATATTGTTGAGATGTATTTGAAGAACCACGAGAGAGATAAGACTGCGGTTGAAATTCACGGAAAAAGTCGGGGCGAAGTTGAATAAGCTGAAGGGAGAGAGCTGATTTGGGGGGGGCGGCTAGCATTCAATCAGTTTTTAATAAAGAAGTAGGTGAAAATGGATTGAGAAAGTACAGAAAAAATGGGGCATGGAAACTACTGGGGTTATGCGGGAGGGGATCACATTATTTCAGATATGCTTGTTTTTGGTACTTACGTATTAACGGTACCTTGGCGACAGACTTGGCGGCTTTTAAGTGTCTCCAATCTTTATTATTTGGAATAAAAATATTTTGAAAGCATTTTGATTTTAAATGAAGTTTTTCATATATATTTTATTATTTGGAACAAAAATTTTAAGTGTAGATTGGCGCCAAATCTGTAGCTGCGGTTGGCGCGTGTGCTCCTTATTGGCGCAACTGTCGCCAAAGTACCGTTAATACACAAGTACCCTGTTTTTCAGTGTTGTTTTTACTATCCGAAAACAAATCAACAACGAATGAATAATTATCCCTTAAATTTCCTTTTTTGTGTGTTTCTGTTAAGAATAAAATCGGAATAAAAGATGTCTAAATCAGGAAAATGTACAATATTATTTATGAAATAAATCCTTAACTGAAAAGAAATTATAAGAATTCTAATTTATTAACACTCTATTTTTATTTTTTATTTTATTTTATTTATTTATTTATTTTTTATTTTCCTAAAATAAATAGAGGTTGATGATGTTTTATTTTTTACTTCAAATCTGACATATAGAAAAGATGTCCTAACATACATTATTTAAATATAAATGTTTCTCTTCAAAATCGATGAATTTCAATATCAGAGATTCGACATCTACTCTGAATCAAAACTATAAGAAAAATATGATAGAATGAGCTGTAAGGTTTATGATTAAAGGAAACAATTAAAATAAAAGGGAGAAAAAAAAGAAGAAAAAAAATCCATAAAGAAAAAAAGCTCCTTCATATTATACAGTACTGCAAATTACAAAGCAGAAAATTATGCCACTCTTTAAATAACATTGTAAAATTTAAAATTTTGTACAAAATGTATTTTTATTTGTATCACAGCTTCTTTTTTAAAAAAAAAAATCATTTAATGCAATCTTGAATATTTTTTAATTTACTATTAAATTTACATAATGTAAAAATATGCATTACCATACAGCAACCTACTGAGTAATTTCTTCTTACAGATTCTGTAAATATAGAGAATTAATATAGACTAATTTGCAAAATGGTCATGAATAATTTTGTTTAAAACATAATCAAATATTTTATTTTAAGCATAAGACTGAATATATATTTCGTTAATTTCCATTGCTCTTTACTGAAGGCTACACTGCGTAAAAAAAGTAGAAGGACACTTGATTTTGTAACAATAACCGAAAAATATTTTATTTTTACTAAAATTTTTTATGAGAGACATTTTACAAATATTTTAAAAATACAATTTTAACATCAGAATTATGATATTCAAACATAAAATATTAATGGCAACAAAAATAGTTTCTCTTTTTAGAAACTTTGTAAAAAAAGTAGAAGGACAGCATTATAATGAATGAAAAAATAGTGATTTTAATTAGGTATGTTCTTCCCATTGGCCTTTATAACTTCAAATATTCTGTTTGGAAGTGAATTGTATAGAGATTGAACTTCTGTTTGTCAAAAATTGTCCCACAAGTCATTCAATGCTTCTCGAAGCTGAGTTAGCTAATCAAATTGCCTTCTATCAGCATAAACTCGACGAACTAGCATTGCCCAGATGTTTTCCACTATATTAAGGTCAGGAGTTTTGGTTGGCCATGGTAAAACATCCACATTATTTGTTAGGAACCAATTTTTGACTCCAGTCGCGGTGTGAATGAAAGCGCCGTCTTGCTGAAACTTCCACTCTTCACCCCCCAAGTCAGAGCCATAAGATAGAAGCTCGGAATTCAGCACTTGAATGTAGTCTGTATGTTTTTGCCTACCATTTAAGAAAACCAGACTTGTTCTTCCTCCGTATCCAACAGCCAACCAAACCATTAAACTCCCTCCTCCCATTTGTCGTGTTGAATAGTATTCGTCTTCATTCCCCAGACAATGCCAGTAGTGCTGATATCCGTCTGGACCGTCGAAGTTAAATTTCTTTTCATCGGAAAATATCACAGAAGTCCATTCTGTAGTCCAGGACATGTGCTCTTAGCCCACACTAAACGGTTATCAATGTGAGCTTGTGTCCACTTAGGATGATGTTTCCGTTTTTTGAAAATGAATTTTTTAGATCTTTTAATATAGTTGTAAACTTCTTTGTTTCGTCACATGATTACGTCCTGCTTGATTTCTTGCCTTTGAAACACTTCCTTTGCTCTTCTTAAGCACACGAACAAGTTTTCGTTCATCAGGTGGTGTTAACTTTTTCGGTCTACCAGTCTTCTTTTTCTTTCCATTTTTATAAGGATTTCTGATAAAGTTTGAAACTGTATTGGGGCTCACCTGCAACAATCGAGCAAACTCTCTGACACCTTTACCATCATTTTGACATGCGGAAATTTGGCCTTTTTGAAAATCGTTCAAAGGTATTCCTTTAGGCATTTCTGAGAACGGAGAAACAGCGTAACTTTTAAATAAATTAGATTTTTTTGACCGAAAAGGATAAAACAAAGTACAAAATCACTATTTAACTAAAGAACAACTCACTAAATTAAATATATTAGCAAGTGTACTTCTACTTTTTTTACGCACCGGAAATTATATCTACTAATTTTATTATTAATATTAATAGTAGATGTTTAATTTTTGCCTAAAATGAAAAAAAGGGTCATTAAACTAAATATGCATAAATATCTGGTAGTTAGGAGAAAATAAGAGATATTAATTGGCAAAAAAACACTGTCCTTCTACTTTCTTTACGCAGTGTATAAGAAAAATTTTACACCTGTAGTTAATTAATGTGTGAAATTTATTTGTAAATTTAACAAAAATTGATTTAATAAAAAAAAATTATTTTTCTATTGACGATAATTCCTTCACATTTACGCACTGTATATTTTTTAGTGAAAAAAATATATATTTGTTCTATTTAAATTTTTTCTTATTTCCTAAGTTTGATAATTAGTGGTCATATAGTCAAAAAAAGAGAACAGATTGAGCATGAGCACACAAATATGATGCAGTGTCACAATGAACACTTATTTTGATAAATGAGCCATTCCCAGTTTCTATCAGCTTAATAAAAATTCTGTATTTATGAAACATTAGTAGAATATTAAAAAAATATATATATCACAGAATAAGCATGAAAAGCATAATGGAAATAAATCAAAAGAAAGTGTTAAAAAAATTGAGATTAAAAAAATATATTACAAAAATTAATTTAAATATCAATGCAAATTATGTACAGAAATAGCATCAAATGAATTTAAAAAAAAAAATGTGAACCAAAATAAGGGGGGAAAAAAAGTTTCAAAACGGAAAAAGCTTATTTTTAATAGAATTCTTCAGAGAACTATTCTTTTAAGCGGAAACATATAAACACTCTGATATTTTATAGTCCAACAATTACGTCATCTAAGGAACTTTTTTGTTTTTATTTGGTTTTGGTTTGTCGTTTTACGGTCAATTTTTGCACAATTTGCGATAAGTAGACCTGGACCTATAGTTTAACGTGGATTCCGAACCACTAACAAACATCCATCCACGGTCAGGATGAGAATCTGAAACCTGTGGTACCAAAGGCTAGAGCGCTAGTCAATTGGCCATCAGGCCACTTTTGTGGGGAAGCATCTAGCCCAGGGGTCGGCAACCTTTTGAGTTGGAAGAGCCAAAATCACAATTTACAAAATTTCAAAATTTTTAAAGAGCCACAAAATTTTTTCTTACTAACAATAAATAGTACTCGCATAAATACATTTTTTTGATAAAAAAGAATTAATCTATTTATTCATAAGAAAAAAATATCTATTTATTCATATATAAGTAGTGTTTTTCACAACAAATTAGATAATATATATATATATGGCATTATTAGATAATTGCTTATTATTTAAGTAAAAAATTAAAACAATTAAGCATTTACTTACAACACTAACTTGTACTTCAATAACAAACAACTGAGCAAACAAATTCAATGGGAGCGATGGCTTTGCATGGTTATTCAAGTAGAAAATTTAAACTTCTCTAAACAATGTAACTTGTACTTAAAATAAAAAAACAATAATATACATTTCAGCAAACAAATTCAATGGCAGCGTTGACTTTGCATGGTTTTAGAAAGTTTGAATAAATTTGGCTCATAACTTGTTGTTTTAAGTTTCAAACAAAACTCTATATTTTCGTTTGTTAGTTGGCTTCTTGCTTTACTTTCAATTATATTCAAATATTAACAGTAAATTATTTAATTATATTTTTAAATGTTTTTTTTTTATAAAATAAATAATATTTGCGTATGGAACTAAAGAGCCGCAGCTTCACATGCAAAGAGCCGCATGTGGCTCGCGAGCCGCAGGTTGCCGACCCCTGATCTAGTCGAAACACACATTAACAGCCAAACTTGACACAGTAAGTAACATTAGGTTGGTTTTGGAAATCGTAATCTAATGCGAACACTTGGTTAGCATTAGGTTAGTAAGCAATCGCCAAATATCTTAGGTATCGTCAAACAAACTTTGTTCTCAATGATCGAAATCTCCCCAGATACAGAATTTGTTTGCTAAGGTAAATATTAAAATATTTTTCAATTTTATCAGATCTATCAGAAATTGCACAATTCCATAGTAACATTGTTTCGAATTTCTACAAATATAGATTCTTTGATTATTTGCAAATCTTCAAATTTATATCTTGAAGTTTATCGTCAAGGAACTGGATGATACGATTGGAATGGATACTGCAGTTCTGTAATGCCTGCAGAACTGATAGATTGTATCTGAGGATAATATATTTCTGAGATGAAAGAACATATGTCGAAAGGGTTAAAAGGACTGCAAGAGCTTCTCCAGTGAAAATACTGTTACAATTTGAAATCTGTCCTGATGAAGACTCTTGTAAAAAGGAATTGATATCTTCTATTGAATGTTTAAGGTTTATCTTAAATGCGTCAGAGGCAAAAAGGATCCTACCTATAAAATGTTCACTTTTGTATTGCTCAAAAAGGGGCCTGATTGGCCGAGTGGCTAGCGCTCTGGCGCTCGGTACCACTGCTTTCGGGTTCGAGTCCCGGCGGTGCCATGGATGTTTGTAGTGGTTTGGAATCCACTTTAAACTGTAGTTCCCGGTCTAATAGGATCGTAGAGCGTTGCGGGGGCATTGTTACTCCGCGTCCGTGGCTTATCTTCAAGTTACACGCGCCCCCTGGGTCATGCAAAGTGAGTACGTCTGTGCAGCGCTTGCCTTAAGGCATCCAAGACCAAGCTGTCTAAGTGTTTGCCAGCTGCATTAGAAAGAAAGTATTGCTCAAAAAGGTATTTGATGGACATAATGGGGTGGTGTGTGAAAAGGTAAATCATTGAAATGAAATGTGACTTTAAAGTTCAAACTAACAGAAGGAAAATTGGAAAGTTAAATGTTTAAATTGTTCAAAAGGCTTATAAAAAAAATTGAAGAGAAATGGGACTTTTCAACTTTGGAGTTTTATTTCCAGAGCAAAGATAAATGGAGAGAGGAGAAGAGGAATCAAAAGAAATACATTCGAGGAATGTTTGTACTCTGCCAGCAAATATTGCCTCTAAAACAAAGAGAGTTGATCGGCTTCTTTTAGTAAAACTGGGATCTGTGTCCACCTCGGAACATCTGCTGCAAAATGTAAAGTAAGGTGATATAAAGTGTTTGGAAGTTACTATGGCTGAATCAGATAGGAGCTCCATATTCTAGTAAGCTAAGAATTGTGGAATTTATTATTTGAATTAAATGCCAGGACCGACAAACCCAGGAATTGCCGCAATTGCTTTGAGTGCATTCAAATTTTTAATGATTTTCTTTTTGAAATATAGGAAGTGTTGTTTAAAAGATAGATTATGATACAGGATGATGCTTAAAATAGGGATATGTTGTTTCCAAGGGATATGAATATTGCAAATTTGCAAATATATAGATGGCAGTTGTTTTTTATTTGAAAAACTCACCACTTCACATTTTTCAGGTTGAAGGGTGAATTTACACGTTTCGCGCCATTGAGTGATTATGAAGTGCTATTTGAAGATTACTAAGAACTTTTCAAGAGTTTTATCACTGCTAAAAAGAAAGATACCATCTGCATATAATAAGCATTCTGTATGATCAAGAATGATTTCGAAAATATCTCTCATATAGATTGTAAAAAGAAAGGCACTGAAAACACTGCCCTGCTCTACACCATGAGAGGAATACAATTTCATCATTTCTTCATTTAACGTAAAAATTCCTGCTCTTAATGAAATTATAAATCCATTTTGCAGCGGTGCCTTCCATGCCAACCTGTAAGATTTTTTTTATAAATAAGTCCATCTCTCCAAGCCGAGTCATAAGCAGAAAAAATGTCTAATTTAAGAAAAACGAAAAAAAAGTTTAACATTTTTTTTTTGTTTTTGTTTCAACTATTAGGTGATGTAGGAGCGATACTGAATACATGCAATCCCTGAAAGGAATAAATTCAGAATGATAAGGATGGAATTTGTCATGAACTATAAAGTGAATTATCCTCTTGAGAACAATAATTTAAACGTTCAAAGATTTTACTTAGAACTGAAGTCAAAGCTGTTAGGTGATATGAGATGGGAGAAGAGTTATCTTTACCAGGTTTAAGAATGGGTATGATTTTTGCTGTTAACCATTCCTGTGGAATATCTCTGGTGAAACATACACTATTAAAGATATGAAGTAACTGTTGGAGATAATGATCAGGAAGTATTTTAATTAATTTTACATGATTATTATCACTTCCAGAAGAAGTATTAGAAGCAGTGCGAATAGCTTCTTTTAGCTCTCTAAAAGTAATAGGCCTATTGTAATGCTGGTTGTAATCATCGTAAAGATCAAAAGGAATAAACTGATGGTCGATGGGTTTATTGAAATGAGAAGCTCACATATTAGCTTGTTGATTCGGATCTATAATAAGCAAATTAGTATTTGTGCGAAATTATTGTTATTGCTGACCAGATTATTGTCTCTATTATGAATTGCTTTAATAATCTTATATATTTTGCCATTATTCCCGGCGGATGAATAAATGGAATCCCAATAATGTTTCTTAAGTTCCGAAATGTAACGGCGAAGTCTGGCAGAAAATAAATCCAGAGGTCGCGAGAAAACTGAGATCGAGCTTGATGCAAAAGTTTGCTTTGTGTATTAAAAAGTTATTGCATTGAGTGTCCCACAAAGGGAGCGTCGAGTGCAAAGATTTCATAGTGTTTCTTATTATTAAGAAGAGATGGGACAAAAAAGAATGTAAGTCATAATAGCATGCAAAAGTGCGAGCGAGATTCTGTTGAACATGAAGAAAAAGATTAACTTTAGACCATATAATGATCGATCTGCAATTTTTTGTGGAAAAACAAGTTGAAGGGATAACTGTATTGGAAAATGATCACTGTCAAAAGGTTCGGAGTGAATTAAGTAAGATAAATTGAGGTAAACATCTGCACTGGCAATGAAGAGAACAGGTACATCCATATCCGTCAATAAGAAATGTTAAAGTAATATGAGTAGGATTGTTGATATTAATAATATTTAAATTATTCTGAAGAATCCAGTAGATCAGAGTTTCGAAACTAATAGTAGAAGAGGTGTATCCAAGAATGGCATAATGGGAATTAAAATCCCCGAGAATAACACAAGTTGATGAATTGCTTCCAGCCAATCAAGGATGAAAAGACTCTTGGGAGAATAAATGTTGACTAGTGTAAAATTGTTATTCGGTATATTTAGTGTAGCTGCATGTATTTCATTGCATGAATAAGGAAGATTGGCAAGATTAAAAACTCTGATAGGAATACTGGAAGCAACTGCAATTAAAAACCCTCCTCTGCTGTATTAACTGAGCGATCATTTCTTAAATTAGTTTACCAGATAAGTGAAACTGATCTTCGGAATTAAAGAATGTTTCCTGTATTGCTAAAACTGACATGGAAGAAAAAAATTGAAGCAGAAAGGATCGTTTGGCTTGGATACTATGAACAATTCATTGTAGCATTTTAAACGTTGTATTGAACAGTAAAATAAAAATTTATAAAAACTGAAGGAATATTAATGAATAAAAAGAGCCCAAATCGCTTATTGAATGCTCAGGATTGATAATTAAATAAAATAAGAGGTAGAGAAGGACGAGGACAGATTACCATGATCTGTTAATTTTTTCACTGTACTACCGAAGTTTCGTAAGATTTCAAAACCCAGGTTTTTGATTACATTTTTTCTTATCCTTAAAAGGAGGAATTGTAGTAGTAACTGGAAGAGAAGAGAGTTTTTTATTGCTTGACTTAGGGAGGTGAGTGATACTGTTATATTTTCAGTTAGCCTTTTAAAGATTCTGGAAAAATGGAGACATGTGCCAGATAGATTTCTTTGACAAATTGTTGCGTTTCCAAGGCTTGTTGTTGAAATAGTTTTGTAATTTCGACCTTTATTATGTAAGGTGATAATATAGTAGTGTCGGTTTTTAATTTAGATGCGAATGAGTCCTCCTTCGAAGCACAATATAGTCTCCGAGCTTCAATAAACGAAAGTCGGTTGAGAGTTTTAAATGGCAAAATATTTTCTTCGACTTTACATTTAGGACAGTTAATGTCAGTGGCTTTATGTACTTCACTGTAATTGATACATTTAGGAATTTGGACAGAGCACAAGTCTATAGGATGCCAGGCACTGCAGAATTTTCAGGCAATCGAATTTTAACAATTCGCTGTTGGAGGGGGATGTATATGAATGACAATTACGGAACTGACGGGTTTTATCATAAAACCGAGAATTTTTTTGTTTATAACTTATTATATAACTTTTGTTTATTTGTTTTTCAAGTTTATTTACTTTGTGCTTTTCAGATTTCTTCGAGATGAAAACTGCCAAAATGCTATGATACAAGCAGTGAGATCTGAAAGTTTCAAAGCCGCAGATTCATTTCATGTATGTTCAAAACACTTTTATGGAGAACGTTTTGACAAAGAGAAATTTAAGGATACATGGTTTAAACCTGACGCTGTACTACAATTTTTATTTTCCCTCCGTACTTAAAAAATGTAGAGAAGATCATTGGAAATATTTCAAATTCACCATCAACATTTACCGATATTAAAGCATTACTTTAATTAATTATTTTAAAAATGTATTAATTTGTATTGAAGAAATTAAATTTTTTATTAATTTAAAATCAAGTTCCATAGTATTAAAATCTCGGGATTCGGTTTTGAGATTAAAATGGAATTTGGTTTTCTTCTTATTTTTGTAATATAATAAATGTTTGTTGATAAGAACTGTCGACTGAGTACTTATTTCTTAGATGTCTGTATAAAATATGCTTATGTTGGATATTTAAACACTTATTTGCCGGCGAAAACAAACATAATACTTGAAATCTGAAAAAGAAGAAAGGGAAATTAAAATCCTTTTTGACAGTATTCACTTAAGTTAAAATATTTTGAATTTGAAAAAAATTAAGACTGATTTAAGATAAAAATGTCTTCTATTTAAATCGGTTAGTAGCATTGATTTTTAACGTTAATATTTGAATAATTTTAATGTAAACTTTTAAATATAAATTGTGTTAAATGAATTATTTCGATCTTATTTGGGGGCACAATTGAATACCTATGCTCAACAACCGCTAGAGCTTCGTTGATGATGATGAATGAAGTGGTATATGGGGATGTGAAGCAACAAGGACTATAATCCCTTAATCACTATATATATGAGCGTTAGTTTTTCCTTATTTTTAATATGTCACTCTCCACAACGCTCTACGATCGTGTTAGACCGGGACCTACTGTTTAAAGTCGATTCCGAACCACTACAAACATCCATGGCACCGCCGGGACTCGAACCCGAAACCTGCGGTACCGAGCGCTAACCACTCTGCCATTCAGGCCCTAGAGCTTCGTTGATCTATTCAGTGAAAACATACAAGCACTAAACTCTTGTTTACAACATCCTTCAATTTGAAGGAAATAATACCAACTAATTCAGGTTCTCCTGATTGTACGCGTGTTGCTTTATCAGCAATAAAACTAAATGTTCATGAGGCATAAAATGCAAACAAAAACATATTTAGTGCTTTAATGGTGGATAAGATTTCATTTAAGACACTTAGAATGGAACAAAACTGCATTTAGTAGATAGGCCTTGATGATGATCAATTATCAGTTGCAACTAAAGTACAAATATTTCTGCTGAATTGTGTCAACGGAAATTGGAAAATTCCTGTTACTTACTTTTAATTAACCGTTGAGTGGAGAGAAACGTGCAAATTTTATGATCAAAAATTTAGAAATTATTGAAAATGGTGTTCATGTTGTTTCTTTAACTTTAGATGGCACAAGCTCATATTTCGCAATTGCAACGTACTTAGAGAGCAATATGCATTCATGCAATAGACCAGGGGTCGGCAACCTGCGGCTCGCGAGCCACATGCAGCTCTTTGGATGTGAAGCTGCGGCTCTTTAGTTCCATACGCAAATATTATTTATTTTATCAAAAAAAAAAAATAATAATAATAATAATAACATTTAAAAATCGTTCTGAATCGATTAACGAGGATTAGGCACCCATTCTATCTCTCAGCCACTTGTACTCGCTTTTCACCGCACCTCTCTCCCGTGACGCGCGTCGTCACTCTCGTCAGTCCATTGGAAGCTTTTGAATGACGCCGTCGTCGGATGTTTCCATGTAGGTTTTAATTTGCTTTCGACGCAAGACAATTCGGCGTCTTCATCAGTGCTTTGGCTGTGACGTATAGTTTGTTGTTTCAAGTAAAAGAGTTAGAAGCGGTAAAGTTATGTGTGTACATGTATATATATAAAAATAATAATAAAAAAACAAAGTAAAGGTAGGTAACATTATAAGTATTATATTTTTAAAATACATTTTATACATATTTTTTTCCAAATAAAATACGTAACTACTTTTTTTGAAGTCAATAAGAATTGTCCAAAAAGAAACAAAGTACTACTGTAAGTGTTTTTATTAAAATATATATTTAATAAATTATCTATTTTATTATTTATCTATTTTATAGCTTGTATTATTTAAAAATTAGCGTCGAAGTAATAATTATAAGTGTAAGTACCTATACATTGTTATTTAATAAACCTATTTTCGAACTCTGAGGATCAAAGTAGGTAGGTATTTGCAGTTTTAGATTGTTTATACACTGAAGTGACAAAAGTCATGGGATAGCAATATGCAAATTTTCAGATGGCAGTAGCATCGCGTAGAACAGGTATAAATGCGCAGTGCTTTCGCAGAGCTTTCATTTCTGTTCAAGTTATTCATGTGAAGAGGTTTTGACGTGATGATGACCGCACGACGGGAATTAACAGACTTTGAACACGGAATGTTAGTTGAAGCTAGACGCATGGGTCATGCCATTTCGGAAATCGTTAGAGAATTCAACATTCCCAGATCCACTGTGTCAAGAGTGGGCCGAGAGTATGAAATTTCAGGCATAATATCCCACCATGGACAGCGCAGTGGTCGACCGCCTGCACTTAACGACCGAGACCGGCGACGTCTGCAAAGAGTCGTAAATTCTAACAGACAAGCAACACTGCGTCAAATAACCGCAGAAATCAATGTGGGACGTACAAGGGACTTGTCTGTTAGAACTGTGCGGAGAAATTTGGCTTTCTTGGGCTATTCCAGCAGAAGACCGACTCGACTGCCTTTACTGACAGAACGACATCGCTTGCAGCGACTCTCGTGGGCACGTGAGCATATCGGTTGGTCCCTAGATGAATGGAAAACCGTGGCCTGGTCCGATGAGTCACGATTTCAGTTGGTAAGAGCTGATGGTAGGGTTCGAGTGTGGCGCAGACCCCACGAAGCCATGGACCCAAACAGTCAGCAAGGCACTGTTCAAGCTGGTGGTGGCTCCGTAATGGTGTGGGCTGTTTTTTCATGGCATGGACTTGGTTCTGTGGAGCGACTGGACCGAACATTGACTGGAAATGCTTATGTTCAGCTTCTTGGAGATCACTTGCAGCCATGCATGGACTTCATGTACCCAAACAACGATGGGATTTTTATGGATGGCAATGCGCCATGTCACCGGGCCACAACTGTTCGCGATTGGTTTGAAGAACATTCTGGACAATTCCAACGAATGATTTGGCCACCTAGATCGCCCGACATGAATCCCATCGAGCATTTATGGGACATCATCGAGAGGTCTGTTCGTGCCCAAAATCCTGCACCATCAACGCTTTCACAATTATGGACGTCTATCGAGACAGCATGGCTCAATATTCCTGCAGAAGACTTCCAACGACTTGTTGAGTCCATGCCACGTCGAGTTGCTGCACTTTGCCGGGCGAAAGGAGGGCCGACACGATATTAAGAGGTATCCCATGACTTTTGTCACTTCAGTGTATGTTTGGCAATTTTCATTGATTTCAACATAGCTGGGCATAACACCTTTACTCGTAAACTAAGTATCTAATATTTGCCAAAATTAAAAAAAAAAAAAAAAAAAAAAAAAAACCTAACATGTGCAGACTGCGCAGTGATAAACACGTTCTGACAAATCCGTTCGTGTCAGTTGGTGATCACCGCTCACGGGAGGCAACCACAGATGCGACGAAACTATGTACTTATAGTCAATCAGTACGTCAGAGAGTGAGACAAACAGTGTTTCGTGTCTAAATTATTTATGAACTGAAGAAGAGCATCGACAATTTAATCGGGATTGGACGGAGTCGTTCGCTTTCATATGCAACTCAGATGGCCTTCCAACTTGTCTCATTTGCCACGAAAAACTCGCACACAATAGTAAATCAAATTTAGAGAGACACTTCACTAAAAAACTTACTCAGTTTGCTAGTAAATATCCAGCCGGCGAAGAACGAAAAAAAGCTGTCGACGAGCACCAAAAACAAAAACAGTAATCAAGTTCCATGTTAAGTAACTTCACAGATGGTGAGTATGTCAAAGATTGCTTCATACGTGCATCTGAAGAACTGTTTCGTAATTTCAAAAGCAAAACAAAAATCGGATAGTGGCAAATCTTTGATTTTTTTCATCAAAGATTTGCCACTATCAGCTAAAATAGTACAAGATAACATAGCTAAAATGTTTTCAAATGTAACATATTTGCAGGTGGAAGATATTCAACTTTCTTCTGCGTTGTCACTTGCTATAGATGAGTCTTGCGACATGAAAGACGCGGCACAAGTTGCCCTTTTTGTCAGGTATATGTCTTTCCAAGGTCCAAAAGAAGAACTTCTAGGATTGCTACCGCTCTCGGGAGAAACTAGAGGGGAAGATATAGGGAATGCCGTGCAAAAATGCCTTGAAGACATTAAGATCGATTTAAATAAAATCGTTTCAATAGCAACTGATGGAGCCAGAAGTATGACAGGAAAAATAAAGGGGCAACAACGATTCTTCAGAGCAAAATAAACCACGAAATTTTTACGTTTCACAACATAATACACCAAGAAGTGCCTTGTGCCCAAACATTTCCGGCCGAAATAGTTGAGGTCATGAATTGGTAATCAAGATTGTTAGCAGCATCTTGTCAGAAGCACTCTACTATCGTCAGTTTAAAGAATTCTTAAACGAAATGGAAACTCAGTATTCCGACCTCTTTCTTCACAATAAAGTGCGATGGCTTTCCAAAGATAAGGTGTTGAAACGTTTTGCTTTGTGCTTGAATGAAATAAATACATTCCTAAATGAAAAAGGCATTAATCACCCTGAATTAGAGAAAGATAAATGGTTGCAAAAATTTTACTTTATGGTGAATATCACGGCGAAATTAAATGAGCTGAATTTAAAAATGCAAGGAAAGGCAAACCCAGCCTATGTTTTGATAGAAGAATTGGTTTGTTTTGAAGACAAATTAATTTTTTTTGCAGAAGATATTCAGAGCGGTAAATTACTTCACTTTCAATTTCTAAAGCAATATCGCGATAAAACCAGTGCAACTGTTGTTATAACTGTGCTGAGGTATTTCAGCATAGTTATAAAAAAAAATTAAAGATGAATTTGCTGACAGATTTGAGCAATTCAAAACCACTCTGGCATTCATAGTAAATCCTCTCAACAAAAATAGTAACGAAATCCACATTGAGCCATTTGGAATTGATACTGGATCTCTAGAAATGCAATTGATCGATTTAAAAAGTAAAGCTTTGTGGAGTGGAAAATTTACAGAGTTGAAAAGCAAGTTGGAAGAGTTGGAGGTCCAGAAATGTATGTACGTAACGCAACAAAAGTGAACAGCTTTAAAAGAAATGCCGCGAGTTGAGGCACTTATATTCGACGCATGGAATAATCTTCCAGGTTGCTACAGTGAGGTGAAGAAGTTGGCATTTGGAGTTCTGACTATCTTCGGATTGACATATTCGTGCGAGTAAGCGTTTTCATGCAACTAACAAATGAAAATTTAGAGTCGTGTTTGAAACTTAAAACAACAAGTTTTGAGCCAAATTTATCCAGACTTTCTAAAACGATGCAAAGCCAACGCTCCCATAGAATTTGTTTGCTCAAATGTATGTTATTGTTTGTTTTTTTAAATTTAAGTACAAGGTACATTGTTTAGTAAAGTTTAAATTTTCTACTTGAATAACCATGCAAAGCCATCTCTCCCATTGAATTTGTTTGCTCAATTGTTTGTTATTGAAATACAAGTTAGCGTTGTAAGTAAATGTTTAATTGTTTTACTTAAATAATAAGTAACTATCTAATAATGCCATATATATATTATCTAATTTGTTGTGAAAAACAATACTTATATATGAATAAATAGATATTTTTTCTTATGAATAAATGGATTAGTTTTTTTTATCAAGAAAGTTTTTTTATGCGAGTACTATTTATTGTTGGCAAGAAAAAATGTTGTGGCTCTTTAAAAACTTTGAAAATTGTCATTTTTGGCTCTTCCGACTCAAAAGGTTGCCGACCCCTGCAATAGATCTTAATCCTTTCTTTTAGCGTCTTATATCTGGCGGAAAAATTCAAATTATCGTTGATCCATGCCACGTGATTAAGCCAGTTCGCAACACATTAGCCTCAAAGGGTGCAATTTATGATGACAAAGGGCAGATGTTAAAATAAAATTACATAACATCACTCAAAAAATTCCAGAAACAGGAGAGTTTATCAGCCACCACAAAATATCAGACTTAAACTTGCAACATAAGTTTTAAGCATGGCGAGAAATTTCTTTTTATAGGATGTTTGTCATGTTAACCTATTGATAATAAATAGGGGACGGAGGGTTCGGATTACCGTTCCGAGTTCCTGGAATATCATTTCCTTTTCGGTGGGTTCCTGGAATGTGGAGGGGAAATCGAAGGACACATATAACACACTAATCGTTTGACAATCTTTTTAACCATGCTTCAGAATTTTTCATTACAATATTGAAAGTTTTATTTACTATACTATTTATACAACACAAATTTTTTTATACATTAAGAAGCGTAGAATTCTATAATAAACATCCATAATAACATACAATAATATATATATATCCAACATCCATATAATAAACTCCTCCTACTGCGGATAAAACAATTCAGCAAACTGTTCATTTTAGTTTTATTTAATGTTATCAAATTTTATATTTCTTTTGAAAATATTTTTTCAAAATGTCGTTTCAAACAAGGCATTTTTTTTCTTTTCATCAATGATTATCATTTGTTGTGTGCAATGTTGAAGATTTAAAAGCCAACGAGTTTTTCTATTTATCATGAAATATTAAAGAGAAAGCGCTTATTATTGGAAATAACATAACCTTTGCTCATAAATTTATTTATGATTTCACTGACTCCATGTAAATGTGTGTTTTTAATATTTCTTTAAATGAAAATCTGCGGATAAAACAATTCATGAAACTGTTCATTTTAGTTTTATTTAATGTTATCAAATTTTATATTTCTTTTAAAATTATTTTTTCTACAGTAAAAAAATTCGCAATACAAAATGTCGTTTCACATTACTTGAACTTCGCCATAAATCTGTAACTTTCTGCCAGGAATGATGCTTGCTGGTTTTCCGATATACGAAATAAAAGTTTGTGTCTATGTGTCTAGACGGGAATTGCAAGTAAATGCTGGGATTCCTCTTTCCCCCCCCCCCTCCCAAGACTTATATGAATGAAAAATAAAATAATTAAAAATTCCGTAGAGTGTCACAATCATTATTCTTCGTTAATTGTCAAGATAACATTTCGTCCACTATTAATAATGGATAACAGGAATTTTTGGCGCAGATTCGTACTATTCAGAATTTTACACAAACATAATCAACATATGTTTTGAAAATATATATATCGATATATGTAGTGACACGTAATGGATGTTTTTTTCGTATGTCATACATATACATTCATCAATAATAATAACTGCAATATTTTTTTTCTCACCAACTGCAATTTTTTGGCTGTGCTTTCCTCTAAAAAAATTCAATTAGTTTAATAATCTAGTTCTAGTTCTTTTATCCAAAACCTGGGCGAGATAATAAATTAGGCGACCAATTGGCCTCCTAAGTTGCGTACGGAAACTTTTCGAAAAACTTATTATTTCACATATTTCAAACTTTTTTTTTATTAACTTCGTTCTTCCAGCGGAACAATTCTAACAATCATTCCATGTGTCAAGAACTATTGCGAGTGACGAACTTAATCACTAAGTGATTCAACATTACTTTTCAAACAACTTTTAAAACCCAACCATACATATGCGGCCCCAATTTGACGCATAGCAGCAAAATCCAACAAAAACCAAGTACAAATAATTCAAAATAGATTACTTCGGATTATCACTGGCTCTCCCTGGTTCGTACGCAACTTTACCCTTCACAACGACCTTAATATTGAAACTATAGACACCCATATTACAAAACTTTCTAGAAAATTCTGTTGTAATATAGCTAATCACAATAACACCATCATTAAAGCTGAAACCATTTTTACTCAGGGTAACGATAGATACAACTATCCCTACGCAACTTCAAAATGGAATCGAAGTTCAAAATCACTTTAAATAATCTTTTTTTTAATTCATTCGTTTGTTCATCGTTACAGCTGACCTTAAAAATAAAAATGAAAAATTTTCCTGGGGCAATATTATTCAATATTATTTTTGTTATATATATGTATATATATAACGCACCTTTTTCTTTCTTTTTTTCCTCTCTCCATGTGAAGCATTTTCTCTAATTTTTGTTAATCATGTTTTTTTATATCCAAACTTTTTTTATTTCGTTTTAAGCCGAGCAGATGATTGCTTCGCGATCAGTTACTCTTTTAAACTATCCAATTTAATAGTAGGTCCTGCCAAGAAGAGGAAGCGCTTATCACTTTTTTTTTTTTTTTTTTTTTTTGTAAATTTTAAATAAAGTTTGGGTTTATGTAAGCCTGATGTGTTTATTTATTCCAGAATTAATTTATTTTTAATACTTTTGTAAAAAAAAAAAAAAAAAAAAAAAAAAAAAATAAAATTTCATCAGTTAAAAAAGCTAAAAAATTTTGCATTAGTTTAAAATCTCAATAATGGATATAGAATTTAAAATTTGTTAGTCAAAGTTATATTTAAGAAAATTAATGAGCTGACACAAATTATATGTGGTAGATATTATTGTTTCTATTTACAATTCTAACATTTGAACTGATGTTCGTTTGGGGATATAAAAAGCATATTGATTACTTTACAATAATTTTATCTGTTCTTTTCTACTTAAAAAAAAAAAATCATTCGAAGAAATAAAACTAAGTAACTATTCGTGCACGATTCTTTTTACGATTACAAAATGGTGTGAAAAAATTCAGTAAGAGAAAATCTAATTTTTAAATTCAATGTAGTAGACCAAGCTGTCTAAGTGTTTGCCAGCTGCATTAGAACAACAACAACAACAAAAAAAATTTCAATGTAGTTTATTTGTTTAAAAATAATGCAATCAATTTATTTGTTTTATTGCGATTTATTCATTTTATATAGATTGGAAAATTCAGTTTAATTCTTCCCAGTCAGTTTCGGCTATTTTAAGTTGTTTATATATATTCAAAATCTAATTTGATAATAGTAGACTTTCCATTTAAAACAGAAGATACCAAACAATGATACAACAAGTATTTTTTTATGGTACATTTGCGGCCATCGTTTGAAGTTCTAAGAAATATTCTAGTGATTTGCATTTACAGGGGATTGTTTAATGAAAGCTTTTCTTTAAAATAATATAAAAACTAAACTCTGTTTACTGGAATAATTTTCTTTTAAAGCGAGTATGAAATACGCAATTGTATTCAATAATCTGTATTTAAAGAAAAGCAGAAAACTATTTTGGCTATTTTCCGAAAATTTTAATAATAATTTATAATAAAATAAGTGCTCTTTAGCATAAAATAAATCACAAAAGTTCTATATTAAAATTATTTTTTAAATCTTACATCACTTATCTATACAGACATCTTACACCATGAATTAAATTTTCAAAATTAATGAATTAGTTTGAAATAACAATAAATACAGAATTTCTGTTCAATAATCATTATCTAACTTGCTATTATGTTGATTCAAAATTGATCTTTTCATTTAAAAAGTGAAGTATTTGTAATGTTTTCAGCCTGGAAACCAATATCTTTACTTCATTTAAGGATATCGCAGAATCATTACAAAAATAAACAAATAAATTATTATTATATATTTATGATATAAATCTGTTGGGCAGTCTATATACAGGTTATTCATTAAAATTTAGAATTTAAAGTAAGAACAAAACGCATAATAGCAATTCCAAACCATTTTTTTTTTTCTTGAAAAATCACACTTTCAAACGAAAATAAATATGTCAGATAAATAAATCATCAATAAAATAATAGAACCAATTATAGTTAGGGATGATTGCCAGAAATTTTAAATGTTTTGTTTTATTTTACTTGATGACATTAGCATTTACTACGTAGCGGATTATTTAGAGTTACACAGGAAGTCTAATGGAGAAGTATGCTACACTAGAATTACATTTTCAAACATTTTTTTTTTTTAGGAATGATGACAGTAAAGAAGTCTAATGAATGTCTCCAGTCTAATGAATTAATTTTCCAGACGATTTATTTATTTTGTTGATCTCCACTATGGAAAAAAAAAAAAAAAATATATATACAAACTGTTATCGGGTTTATATAATATTATATACAATTGTACAATATTTTTTTAACTTCTCAGTATTTAAAAATAAATAAAATTAAAAAATGTAATCGGATGGGTACTCATAATATTTAGAATTTAATGTAAGAACAAAACGCATAAAAGCAATCTTAAACAGAGAAAGAAAAACTATAGAATTCCAAACAATTTTCTTTTCTTGAAAAACCTCATTTTCATTTAGAAATAAAATTGTCTTGGTGATCTTTATAAACAATTTTACATTATTTAATTAGATAATTACTAGCTGAAAGAAATCAAAATGGTCAAAAAAACCACGGACTCCGCTCAATAAAACAATACCCATGATTTTTTTGTGTAATAAATTACATAGATTAGAACACAGCACAGTACGATAAATTCTTTTTTATGACATGGCACGGAACGCGTTTTTATTTTTATTTTAACCGTACTGCCTAATACTTGTTTGCGCGGGAAAGAAGTGTTTCTTGCTCTTTCATTTTCTATCCAATGGCATCTGCTAAATATATATATTTATTTCTAAAATGCATTTAATTTTGTTATCGCCTAGATGTTATGAAAACCTATTTTAATCAATTTAACAATTATTATCACTTATTAATTATTATCATTACTGTATATATCAGCCGTCACTTTTGCTACATATCCAAGTTTTGTTTGCCTATAAACTTCAATTTCGTTGCCTACCCAAGGCCTCTCAAATTCCTTCGTACTAGAATTACGTCTCAGACCTTTATCTCTAATCCCTGGAACTCTGCATTGTTAGGTTTCCTAACGGGAATTAGGAGGGGTGGGATAGACATATACCCAACTTGGCGAGAAACTAGCACGTAAACAGTACTGTGACCGGGCACCTCCATGGGAAATCTCCCCAAAAAAGTTTTGTCCTTAGTGGGATAAATAATATTTTATTAATATCAAAGTTAATTAAGACTTTTAAAATATCGAATAAAATATCTACATAATTTTTTGTTCTAATATGTGTATATGTCTTCAGTAATAAAATAATTTTACATTATATGAATACAATTTTTGATATTCTAAATTTAAAAACTAATAAGTGAAGTTAGCACTAGAAAAAATTTAAACCAATCTAACACCGACATAAAATTACCATAAAGCCTTTAATAAGTTTTTTGGAGACATTTCCAAATTTTAGTAATTATTTTATCAATTTCTTAAAGTATGTATGTTGCTGCTGTGTTGTCAGTAATTTGAAATGTTTTACATAAACAATTGTAAAATTAATTGCTTGAATTTGTGTTTGTTACCAAATTCATTTGTTATGTCTTTAAAATTCAATTTACTTACCTTATATTTTCATATACTAATTGTTGTTCTATTTGGATATTTAAACATTATATTTCTGCAGTTATTATTTATTTCTGATTATCTTTAATTAAAAATATACATACTATTGATATGAATTCATTAGAATGATCACAATTATTATTGTCGAAATTTTGTATTTCATGTTAGACCTGGTGATGTTATTTGAAACTCATTTTTTTAACCTACATTCTATAACTGTATACACTGTTCATTTTGTACAACAAAGTAAAAGTACAAACAGCAAGTAGTGACAGAAGACTTAAAAATCCTAATGTCTACAAAGTTCAGTTGCTGAAGGATTTCATTGGCTGCAAACTAATAAGTAAAATATTCTTAAAGTTCTGATGCTAGCCCCACTTATTCTTTCAAAGAAAAAATTCAAAATCTTCACTTCTGATGAAATTTTTTTCATTTCATGACAAGGAATTAAGAAACTCTTCATGTAATATTGAACTACATAAAGCAAAAATACAATATATATTTTCTTATGAGATTAAGCTGGGGAGGGACAGGAAATTTAGAAGTGATTTTTCTTTTAATTAAGATAAAATTCTACGTTAAATAACCTGTTGTAATTCAAATCCCAACTTTACAACTTAGTGTTCGATTTTTCTAAATTTTAAACTGAATAATTAAAGGAGTAACATGTTTGATATACATAATTCATTAAGCAAATATCAAAATTCATTAAGTTATATGTTATTAATCATATGCAAATAATAAAGTTATTTATTAACAAAAAACTTTATAAAATGAATAAAAATTCTACTTAATTTTTAGAAAGATTTTAAGTTTCTTCACTTCTTTTAAAATTAATCTTTGATGAAATCTACATATCATTTTTTTTCCTCTTTAAAAACTTTCTTCATAAGCAAGTAATGAAAACGAACGTTTTAAGGCTATTTCATTGAATATAACTGAGTAACGTAAAAAGAGAAACTCAAGCTTTGATAAAACAAATTTTTTCCTGTTAAACATTGAATTCTGTTCTAAAGTTAAAAGATTGTTTTGATTAAGAAGTTGTTTTTATCATAGAACCTACTATTTTTTTTTTAAATCAAAAGCTGTGCAATTTTTGCACATCTTTCTGTTGGTTCAAAGTAAGCCGTATGGAATGTTAGGTAGAAAGGATTTAGTATTCATTACTTTTAATACTGTGCCCTGTATACATTTATGATAATTTGACCAATTTGTTGGCCATTATAACTCTTCAATGTGCTTCTCTCCTAAATTGAATGTGTGAGTAGCGAGTGTCGAAGTGGTGAGCTTATGGACACTCTCCAAACTGGTTAGACAAAAAATGCAAAGCATCTGAAAATAAACACTTGCCAGCTTTTGGAGAAACAAAATCTCAGCTCCAGGCAGAAAAAGCATTCAAAATCAAAGGAACATAGAGCCTCCTTTATAAGTGCAAGTCTTGCACGTTGTTTTTTAATACCTTCTCTTATTAATCATATAACACCGCAGTAAAACATGAATTCAATCCATTTAATAAGCATTAGCAAAAGAGAAAAGTTTCTTTTCTTTTTTAATTGAGATAAATTTTTTTGATTTGAATGGCTTATAAAAAAAAATCTAAAACAATGATAGCACAAAACATTGTTTTTATTTAAAATTATACAAAGACACAAACAGAATGGCATATATATTACGCAGAGTTACAATATGCAATAGCAATTTACATTAGTAATCTTTTCATATAATAATTTGCAAAAAAAAAAAAAAAAAAATACACTTTAAAGCTAAATATGCTTTTAAAAAAATCAATACAATGATCTTGTGGATAAATATTTTAATCCTTCATTTAAGATTATGTATCCTTTTCAAAACAGACATCATAAATTTAAATATATTTTCAACTGCTGAATACATGAATAAAAATTTATTAATGTTATTAAAATTTTTGGAGATTAAGGGAAGAAAATAATTCTGTAACATATTCATAAAATTATATTAATGTTTTACTTAAGTTAGCAACAAATATTAAGCGAAAAACTATATGTAAAAAGCCAGTAATTTATAGAAAAAATTTAGTTTAAATGTAAAATTTTACAGAGAAAGACAGATTAGCAAATATATTTCACACAGTTGCAATATTGTAAATAATTTACACTATAATTACTATACCAAGTGATGGTTAATGCAATAAGAACAATTTAAAGAAAAACAGGAAAAAAAAAAAATCCTTAGTAAGATATACACTTTAAATCTAAACACGCATTAAATAGATACAATGTAATTCTTGATAACGATTTTACCCCTCCATTTCAGATATACAATATTTTTCAAAAAAAAAAATATATATTTTCAACAATAGAATAACTAGAATGCATGAATAAAAATTATTAATGTTAAAGAAAAAATATCAAAATACTTCTGTAACATATTCATGAAATTATCTTCCTGATTTACTTAGGTTAGTAAAAAATATAAGGCAAACTATTGTCTTATATTTTAACATTTTTATATATAATTGTACATAATTTAAATTTAGCTAATTTTATTAACTTAACTAATTTAACACAGTTACAATACAATAAGCATTTAATATTGTAATAATTATATCAAATTTTGTCTAATGAAATAGAAATAACTCAACAAATCAAACATAAGTTGTTCACTATTATATTGATTTAATGCATATTGGGATTTATTCATTTCAACAAGGATTTTGACACTAATTTGAAATATGCAATATTTTTCAAATAGATAAAAAAATATATCTTCAACTCTTCAAACCAAAGGTACTGACACTGACGTAAGCATCAGAGAAATATTTGCATCATAAATTTCTTATAGACTTTTCTTGACAAATTATAGAATACAAATCAGCAGAGCATAATATTAAAAACAATTGAACATCATATTAGTCAATATAACTAACAACAGGTTGACAATTCATTTTAAACATTAAAACAGACAGTTGAAAATAATTAACATTTGAAGGTCTTAATAGAAATGTAATTTAAACCATTTGTCTACACCACTGAAATTAATTAATGACAGTTCAATTGATAATTATGAAAAATTCTTTTTCAAACATAATTCTTTTAAAAAAAAAATAGAAGTTAGATATAGATAATTTAAATCTTTTTAATATTCCCAATGAACTTATAAAAGCAGTTTTAAGCTTCATTTTGTGAACAGGACAATTTTGAGAGTTTATTTCCAATACAACTTGAATCATCAATACTTTACATATGAATTGTATGATCATGTATTTGAAAGAATCCCTGTCAAAATGAAAGAGGCTCTTACACAATGTGAGCCCTCATTTGTGGCACAAAAATTCCAATTTTTAAATTTAAATTTGCTTCTAATATGCAAAGTAATTTAAACAATGTTGAGCTTATGGACACTCCCCGAACTGGTTGGACAAAAAATGCAAAGCATTTGAAAACAAACATTTACTAGCTCTCAGAGAAACAAAATCTCAGCTCCAGGCAGAAAAAGCATTCAAAATCAAAGGAACATAGAGCCTTCTTGTACTTTTTTTTTTTATATCTTCTCTTATTAATCATGTAACGCCACAGTAAAGCATAGATTCAAACAATTAGCAAAAGAGAAAAGCTTTTTTTTTTTTTCTTTTTTAATTGAGATAAATTTTTGTTGATTTGTATGGCTGATTAAAAAAAAAATCTAAAACAATAATGATAGCAGGAAACATTGTTTTATATTTAAAATTATATAAAGACACAAAAAGAATGGCATATATATTACAAAGAGTTGCAATAGCAGTTTACATTAGAAATCTTATATAATAATTTGTAAAAAAAGAAAACACTTTAAAGCTATTTATGCATTTAAAAAATTAATACAATGATCTTCTAGATACATAATCTTAAATGAAGGATTAAAATATTTAACATTTTCAAAACAGACAACATAAATTTAAATATATTTTCAACTGCCGATAAACTAGAATACAAATTTATTAATGTTATTAAAATTTTTGGAGATTGAGAGAAAAAAAAAATGAAAATAATTCTGTAACATATTCCTAAAATTATCATGACATATAGTTAGTAACAGATATTAAGCCAAAAAGTATATGAAAAAAGCCAATAATTTATAGAAAAACTTTGGTTTAAATGTAAAATTGTACACAGTAAGACAGAGATAATAGCAAACATATTTCACACATTTACGATATTGTAAATCATTTACATAATAATTAGTATATCAAGTGATGGTTAATGCAATAACAGCAATTTAAAAGAAAAACAGAAAAAAAAATATTCATAAGATATACACTTTAAATCTAAACATGCAATAAGTAGATACAACATAACCCTTCCATTTATGCAAAAAATTTTCAATACTTTAAATCGAAACACGCAACAATGTAATTCTTGATAACGATTTTACCCCTCCATTTCAGATATACAATATTTTTTCAAAAAGGAGAATATATTTTCAACTATAGAATAACTAGAATGCATGAATAAAAATTATTAATGTTAAAGAAAAAATATCAAAATAATTCTGTAACATATTCATGAAATTATCTTCCTGATTTACTTAGGTTAGTAAAAAATATAAGACAAACTAATGTCTTATATTTTAACATATTTTTATATATAATTATACACAATTTAAATTTAGTTAATTTAACTTAACTAATTTAACACAGTTACAATACAATAAGCATTTAATATTGTAATAATTTTATAAGGATTTTGACACTAATTTGAAATATGCAATATTTTTCAAATAGATCAAAAATATATCTTCAACTGTAAAATAATTGGAATACATGATAATAAATGAAATAATAAAAAGAAGAATAAATATTTTGTAGTAAACTTTATGATGGAGGTAATTTTTCTTAAATATGAAATTTTATTTAAATCAAATTTATTTGCCAAAACAAGTTTTTATAAAGCACACACACACACAAAAAAATATTAAGGAATAGCTATTTTATTTTTGAAATTATTAAATTTTTATTTTTGAAAATTATTCCATTTAATTTACATTCTTCTGTTCAAATTAAAAGGTACTGACACAGATGTAAGCACCAGAGAAACATTTGCATCATAAATTTCTTATAGATGCACTTTTGTTGACAAATTATAGAATACAAATCAGCAGAGCATAATATTAAAAAAAAAAAATTGAACATCATGAGTCAATATAGCTAACAACAGGTTGACAATTCAATTATTTTTTAAACATTAAACAGATAGTTGAAAATTATAACATTTGAAGATCTTAATAGAAATGGGATTTGAACCTTTTCTCTACACCACAGAAATTAATTAATGACAGTTCAGTTGATCATTATGAATAATTCTTTTTCAAACATTACTCTTTTTTAAAAAATAGAAGTTAGATATAGAGTATTTAAATTTTTTTAACATTCCAAATGAATTTATAAAAGCAGTTGTAAGTTTCAGAGTTGACTTTGAGAGTTTATTTCCAATACAACTTGAATCATCAATACTTTACATGTGAATTGTATTATCAGGTATTTGAAAAATCCCTGTCAAAATGAAAGAGGTTCTTACACAATGTGAGTCCTCATTAGTGGCACAAAAATTCCAATTTTTAAATTTAATTTGATGCATTATTGGAACTTGAAATCATATGTGCTGGAATATCATAGTAGGTTGTCATGTCATTACAGAACACCTCGTATGGGTCGGATGTTTCAGTGAACAAAAGTTGGTTGTCATTTCTGAGGGTTTTTTTAAATTTTTTTTTTTTTTTTTTTTTTTTTTTTTTTTTTTTTTTATTATTTTTTTTTTTTTTGGTAAGGGGGCGTTTTTTTTGGTTTGTTTTTCTGGTGATTCTTTTTCTTTGGAGGAATTGTTTGTATTTACTGTAGGATTGACACTGGCTGCTTCTGGTTCACTCGTGGAATTGTAAATACTTGGGCCCACAAGAGGCCCACTTTCAAGATCATCTCGTGCAAAACTACAGTCTTCTATAGATAGTATTATAGTCTCCGAACGAGATGAAAACAATTCATTTAACCTTCCCATTTCAAAATAATTTTCATGTCTTTCAGTTGATTGCAAAGGACCATTCAAAAAACTTTGACTGCATCTAATTTTGTTTCCTGACATTGGCCCTGCTTCAGAATTATTTTCACTGCTTAGATTTGGTTGTGCTTGACAGTTTTTCTGTAAAAAATTTCCTTCTGAAAATGGATTCCTATTTTGATTATGCACAGTATAAATTTCGAACGAATCATCTGATATGCCCTCTGGATCCTGTTGAAGTTCATTCTTTCCATTAAAATGTTTTCTCGATAATTTACTTACAGAAAATTTTTTTTTTTTTTTTTGAGTGTGCACACAATTGTCAGTAATCAATGGTTGCATAATGTCAGTTTCCAGAACATTTTGAGTAAGTTGTGTTTTAACATCAACATCTGATTGCACTAGAGTAGGTTCATTACTGTGAGCAACACCAATCAGCCCGTAATTAAAATCCTGTTGGAGTAGCGTACCTCCTTTGTTGGCAACAAATGGCAATTCATCCAATTGTTTTTGCAGTTCTTTAGATAGTGAAAATTCATTATTTTCATTGCAATTAAATGCCGATGAACTGTATGCATCACTCTGACAGACTTTTTCATTGTCTGCAAATATATTCGGTGGGCACTCCAAATCACTTGGTATGCCTCTAATAAATTCAGACAGTTCCGATACACAAGCTACATCACCCGGGATGATGTTCTCTTCAGACACACAAACTACATCACCCGGGATGATGTTCTCTTCAGACACACAAACTACATCACCCGGGATGATGTTCTCTTGAGACACACAAACTACATCACCCGGGATGATGTTCTCTTGAGACACACAAACTACATCACCCGGGATGATGTTCTCTTGAGACACACAAACTACATCACCCGGGATGATGTTCTCTTGAGACACACAAACTACATCACCCGGGATGATGTTCTCTTGAGACACACAAACTACATCACCCGGGATGATGTTCTCTTCAGACACACAAACTACATCACCCGGGATGATGTTCTCTTCAGACACACAAACTACATCACCCGGGATGATGTTCTCTTCAGACACACGAACTACATCACCCGGGATGATGTTCTCTTCAGACACACGAACTACATCACCCGGGATGATGTTCTCTTCAGACACACGAACTACATCACCCGGGATGATGTTCTCTTCAGACACACGAACTACATCACCGGGATGATGTTCTCTTCAGACACACGAACTACATCACCCGGGATGATGTTCTCTTCAGAAACACGAACTACATCACCCGGGATGATGTTCTCTTCAGAAACACGAACTACATCACCCGGGATGATGTTCTCTTCAGACACATGAACTACATCACCCGGGATGTTGTCTTCAGACAGTTCCGATATATGAACTGCACTTAAATTGTCATTGATTTGGTCATCACCTGGGTCCTTTACTTTTTTGTTCTTCTTTCGTTTCTTTACTATGTTTCCTTTCTGCGATTTACTTTTTTTTTGTGTGCGCTCAGCCACTGCAAGCAGATAAAATTCGTGTTGCATCATTTGTCTGAAAATTGTTATGTCCAAAATTGCATATTCTCTATTGTATTTAGAGTAGAAACTATCTATATCAATAATATTACTTGTTTTATAAATTTTGTAAATTTCACTAGCTAACTTCTGTAAGAACACTCGATGGTCATAGATCTTTATGACATCGACCCGTGGCAACAGTACTGAAGAATTTTGGATGTCATACTTTTGCCTATAATACAAGTCAATGTAAAGATCTCTACTTAACGCAGGAAACAAATGATCCTTCACGCAATTATCAACTGCATTATTCACAATTTCACTGTTGGTAGGCGAAGCTTCAGAATATGGGCATTTATTGGTGCTGCAAGACATATTTTCTTGGTTATGTCCTTTTGGATTTAGTTCAGAATTACTTTCAGTGCTTGAGGTTGAAAGAGTTCTAACTCGCTTCTTTGTAAGTTCATCACTAGAATCTTGTAGATCTGAAGATCGATTTCGTTTCCTTGGAATTTCAACTTCATTGCCATTATCATTTTCCAAGGAAGATATTGAAAGGGTTCTAATTCTTTTCTTAGTAGGTAAATCTATTTCTGCTTCTTTTCTTTTTTCTGTAACTTTCTTCTCACAAATTCCTTCTGTACTTCCTTCCTTCTGTTCGGCATCAGTCATTTGATCTTCACCTGTATTTATTTCTTTTCTGTCACTCGGCTCACAAGTTTCTTCTGTATTCATCTGTTTCTTCTGTATTTGGTATCTGACAAGATTTGTATTCTTCAAATCTTCCAGTTCAATTTCAACAATAGACTGGGTAACTTCGTCAAATTTCACCAAAAGGAGCGGGTTAATTTTAACGCCAGCTGGTGACACATTATATTGCTGCAAAAGTCTTGCTTCATCCAGAGGGACAGGGCTTAGGTCCTTGTTCAGACGATTTGAAGGACAAATAGTCTTCAAGGTGGGATGAATGAGAGTTTCAACGTTCTCCATCAATCTTCCTTTTCTCCCTAAATGAAATATAAATAAATAAATTAAACATTTTAGCCAAATGTGATTATGATATGAAATTCAATTTAGCTTTTTATAATATGAATAAAATTTAATAAATAAAACATATTTTCAATAAAATATTTAAATTTAATAAAACAGAACTCGTTTTCAACACATAAGTAACATAATGAATTTTTATACAACACAATGGATAGTAGAGTGAGGAAAAGTGATATAGATTGCTAAAAATCTATAAGCATTGTTACTATAAAAAATATGGACCATTTTAATTTACCAGTATATCAACAGCTAAAAGGAACAACGCGAAAGATTTGAATTTAGAAAATGCTTATATGTTTACTATACGTTATTTCTATTTGCATAAGCAAAAGTAACGTTTTTTAATGTTAAAATTATATGTATTGAATTTTTGAAAAAACACAAAATGTAGTACAAAAAAAAAAAAAAAAAACAATTTGTAATGCATAAGGAGAATGAGCAATAATTGCGTATAGGTAAATAGTGAATAAATGTCAAAAATATGTTTTTAAATACTAATTAACAAATCTTATTTTTGAGAATATTACTTCTACATATAACGTAGTGGAAGATTTTCTGTGGGAAAAAAATGTGCATACAAAATTCAGTTCGAATAATAAATGAGAAATAAAGAACTGCTTTAATCCTTTAAATAAAAGATTACAGCTAATTTGTAAACTATTATTAAAAATTAAATTATTTTAAAATTTGGATATTTAACAAGATAATAAATAAAACAAAATAGTTTTAGAGAAAAATCCAAAAATTTCTACAAATTAATTATGCATGGTGGTGAAGTCACAAATGTAAAATATTAATAAAATTCGAAATTAATTTAAATTTAACACATTCTTTTGAAATACTGTAGAAACAGGTGGAATATATAAGTTTACAAACAAAATATTTATTCTATTCGTTCCTATAAAGAACAATAGATGGCGCCACGACACATATTCAAGCTTCATTTACATAAGCGATGAATCTTATTGCCAGCAAAAACGTCATAAAAATAGAACTCTACACTATTGGTTAATTCTTACTCCTAATAACGATATTAAGCAAAGACTTATTCATATTAGGCTATTTTTCTGGGTTACTAAATCAAAATAAAGGAAGTTCTTATTTTTGGCGCATAAATGCGAAATTTGCCGTTTTTGTAATAAAATGTAGCAAGGGATGAATTTTGGCGCAATTCGTGTAGACTTTCCAACCCTGGACTCGTGATAACTAGAGTTCAGGTACCCTGTTCAAATCCACTAGCAGAGTGCGTTGCTGTTACTTCGGATAATAGTGATCTCTTGCACTTATAGATTGTCTGGTTGAAATTTTCAACAATTTGCCCCATATGGCTCTCAAATGCGGGAAGTCTTCACGGAAGTCATTACATTATTCCACAGCCTACTGCTCGGTGACATATATAAATGGATACAAAATTGTTTTGCAACAATAGGTACACCTTCAATAAAATAGTTAAAATAATTAACTTTTTATTTAGAGAATGGGAGAAAACTCCTTTCAGCCTTCCCTTTCTCCTTGTTTCTGAAAACAGGGATTTCAACAGACACCAACAGCAGATTCGAACCTATAACTAAATGAAGGAATTTCGGAATTTCTTTGTGTGTGTTTCTTAGCAAAAACATGATTCTTCTTTTGATTTCGACTGGTTTCTTTAAATAATGACCTTTGAAATATCTCACAATCAAGTATAATTTTATAAAGCCGATAACTTTTATGTTTGCAAATTATGTATCACAAAATAAATTCAAAATGTAATGCATGCATTGGAATTTTTTTTTGACCACTTAAAAGAAAGAACTCGACTCATGGTCTAAATGGTCGTGGCCGACTCATGGCAATCTCTTATAAAAACAACATGCTTAAATGTTAAAAAACAGTTACTAAAAAATATACATGAAAAAAAAAAAACGTATAACAGAGCAGAGATATTTAAATCGTTAAAATATAATGAACAAAAACTGAATTATTTAAAAATACAGAATAGATTTTCGATTTAACAAATAAATATGATAATAATGCTTGATACACAAACATAAAATATTACACTACTACAAAACCCAGGACATTAAAAAAAAAACTTTCAAAATTTATTACAAATTTTGCAACACAAATTTTATGATGATTTTAATAATAGTGGCAAATTATTATTTTTTTAACGAACGAAGGTTGAAATTCATTCTAAACAATTCGAATTGATCGACGATTTTCAGAATCCCATTTTGGGCTGAAGAAAATGAGCTTTGGCTAAGATGAGCAAATCGGGTAGACAGGAGAACAACCAAAAATCGAATCTAAAGCAGCATCCAAACCAGAGTGAATAAGGGGCTTTCATTCTGAACGTCTCAGTTTGACACAAGTACTTATCTCTCAATTTGAAATAGATAGTAACATTTTACTAATATTTAAATCAATACATTTTTTATTAAATACTTTAAAAATATCTTATGTTAATCAAAATATCGCAGTGTGTTACAAGCAATGCAATAGTGGCTTAATTTATTGCAAGTTTTATTATCCAATAAAGTTATTCATAAAAAATCATTCGATGCACCGAAGCGCGCCTAATGCGTATGCAAGAGACACTGTTGCCAAATGTAAAATAAACAATCACCAACTAGTTTAGCCCATCAGTTTAAGTCGGAATATCACTGTACCGTTTTTATTAAGCCCAACTCCTCGTAAAAGCGCACTATAAAATACTTTTTCTTAAATGTACACTGACTTGCTTTTTAACCAAGCAAGTATTGAAACGCGGCAGTTTCTCATTTTCAACATGTTAGAAGTGCAACAAAAATTCTATTTAAATAGGGCGAATATAATAAAGTAGGATAATAGATTCAATACAAGGAATAGAATTAGTGAAAATGGATATGCAATTTTATAGGGAAAGACGTAGGAATGTAATTTATGGTATTATGTTGCTAATGATCAAGATAGCAAAAGGTCTTTCTAATTTTTCAAGTTCTTTATAAAAACATAATAATTTTGTATAATTTTTTTTTAAATTTTCATTTTCTATGAAACATATATATATTATATATAACATGCAGTAATATAAAATTTATTTATTTTAACCATAATAAACATGTAATTTATTTTTAAAATAATGTACTGAATTTGATCATGATAATAATTTTTACATAACTTCATTTACTAGAATTACTTCATTACATAGAACACTTCCGAGAATCAATATTGAATTTAAAAAAAAAAAAAAATGCAATATTCATTTTGAAGAAATTCATGAAATTTTATTTCATGAATTTCTTCAAAATGTCTTCAAAGATTTTATTTAAAAGTATTTTTCGCACTCCGATTTTGTATGTTGCTGTCAATACAACATTTAAAGAAACTTATTATTTATACATATATTACTTACAATAAATAAATATGACCAATCTGAAAAACTATACTTACAAACTTAAAATAACAAGGAGACCTTATTCGGTCGCTACACCAACTCTTACGGTTTAAATTATATCAAGTGCCCTATATTTCAGAAACTTTTCCTCTCTCACGGTTAACATCAGAGAGCATTCAGATAATTTCTTTTTTAAAAAATGTCGAATCATCAGTGATTAGAAATATCTAATATCTACGCCTAACGTCGGGCAGCAGGCAGTTAAACTTACCGAATATATTCAGTTGCGTTAATTTTTATTCCATAATATAGGGACATTCCATATGTGTTTGGTCCCAGGATCCGCGAAACTTGTTAATTATTTTACAAAAATACGTTCATTTCAGTGAGCAACATCGATCTATTGCTATAGGCGTATTTAAAACGAACTCTTCCAAGGTTAGCATCTGAGAGCTCGCACCTCCTCTTCATCCTCAAACTTGAAGAATTTATCATGCCTTACTCGTGGTCATCCGGTATGCCATTCTTTAATTTAGAAGCCGGGCGCACTAACCACCAGACCATTCTAGTGTCTATTTTGCATAATCTGTTGAAAAAGAAGTTACAACCACTCACTTATAAGACATTTGACGCTAAATTTTCTTGGGTTAGACTTGAAGGCATAAAGAAGATTGGCTTTAATTTTTAAACTGTTTAGTGGACATGTGCAGTAGAATGGTGTGGGTCGTAAAGTGAGAAAAAAACGCTTGGCAATACAGGGGCGATTTAGCTTATGATGAAGATTTTTCACAATCCAATGCATAAGAATAGATTAAATTTATAAGCCAAATTTAAATAAAAAAATCGAAAAGATATTAATAAAAATTTTTTTTTTTATAATAAAATAGAAGAAATAACTAGATCAGTGGTTGAGAATTACAAGAATTTCACATTTCCTTTCAATTATTTTATTCTCATAGAATAGATAAATGAACTAAATTAAAAGAGCTTTAGCAACAGTATTTTAATCAGTAAAGTCATAATAATCACAGAAACTTGTAAGGTAAATGGAACCCTAAACAGCAGCCGGCAGTATTGCGAAACGTAACAACGAACTAAATTAAAAAAAAAAACATTAAGTGAACACATAATAAATGAAAAAAATTAATTTTACTAATTGCATGAATTGAAATAAACAGCTTAGTCAATTAAAACTTGATAAGCTTACCATACTCACGGAAGAAAAACTGAAGCGTGGGTCAACGGATTGAGATTTGGATCAATCATTGGTACGATAAAGCACAGACGGCGATGGAGCACGTTTGACGTTCAACTGACGACTGCCTGAATTCAATTTGTAGGATAAAGCACAGTCGGCGATGGAGCACGTTTGACGTTCAACTGACGACTGCCTGAATTCACTCGGTACAAATCTCGTTCGGATCTCAGAAACCAAAGTCTGAAACTCTCATTTGCCAAAAATGAACTCATCTGGCATTGACGTCAGGTCATAATTTTCCATGGGCAAAACGTCTCCATGGTAACTTGTTCATCATTTTTCACTCCTCTTATTTGCTCCGCCCTAATTTCAGCCCATTTAAGAGTAGCCCCACCCTCTACAATGCTCCTTTTTTATTGTATTGAGCAAAGCTTTTAAATTATGTATATATACGCTTCTTAATGCTAGTAGAAAGCCTGAATTTCTTCCAGATATTTCGTAATTTACTAAACACTGACTTTATGATTTCGATTATGCCAGCTGCATAGAAAATGAAAGCTTTTAAAAAGTTTGGTGAAAGAATACTAATAAAATATTTATATATTTTTCAAATAATTTAATATAATTAAATTATGTTCATAATATTTCCCAAAATTTAAAAGAGGGTCAGCCAAAAAAGTCGTATACTGAATTGTTCAGCATTACGCCAAATTTAACTGGTGTTTCTGTTGCCAGTATAATACGAAGCAGAATGAATTTCTTTAAGACATGTTAGTATAATTGTCATAAACAGAATTATCGTCTGTGCTTACATTGAAGTATCATTATCTGCATTTTTCCTGAAAGTATCTTGAATACTTCATTAAAGAAGGAAGATATTCACAGCAAGGTTGACTTCGAAAAATATTGCTGGAATAATGATATGCTGAGAAACTAATTTCTAAGTCTTGTATTCAACGTTCCTAAAAAAATACGAGTCACACAAGATAGACACTTTAATTGCTGTTCACAGTCCTTGAATAATCTGATTCTCCATACGACTGTGAAATTAATACAATTGAACTTATATGGTGTCAACCAAAAAGGCATATTGCAGCTAAAAACAAGACGAAATTGACCGAAAATGCAATAAAAATAGTAAACCCCATAAGTGTATATGATTTTGACATTAAGACGAAACTTATATGTTAGAATTCATTTCCGTAAACGAAATAGATCAATAAAATCATTTCTGAAAATTTTGGAACGATACACCTAACAATTGACAATTTCAAATACACCTTTGATTCTCAATCTACAAAAACAGCAATATACGTGTTTTTTTTTTTTTTTTTTTTTTTTTTTTTGTTTTGTTTTGTTTTATCTTTCATAAGAGCAGTTGCTCAGCTACAGAAAATGAAACAAATTTTAATTTTGGGGAACTGGATTAGGTTTGAGATTTAAAAAGCAACTCTCTTTAAGTAATAAAAATTGGTCAAATATAGCCTGTTGTTTCCGGGTCTGTTTAAATATATTAATTTTCGATAAATTAAAAAAGATCTAGTTAAAAAAATTTTTATTTCTCCTGAAAAACAAAAAATAAACCTTTCTGTTCATTTAGTTAATTATTTTATCAATCTTGGATATAAAATATTTATAAAGACATTCAAGTCGTCTTACGTATTTTCAATTTTACAAAAATTGATTCATTTTTCATTAATTTATTTTCTAACATAGATTCTACTTCAGAACTTTTAAATTTAAATATATATATATATATGTATGTACACACACACATATATATATATATATATGTATATGTATATATATGTATGTACACACGCACACACACACACACATATATATATATATATATATATATATATATATATATATATATATATATATATATATATATATATATATATAAATTATATATATATGTTATCTGATTAAGCATTATCATTGTTATAATATTAGCTACAGAACAATAGTCCTAAAACAAAACATTGATAATTATATAACATAATACAATGTTATACTATACATTAACAGTTAGTTAAATAAAAAGGCACTAATTAGAATATTTTGTAATTTTTTCATTATACACTAGATAAAAAATTAATACATAAAGAGAAATACATTGGACTATTAGGAACTGGAATATTCATATATTTATAGATACATAGCCTTAATTAAAATTATTCAGAATAAAATAGAAAATGAATTGCATTGCTATAAACGAATACATGAATACGAATAATACAAAAGCTATGTATTTCGAACACATTTTTTGCTCCAAATAAAATTTTTAACGTTTCATTAAAATCTGTATTTCTCCACAATTTATTCCTAGAATTTAAAAAAAATTTCAGATCTTGTCTTATCAGTGCTAATATTATATTTATATGTACATATCTAGTTTTAAATGCAAATTATATTTTAAAATATATATTAACGTAAGATGGAATGAAAATACATATAAATAAACATATAAAGATGGTTTCCTTGGACAAACTGCAACAGATAATAAATAATTGTTCACAAATATTATTGGGAGGATAGACTGTGTGAAGTCAAATTGATCAATAAATTATAATGTAGATTGATTGTTGTATTTCATTTTAAGCACGAAGATCTTTAATATGTTAAAAGTTTTAGAAGTGCTAAAGTTAGTTATGTTTTTAATTATAGACGTGCTGAGAAAAATCTCGCGATACTTACTTAGTATGCTATAAAAGCAGTAACAGTCTTTACTACTAAAAATTAAAACCTCTCTCTCAACTCTATTAATTAATAGAATTGAATTGCCCCCTTAAAATTTAATTTCAGAGTCAATTCTAAAAATTTTGGAAAATTACAAATTATTTTTATAAAAGATTCGGAAATTGGACTTTCAAATCGATTCCTTGCTTCTTGCCCCATCTCTGATTATACGTATACTTAAGTATCTGATTATACTGTTCTACACACGAACAATTTGCTAACTCAAAATAGAAGAATGGCATAAAAAGTTTCGTGTTGTATTTGGTTAGTCTGGTGCTTTTTCTTCTTGATAAAATAATTTTTACAGAACTGTGCTTTTTTTTAAACACGAAGCACCTAAATTTGACTCAAGAACAAAAGTTTTCAAGAGCTTTTTTGTAAGAACAGGCTCCTTTTCAGAATCTACGACGAATTTTAAAATTTTATCCCTAGACAAAACAACTTTAGGAGTAACAAAAAGAGATGTGTGAATTGGTTTTCTATAACACTGTCATCATCATCCATTTCAGTTTAAAAAATAGATGCAGAAGAATACAGATTTTTACAGAAGCTAAAGTCGGCGATCGCTGAGCAAAAGAAGCTATGCAATTTCCACCAGAGTTAGGCTTAATTGCTCCGTGAGTTGAGTGTCTGGAATACGACAAAAAGGCGAGAGGTGAGTTTCAAATCCGGGTAGGTGTTGAAATATTTCACGTGATGAATAAGGGCAGAAACTTCAGGAGTAGCAAGAATTTTTCTTATAAGATAGAGGTTGCTAACAGCAATAGCTTTCGCGGTAGGTGATATGAGCTCCGTGTATTTTGGATGAAATCCTTATTTATCAAAGAAAGATCTTTCTAGTAATAAAAATTAAATAATTTTTATAAATTAAAACGTCTCTTAAATCGATAAAATTAATTACATTTAGATGTATACTAGCATTATTAAAATTTTATTTTAAAAGCTTTTTAAATAAGAATACAATAAAATTTATATAAATCGTTAGAAATGAGATATATATTAAAAGACTTTTGAAAGATTTTGCCTTTTCCCATGAACTAAATTTAAATAAGTAAAAAAAAAAAAAAAAAAAAAAACAGTTCGGAATAGGGTTTAATTAGCGTCTACATCATTAAAATCACTCCTTTTAATGCGTCACTAAAATATAAACTGTATATCGAAAGCTTATGTTTTTGCTCTCTACGAAGAGAAATACTTTAATTCAATTAAAAAGATGTGAAAAGCATAGTTTTAATATTTCTACGCTTAAAACTAATGGCATAATTAATAAAAAAAGATCTGACTAAAAAAAAAAGGTAAAACATGCATACTCAACAAATGCATATACACCTGGTTAAGTTGCATTTTGTTTATTAAAAGACTATCCGACCTCAAAGAACTATCACATTTGTATAAAAACTGTAAACAAAATTATAAAATCTACTTACAAGCTAATCAAAAAACATGACGTTCACCGGCTAACGCCAAATTGTTGTATGAAAATACAAAGAATACGATGAATCTTGGATAAGAATAAATTAATTGAAATTAGGTATACAATTTACACATATTAAAAACAAGTATAGTCATCATATTCACATTTTGCACACATCACATGTAGGTCTGAAAATAAATTTAAAAAAAATAATGTTTAATTAATATTTATCATAACGAGGAAAAAAAAACTTCAAATTTTGATTTTTTTTGGGTAAAACTATTCATTATATGTTATTGCAGTCAATTACGTATTATATATGTAAAAAACAGATAAAAAATAACAATCCATAGAAATTTCTTATAATATTTCAAAAAGTCTGTTCATCACTTATTTCAATTATTGGCAACTTTTGGAAGAACACCTTTATTAACTTATTTTAATTGAATATAATTTTCAAAGGGCAGGATTTCGATAATTTTATTACTTTTTATCCAGCTATTTTATTTTACCAAAGGGCTCGGCAATTTAAAAAAAGTCGCTTTCGCCTGATTGGCATCATCATTTATTTAGCCATCATTGGCTGAAACCACAACATTACTATAAAATGCTTTTAAGGGAAAATTTGTGTGTACAAAATATTTTTGTAGCCTTGAATTTTTCCTTTAATGCGAATATTTTTTTTACACACACTCTCAGTATAAATGTGGTGTTGCTCAGGCTATGTTACCTTCCTTGCAGGCTTTTTTCATAATTATTAATTCAATTTCTCGTCATTTTAATTGTATTATGCATATAGTCTGAAATGAATAATACGAACAAAGCAAAATTTTAAAACCTAAAAAACAGAGTTGATTGCTCTGCATGTACATTATTATCAATTATGGGTCCAGTGGCAGACAGCGTACAAGATGTACTGCTAGTACTAGTACAAGATGACTGCTAGTACAAGATGAATGACGATTACATTTCACCGTCATTCATTTGCTACAATAACTGCTTTAAGCAAAAAAAAACCTCGATGGAAAGGGTTGTATAGAATCTCGCATGAGTTTTGGGGCTGCTTGGTTTTAGCTTTCTTCAATACCTCAATGAGAGTGCAAAATACGTACGCATAATGCAAATGAGACGGAAATACTCGTCCCTAAGGTATTACTCTCCTTATTATCTAGTGGATGTAGTGTAGAAGAACATTTGTAATGCTGAATCTATTATTATTCTACACATCAGTAGTCAATAACCAAAGTTATTTGTCAAAAAATTATCAAAACAATTTTTTCAATATTAGTTAACGGCTTAATTATTCATTGTAGGTAAACACTTATATGGCTAAAAATTTGCAATGGACATGATACGATCATGCAATATATATTTATAATAGGAAAAAAAGGATTGTTACACGTAGCTTTCAATGTAATTTTTTTGGAAATGAACTTTTTAATATGATGTATGCAAGGTGCCCATAATTGAAATAAGGGTCTTTAAATTATGACTGCGAAGAGACTGTTGCGCGCATCGCAACCAACTTTCTTATATGAATAATATTTTCAATTTTAGTAAATGCGCCAAAGTGCCGGTATTTATTAATCTCTCTTTATTAAATGGAAAGGTATGAAGTAAATGTGAAGACACATAAAACAAAACAATAGAAGGTTCAATAATAAACAACCCAAATGTACAAGGCCTTTCCCTCGTTTTTACTTGTGACTTCATTATCAACATTTAAATGCTGATAGTTCAACCTATTTCCAATCATCTCAGATAATTTTCAGACATCTTAAAATTAATATTAATGCTAACAAAATAAAAGCCGTGCTCTCCACTAGTAAAAATATTCAACCTCCCGCTATTTCTATTTTTTTAAAAACCTGTCCAATGGTCTTCTGGAGCTAAATATATAGGAATTATTCTTGATAAAAACTAACCTATTCTCGCATATTAATAACATTAAACATAAGTATAACATCTGCGTCCGCATGCTGTATCTTTTTATTTATAGACATTCTCTTCTCTCTCGAAAATAAATTATCTACATGTACTATATGCGTCCCACTATAACTTATAACAATTTGGGGTTCGACAATAAAGTGTCATATTATATAAATAATTATATTTATTATTTTTACCTTGAAAATAAACTACTTCGTATATTTACCACTCTCCTGGGTTCTTTAGAAATTAAGACATTCATTCCTCTTTTGACATCCCAAATATTCAAAATAATTTCATCCTCAAATTAGCTGAAAACTTTCAAAAATTCAGAATCTGCTGCGTTATTACTTTTCATAACTTGTAACGTCACTCAACGAACTGATCCGAGTATTGAACAGTGTGGTTGCGAGTTCGAACTTTGGCTCTGCAGCTTTAGTCATGATTTCTAGCAACAGTACTCCTCCACTATGCACTATTTAATATTTTTGCAACTTTTTGTTGCTATGCTGCCTTACTTATACATATTTTTCGGAGGAAAAAAATATCAATCAACCTAAAATGTACCAAACCATCAGAAAGCAGTTTAAAGCCCATGGGCCAATGTTACTCCGACAACACGAAATTACAGTCATTCATTCACTAGTGCCTAAATCCTGATGGACATTTATAGCAATAGTGACATATGAATGCTATTGATTTCCATGTTTATTATTTTACTGCTGTCTGGCACAGCGGAAACGCAGTCTAACCATTTACATATTTTTTAGTGTTTTTGTTTTGTTTGTCGCGCTACGGTCATCTTGTGCACACGAGGGCTAAGACCGGGACCTTAAAGTGGATTCCAAACTCGAGACCTGTCGTACCAAACGCTAGCCACTCGGCCATCAAGCCCCTTTTTAGTGTACAAAATTATGTTCTTAAATTTTTCAACAAAAATAAAAGCATGAAATTTAACAGAAGCCAGGTAATTCCTTCATGTTATCATAATGACAAACTGACTGTAATTTTAACTTTTTATATTATCAGCTAACATTTTCTTATAGTTAACACAAACATTCGAAAAGTGTATTGCATATTATGGTTTTAAAACTTTAAAAACTCTTTAATCAACAATGTGTTATTTTTCTTACATTAAATACGCAATTAATATATTCATTAGAAAAAAAAATTCTAATAAATGCAAAATTAAATCCCATTCTCTTATTTGATTTAAAATGCTCTGTAACATGCTAAAGAACATAGTTAATATCTAAAAAGAATTCATACATTGAAATTAAAGCTACTAACCACCTCGATCTGGAGTAGTAATTATCAAGTATTTAATCTACTTAATATGTGTGCGAAATCACAAAGTAATAAACATGCACAAGACACGTATTCCAATCCTCTTAATTTGTCGTCTATCAAGACATTAGTCTTCTTTTAACATTTATTTGCTATGACCTCGTCTCACATTATTATTCATTTGTTTTTGCTATAAAAAGTATTGCTGAAAATTATAAAATATGTCCAAGTCTTCAAAATATATTATACTAAATATAAAATCTTTAAGCTAAAAGACAAAAAGTTAAAAAATTAGATATAATAATAAAGTTTGCTATTAAGAATAGAGATTTTGTCCTTAGACAAATCTAGCTGAGGTAAGTTGTTAATTGCCTTTAAGCCACAACTTTTATACAATTGCTTTCAATTTTTCAGAAATTTTTTTTATAACTGTGAAATAAATAACTAAAAATATAATAGTAAACAACCCTACTAGCATCAAACAACTAAAATGTTAAATTAGTTTTTCAAATATTAAATGATTTTATAAAAGAAATCTTAATTGAAGTAGGTACCAAAAATGAATGCTTTAAATTACATACTGCCTTTGCCACTCAAATTATCCTCACTTGGTGGAAAAACAAAAATGTTAAATCATTTAGTACAACAAATTAAATGATAAATTTAACAATTTGTCAATAATTAGAAATGGATAAAAAATATTTTTACAAATTTTTTTAATTTGCTATATAAATGGTGAAAAACTGCAATGTTCAATTAGGGCTCCAATGAAAGAAACTCATTCTGCCTTTAAATTTGCATATCAAACAATTTTAGTATACTTTGCAAGGAAAATGAAAATCAATTTTGTTTTTTTATAGACAAATGTTACACACAAATACTAATTTGTATAAGCTAATTATATGAATTAAATAAATTATAATTAATCTGTAATAATAAAATTATGAATGTTACAGTAAATGCAAAGACATTAAATAGTTATTAAAAAATCAGTTATATAAATGCTTTTATAAAATGATCTTAAATTCATATATTTTTTCAAAATTTTACATTTCTCCCTTTATTTTATTTTTTGCATTTAATTTGTATGTATTAAATACTCCTATTAATTATTTTAAAAATAAATAAAGGTGTAACTTTTTTGTAATAATTAGTGAATAAATAGATAGATAAAACAATTGAATTTCTTTTCAGAGGAACAAAAATTTAAAGGGAATAATTCATTTTAAAGTCAAAATATAAAATAAATATTTCTTTTCTCTTTTTACTCTTGCCCGTTATGGTTTGACTAGCTCACTAGTGAATTAGTTGAGCTGTAATTTCTAAAAATTGAACGTAATCCTACATCCACGGGCGAGTTTTATATTTTTACTATAAAATTACTAGCTACTTTTATGCTTCTATAGTGATGCAATTTTTCGATTATGTTACTTCATAAAACTGCTTGCATGTAAAATACAAGAATTAAGACAATTTCTGAAAGTTTTATTTATAATTTGGTAAGTGTTTTGCAGATTTTCGCAAGCCGAGTATGTATAAATATATGTAATTTTTTTTGTTTGCTTAAGAAAACGAACAATAAAAAGGATTATTTTAAAAGAACCTGCCATTACATATGAAATCACAGTGGTTTCAAGCACCAGAATGAGCCAATTTCAATAGCAGAGAAGCCTCCAATCAAATTGCTGTATTTGGGTCACCAGCTTGGTTATAAAATAGGAGTGTTTTTAACATTTGAAATAGCACTTTTTCATATTCACATTTTTAAATAAATATGACCATTCTCTAATTCACATAGAAAAACAAATTGCTCCTGCAATCTTCAGATATTATTTATCTCATTTGTTTTATGTATTTTATTTTATAAAGAAATCAATTGAACAAATAGTTGAGGACTGATAAACTCCCGAACTTCATTAAAAGTTTAAAAAATAGCATATTTATTAATATAAAACTACTTTCTATTATTGAATTAAAAAAAAAAAAAAAAAAATGATGTAATCAGTCATTTAAAAACTGCTAATTTTTTCCCCTCTTTCTATCATGAATGGAAACTTTTTTTTTTTTTATAATTATGCATTTTTATTTGTATTTTGCAGTTTTTGTTGATTATGTTAGAGATAATTTTTCTTAATGGATTGAATTTGTAAGCAAATAATGTAAATGTTTTCACCCTAAATATTTAACATTCGAAATATTTCTTGTTTATTGAACTATAACAAAATAAGTATTTGTTATGGCAAAAGTTAATATTTGTATATCTGGTGTTTTTGTTCACTTATTTTTTTTATTATATTCCTTTCACACTTATTGTCTATGGAATAATTATGAATGTAAAGCAATGCTATATTTTTACTTGATTTTTTTAAGTGATATTCAATTTTCTTATTTATGTTAAGTGACCTATGAAATAATTATATACAATAATATTTAAATATATATCTGCTCTTTGTTTTGTTATTATAGCAGTAGGAACTATTTGAATATTGCATTTACGATTGAGTCCACAATCTCAAATGCATGCTTGGGTATAAGTTATAGATTAAATTTAAATCAGAGAGAAAGAGCATAACAGAAACTCGATATCGGAAAGTTCAAATCTATTTCAAGAAATATATAACACATTAGAAAGAGTTGATTAGTTTTATTTAGTAGTTTTATAATAAAAGCTAAAATAATAAAATGTTTTCTTAATAAAATAACATTTTCAAATACGTTAAAATGCAAACAATATATCATGTTATAAATAACTACTGAGACTGGATAATACTCTAGCAAACACAGCAAAATTTTTGAAAGTGCTACTGTATGACAAATATATTGTATTAAAATTAATACATGTAAAGAACAAAACATATTAACAACAGAATCGATGGAGAACTAACAAGATATGAAGTAGAAACACAGCTAATTTTGCATAACAAAAGCCACAGCAAAACATTTGCTAAAACACACACCCCTGAAAAGCATGAAATTCATATTTTTAAAGAAAAAAATTGCTCAAGAACTGAAGTACTCCAAGGCTGCAATGATGAAATTGAAAATTATTAGAAAAATGCAAAGGATAAATGGCTAAAACTGCAAAGGCAGATCAAAAAACAAATATTTAGATAAAATATACATTAACAGGAATGAAACAAATTGGCTAGGAAATCAATAAAACCCGAAAGAAATATGTATTAAAAAACAAAAGAAATTTATAATATCCTGAATATAGAGCTTTATCAAGGAATATGTACCATCAGGTTGCTATAAACATGCTACATTTCATATATATATATATATATAATAAATAATATATCTATTATATATAATTCCCGTGTCATAATGTTTGTTCCGGATGAACTATGAAACTAACAATCCGATTTAAATTTTTTTCCCTTAAATGTGTGTTTTGTTCCAAATTGAGAGATAGGATAGTTTTTATTCAGATTTTTTTTAAATTTAAATGCAAACTTTATTTAATTTAAACGACGATTTTCATATTTCATCATTTGGCGCAACTAAAATTTGCGATTTCTCATACGATGGACGTAATTTTGAAAGTACATTCAAAATACAAGGTCAGGTGTACCATAAGATTGGGTCGTTGATGTCAATACCTAACGAAGAGCCAAAATTTCTTCAAAATTTATTTTATGGGCAGTTCTGAAGAACATGTGATAACTCGATGTCGGCATAATTCTATCGAACAAGCAAGTACAACGAGCTATTGTAGAATTGTTGGAAAATCTTTTAGAAAATCATAACCAACTTATTAAATTATTTAACGAATTTATTTATTTCGACAAAAGACAGATTAACAAGAAATATTGTTCATCGCTTAGTTCTTAGATAAATGAAAGTAATGATTATTAAAAATTAAATTAGGTAAAATAATTATAAAACAGTGTTAAAAATCAACATTATCTACCTCATTTATTAAATTAATAAAAATTAAACATTTTCTATTCGTTGAAGCTTAATTTGAACTTTTCATCAATATTTACCAATCACTTCCCTAACAATACCAATTATAGTATCTAATAATTGAACAAAATATAAGAAAGCCACAGCTACGCGTGGCCGGATCTGCTAGTATATTATATAATATAATAATAATATATATAATTTTACGTATAGCATAAATTTTTCTATCACTGTATAAACAAAATTGTTATAAGTGTTGCATTAATGGCAAATAATGAACATTCCACTTTTCAAATTTCTGCATTAAGTAATAATACTTATTACCTTTTACTGTCATATAAGGTTCTAGAAGAACAGAAAAATTGACTCAGAATAGCTAAAAAGAAATGTGTAGTTTTCTTTCTTTAATTTCTGCATAAATGAAATTGTGATACGCAGTATACACTTGAAGGTTTTAGAACAAATTTGAATATGAATTGTACAATAATAGATAATTTCATATTATATATAATAGTACGCAAAATTTTGATATGTGAAATTTTAAAAAAAATTTCATTTCATTTCAAAAATTTTCTATTCATTCAAATTAGCAAGTATATACAATTATTGTGATTAAAAAAATTAATTAAATAATAGGAAAAGTTAAAACAAGTAAATTTAAAGCGATAAAAGAAAAACAAGGAGACAAAATTCTATACATTATAAAGCATTCCTGAAAAAGGTGAATCTTCCAGACAAAATAGCGATTATGTAATACAATAGCAAACCAGCCACATAAAAAAAAAATTTTCCCTTAACTTTTTAGTGTTTTCAATGCCAACAATAAAAGCAACATATTACAATAACCAAGCATTATATTATAATAATGTGAAAATTTTCCAAAATGTGACCGAGTTAAAAATGTATTTTCTTTAAATTATAAGCATGTCATAATTTGTGTATTTTTTAGTGAACTTTTGATGTATGTTTATATAACTACAGATAGGTGTGTGAACATGCGTTTTATTTCTTATAGCTTAAAAATTATATAGAAAAGAAATTAAAATAAGGAATCATAAAAGCACAGAATGGTCTGTTTAATTTCTTAATTACATATATAATTTTTCATAAAATTAGGATTAAATAGAAAAGAACTGCCCTTAAAATTACAAAAGAAGTTCATAAAATGCAAAATGTTTCAACTTATAAGTTGTTTTATGTTTGCTTTTTTTACAATTCACACCTAATTTGTTTAATTACATCCTAATTAGTAACTTATTGCAAACTTCATATTATATATAAATAACTATATAACATTTTAAAAGTAAGCTGTTAATAATTATATATATATACATACATATACATGCATAAAGAAACTGATTTTAATCCTACTTCATAAATAATTTTTTTTTCTTCAAATAATGAATTCGATTCAAATAAAATATATAGCATTTCATTTATTAGCTGAAATTAATATTTTCACGATTATTTGTATAAAGAGAACATAAAATGTTCTTTTTGTATATTTAATATTAGCAAATATCTCTATTTTATATAAAAAACGCAAGAGAATTAATTTTAAATTAAATGCAAAATATTTTTTGTTGAAATACTTGTCACTATAATTTGATACTATTTTATTTACAATTTGAATCTAATTTTTCATTCAATTGTAATAATTTAAAATACATAAATTACACTTTTGAGGTGCAAATATATTTCCCATTATATTAAAAACACAAAAACTTATTTCTAGTTTTAGGAAAATTCTCTCATTTTTGTTAGCATGCCTCTTGTTAAAATATTTGCTCTCTCGATAATACGCGATATCGATGAGACCCAATACTATTGCTACCTTTAAAATTATCGCCAAATGAATTTCGCTGAATTCTTTCTTTGCCAATAAAGTAAGTCAGTGACGTTTATATAGTTGCTTAGTTTACGATGAATTTTCAAGAGACGATAGATAGTATTCACATATAATGCATGCAAGTCCTTATGGTGGATGAAGATATTCTAAACACTTCGTACGCCACGGGAATGTAGAGAGTTTGACGATCGAATAATATTGTATAAAAGGAGAGATTTGCTGTATTCTACAGTAGAAAATTCTGTCTATAAAATATGTTTTTTTCGAACCCGTGTAAGAAAAGCATATGGAATTAGAAAAAGCTTGAAGATTTGATAAGTACTTGGTTACGCGGTTGCCGTTAACTGCGTGTATATTTTATCTTCTACCCATTGAATTAACACATTAAAAAAAAAAAAAAAAAAAAAAAAAAAAAACTTAGGCAATACGATTTAAAAATTTGAATATCATAAATAATTATAAAGATATCTAAAATACTATTAGAACGGATATTCGAACCAGAGATGTCGCAGTTTATCATCCATGATACTAGAACACACCGCTTCAATTAGAAAAATAAATTATCTAAATGAATAACTGAAAAAAGGTATATATACCTAAAGTAAGCGGACTAGTATTATAGTGATACTTCAGCAGGTCGATATTGAATTTATTTTGCTGTAAGATAGGGCATATCATCTATTATAAGATCTTAATTAAGAATATTTTTAATTATACCGAAATTAGAGACACTAAATTTGGAGAAAAAAAATACTATATATAAAATTAAATACTGATAAGTCAACGCCATGACCAATCCTGCAAAAACTTGCAACGTCACTGACGAAAAACCACGGAATTTCAAATTTATCATCAGAATTATTTTAAAGCCCTTGAATTTCCTAATATAACTAAAAATACCCAATTAATTTGCAACATAGCCCCAAACCAGATTTCTATATATTATCAATGGCCGCATTTTAGAATCGCTTATGAATCAAAGTAGATTTGCCATTTATCTCTAAAATTATGAATATGGGGAAGATACAGTAAGACTTCTATCACTGCTGTTTTAGTATTAGATGCTAATATTTGGATTAACCAAAATTGCAAATTTTAAAGCTAAATTATTTGTACGAACAATCCGACAACTGATTAATAAAAATTATGCAGAAGATAAACAATCCAATTTTGAAAAAGCTACAATATCGTGGCTGCTGTAGACAACATCAATCTTTCTTGGAATAAAGTGATCGAAAATTTAAAAAAAAGTATGGTTGAAGCTAAGCTAGAATGTTGACAAAGAAAATCCTTTGCTGATGCCGACGAAATTGTCAAATTAGCAATTAAAACACGGTCAGAATGAATATTCAAGAATTACAACAAATTATAATTGGCGAGTCTTTCCAATAAGATCTTAAAGAATTAATAATGTATGAAGGTGAGGACCGTGCAATAAGAAATTTCAACGGACTATTTTTAAAAAAGTTTGGCAACTATAATGGAAATTACAAATCAATTTTGATAAAAGCAAGACAAAATGCAATTTCTTGCTATCGGCAACTGGAAAAGGCAAACTACGTTAGATGATATCTTCAAAAAAAAAAAAATTCAAATGAGAAAAAAAATCATCATAATTAACTCGAATGTTTTAATTTTCATGAATAAAAAAAATCGATACTAGCAAAGTGTCTGTCTGATGTAATAAAAAGTATTTAACAATAAAATGTTACAAAATGAAACTAGTAAATTTTCTTATTCTTTGTTCTGTTTCACTTATTCCCATTAATTACATATTAAAATGAAATCGTTTAACACCGGAACTTATTCCTTTTGTTAAAGGTGATCCTAGGGTGCATTTCCATTCACAACATGAAGTCAACTTTGACGAATCAGATTAGTGATCGAGAATGGTCGACAGGGAAGTTCATTTACTGACTAGACCTGGGATGGGCAAACTGCGGCCCGCGGATAGAATTTTAATTTTCCCGGTCCGAGGCAAATTAAAAGAAATATATATTTATATATCCATCTCCTTTTCTACTTTGAGGAAATATTATTTTTTTCTTCCTTTTTTTCAGAGGACTGGTGATCTTTTTACTTTCTCTATTTTTGTTCTACAAAACATAAATCGACGGATGTAGCAAACACAGACAGCTTTCAATTGGTAAAGTGTTAAAAGCGTAAGTTCTTTGTTAGTTATAGCTGTAGATTGGCGCCAACAAGCGTTATCTCATTCTCGGGGGCAGACATATGGGAATCCAATATAGGTGAATTAGACCTCACATGTGGCAGACTGTGCATTTTAAACTCCAGCCACCGGCTTTTTCTTTTGGCGCGAGTTCGAATATTATTGATTGCGTCATTTCCCGAGGTTAAATTTAATACCCTTAGTAAATGAAGAGAAGCTTAAGAATTATGAAGATGACTTGAAAAAGATGCATTTTGAGTTCGAACGCAGATTTGAAGATATCAGTGCCATTCAAACAGAATTGGATATTTTTACCATACCTTACAACGTAAATTGTGAAGTAATGAGGTCATATTTGAGTTGCAATCTAACAATCATCTCAAGCAGTTGTTTCTAAATATGCCAAAGTTAGAGTTTTACAAATCTTTATCGAAAGTTTCCAAATTTAATATCTCACGCCCAGAAAATCAGTGCTATGCTTGCTTCATCTTATATATGTGAATAAGTATTTTCAACTACGAACCTTAGAAATAATTATTTCAGAAGTAGACTGACAGATGAGCATTTAGCCTTTTTTTCCTTAGAATTAGTACATCGCACTTCGAACTTCAATCTAAGGAACTTTTAAAAATGAAATCGCAACTTCATTCATCTCATTAACATATTTAAATTGTAATACTCGTATATTGTTTTTAAAATTTAGAAACATTTATCTTGGTCCGCCAAACTTTTTTTTTTCGATTTTTGGCCCGCGACCGAAAAAGTTTACCCATCCCTGGACTAGACCACGCTTCTCCGTCACCGCCAGTGAACATTTCCTTCCCAGCTTGCACTGATGCGATGCTGGACGCGATACCCGCCTTATCGAAAAACAAAAAAATCACGAGTATCATGTCACGCAAAACGAATTCTACAGTCACAGACTTCATTAAACAGACACACCAAAACAAATTAGAAACAATTTCTCCCAGATAAGTATGTAATATCATTCGCGAACAAAACTCCTGGTCTGGATTTTATTAATAATCGTATGTTTAAGTCCACTACTATTAAATTCATTCTCTATATTACCCTTCTTTTTAACTTTCTGCTTAGGACCTGTCACTTTCCAGCTTGCTGGAAAACTGCCGTAGTTTGCCCCATTCCTAAACCGAATTCTAATTTGGCTTATCCTCAAAATTATCGTCCTATCTCATTACTTAGTGTCTCGAACAAAATATTCGATCCTTAAACGCCCGAATCAGCATTGCGACTCTAATAATTTTATTATTCCTAAGCAATTTTGTTTCAGAAAGCAACTTTGAACCTGTCATCAGTTATTTAGATTGACAGAGCTGATTCACGACGGCTTTAACGATCGTAAATCTACGGGAATATTATTTTTGCACGTAGCCAAAGCCTTTGATAAAATTTGGCATAATAGTTTATTATTTAAGTGCATAAAACTTAATTTTCGGCACAAATGATCAAAATTCTTCACTCCTATCTAGAGTCCTGAGCTTTTATAGTTCGAATAGGACCAATCACAGGGGGAGTTCCACAGGTATCGGCTCTTAGCGCCAGTCCTCTTCAATTTATATATCGAACATTCCTCGGAATAGTCAAGTGTTCCTTATTCTGTTACGCAGACGGTACAGCGATAGCCGCTCAGAACAAAACACCTCAGCTTGCTGTTCAAGACATCCAATATGTTTTTACCTTAGAAAACTCGTTAACCGCCTAGCAAATAAAAGTTAATGCTTCTAAAATCGGCTTATATGCTATTTACTCGGAAGATTTCTTTATCTCTCCTAGGGAGCGTCACCCTTTTTGGCCAGCCCGTCCCTTGCGTTACTGAATATAAGTACTTAAAGTTGTTACTAGACCCAAAATTATCTTTCAATTCCCATATTAAAAACACCGTTGCTAAGGCAACTGGTGCGGGTACTAAACTAAACTGCCTACTTTCTCGAAAGAGCAAGTCAGCGATCAAACATAAGCTTCTGCTCTATAAATCCATCATCAGACCTATTCTCGTATATGGAAGCCTAATATGGGCCTCAACTTCCATCACCAACATTAAGAGATTGCAGATATTTCGAAATAAACATCTGGTCATGATTGATTGCTAATTCTCCCTGGTTCGTTCGATGATAATTTATTCATAGAGATTATCAAAGAAATTTCTTGAAAAATGCCATCAGATTAATAATGAGTTAATTTGCCGTACCAACTTATCACCCTTAATTATTTTCTGCCGACTAGTAACCACAGTTAGGTTTATGTTTTCTTTTTTATACCCTTTTTTTTCTGTAGAAAACAACAGGAATAGACCTTAAAATATAAAAACCATGTTTGGTTCTGAGACGGCATTTTTTTTTGGAGGGATAACAATCCTTACTTTGCAGATTCATCGTTACGTTCATCAATCAGAATTTTATATCATAAACAATTATTTTATGGCATCGACAACTGGTCCCTCATTGTATCGAATTTTTAAATTAAATTTTTTTATTTATTTTTTAGTACTTTTTAGAGTAACTTTTTTCAAATTTTTAGAAATATTTTTTTTTATCACTTACAATTAATTATAGGCTGTTTAAAATGTTAATAACTATATTTATGAATTAAGATGAGGAGGTTAAGGGGTCTATCCCCATTGGTACTCCGTAATCGGTACGCCAATTGCCAATGGAAATACACTTTTAGTATGAATACTTTATCAGGAATGACGACGAACTAATTCTCGTAGGATCATCAAATGACAAATTACACGATAATCTTCCTGCTCCAAGTTTCCTGTATTTAATTAAGAATTTTTCCCTGAATAGCCCAGCTATTGAATCACATACACACTAAGAAATTCCCTTATACTTCGTTTCTTAAAATATTTCAATATAAAAAATTATACACACTAAGAAATTCCCTTATACTTCGTTTCTTAAAATATTTCAATATAAAAAATTCTTGGAAAATAACCATCTTTTTTTCCTTTAAGTATTTTGCCAGCCATCACTTTTCCTTTTTCATTCAAAAATCAAAACTTGAGAGTTTTACAAATATCCTACATATTTCAGATTACAACAGATTATTTTTGTATGAAGCAAAAAAAATTAGGAACACACAAACAGTCAATATCTACATATATGCATGTTGACGTTAAAGAACATTTATTAATATGCCTCATAGAAATAGCCTAATACTAGATGCACAAACCAAATATAGTGTCATCCTATAAACAACAACATATGTTGTTTAACTTGAAATGATGTAAACCTGTATAAGTTAATTGTTTTAATTCTAGAATTAAAATGTTTGTCTATCCAAAAGAACATGCTGGAAGCAAAATGATGACATGAGCAGACTCATGATTTGTCTTAAGTAGAATAATTTATACCAATATTCATAATACAGATTGAAGGGTCAATATTCTTAATTCAAAAAACAAATTAATTCACTTGTCTGTACATCGAACAGATCGTATCAATATGTATGTTGTTTGAAGAAACAGATTAAAATTTGATAAAATTACACATTTAATTATATATTTTCAAAATAAGTTATGCAAATAATGTTCATTTATGTAATGTACATGATAAAAAAAATGTACATAAATTTTAACTAATTTTAAGAAATACAGCAGAATTTGCTAAGCATCTATGGGTTTTGTTTGAGTAATGAGGAAAGTTTCAAAGCCTGTCATCAGAATTAACTATTTAGAAATAAGATTATAGACTTTTGTGCAGGAAAAAGAAATTAAACAAGGGCTGATGGAAAAAAAAAATAATAATAAGACATTTCAAATGGAAAAGGCATCCTACCTAGCTTTACATGTTTCTCTTCACTACATGGTGCAGTAACCATTTACTTTTAACACCAGGTGTTTTATTTTTGAAAACTTTGCAAGATTAAAATGCTAAAAGGTAATTATGATGGGAAATTTTTTTTTTTCCCTGCTTAATATCAGTTCAATATAATTTTCTCATGGCGATTTGAACTTTCAGTAGTACCAGTTGATGATTGCACAGATTATATATTACACTTCAGTTACTTAAGAAATCAATGAATGAAAAATTCTACTAATAAATAATAGATTTTAGAAATTAAAATATATTACTTGTATAAACAAGAGTTAATTAATCAGGACAATCAACAACACCGATTAGGAGGACCTTTCCATCACAGAAGATATTAGTTTTTCCTTCATCCAACCAAACTGTGTTATTTTCCTTACAACTCTTGGGAAAGTTATATTGTTCTTCCTTGTAACACAGGACAAAGATAAAAGAACTTCCTTTCTAGCATTTCTTTAAAATCACAAAGGAATTATAAATATTCCTTTATTACAAGGAATATAATAAATTACTAATATTAATTTTTCATAATTTTGTGATCATTTTCTTTAAGAAACATCAGGCGTAAAATTTTCGTATACTATATCTTATATATGAACCAATTCCTTTGGGTTTTTTTTTTTTTACTACTTCCATCTGCATCTCCCTAATTAAGATTATTTTAATGTGCAAGAGAACTGACATGTTTACTTTTTCTACTCATATAAATATGGTCCTACTTCTATGATTTTTAAAACAATAAGTGTCACTTCTCAGGTACTTAGACTAACTGTACCTCTATAATAAGCAAAACTGACTGGTCTAAATCAAATAGGTACAGAAATGCTCAAAAAAAGATTACTTCAGATAATCAACATTATATCCATTTTTCTTTTTGAATGCTTAATAATTATGCCTGTTAATTTTGTATATTTCTATTTCTATGGTTCTGAATTAAGGACATATGAAAATTGTGTTATACCACACACACATATTTGGCTTATTTAATTCATCTGTATATGGGCTCCATTATCTGCAAAATCACATCAAGAGGGTATTTGATTTTTTGCCATGTTTGTTGTAGAATAACCTTATTTTGTTAGTGAATTTTTGTGTTAGTATTGCTAGTGTAAAAATATTTTTTAATGTACTACTCTATATTTCTATTAAAAGAAATTAACATTTGGAAGATTCTGGTCATTGGTACCACAGGTGGTAGCATGGATGTTTGCTAGTGGTTCCAAAATGACGTTAAACTGTAGGCCCTGGACTAATTAGTCGAAAGTATGCACAAAATGATTGTAGAGAGACAAATAAAACATCTGTCATGATTTTATTTATTTATGCCTAGTAAATAAAAAATAACAAGATGCACAAATATATATTATTTTTGCCTACTATATATCATGGCTTCGATGTTTTGTCCCACATGTGATCATATGAATTTTACAGTCATAATCTACCTAACTAAAATTTAAAACAATATAGATTCTATTGTCCTATATATGTTTTATGTAAAACTTGTATGACACTTCTCTTTAATCTACACACTTTTTCCATTTCAAATTATCCTATCTGATTTAACAGATATATTTTTTTATATATTTGCCCCATCAGTTTTACTAAGTTGATTAATCAGGGACGATTTTCAAAAAGTGTCTTGTTCATTAAAATTTCAAAAGAATAGCGCAATCCCATTTATCATTACACATGACAACTTGCGATCGGCAGGCAGTAAAAATCGCAAACAAATAAGTTTTTACTTTAACAAACAAATAATTTCTTACTTTAAAATTAAGCTTTGAATTGTGTTCTGTTTTTAAATTATCAAATGTAAGAAACTTACAAGTATGCAACAAAGCTGCAAACCTATAAACAGTTATGACAGTACTGATTCAGTAAAATTAACATGCGCGAATTTATATTTCACAATGATGTTAGCCAAAGGTAAGGACACTATTTTACAATAAAGCTCAGGTTAGTCAGAGCATGACATATGAGCAAAGTTGCTCACATTGAAGCAATAATAATACATAAATTGTTTATCGTGCAGAAACAATTGATCCGTTTTTTTATAGAATATTATTAATTTTGTTGCAGGATCATATTAACCATGTCTTCAAACTAACTATATTTCCATTCAATATCATATATTTCGCCCATTTCATTTTTTTCCATTTGCAAAAATACGACTTTATCACATAGTACTGTTACTAACTTAATTTAAAATAATTGATATGCAGTGCATTTTAAATTAAATTTGTAACAGAACTCTTTGAATAAGTTCTAAAAAAAGTGACTCAACAATAATTTCCCACAATTTTTTTTTTATTACACACAATTATAAGATAAGCACATGAATAAACACACATCTATTCAAAACAGAAGAGATGTCCTATTCAAACTTGATACTTTAAAAAACAGATTTCAGTGAATTAAAAAAAAAAAGATGCAAAACTCCTTCCTTGAAACATTTAAATTTAAGACATAAAATTCCACTTATTCCTACCTGTCTAAATGATGTCAAGTAAAAAAAAAAAAATCAAGGAAAACGGGACATTTTTTTAAATATCATTCTACTTACAAACAACTGTAGAGCAGTAAGGATTTTATGAGTTCAGTTAATTAAGTTTTATTCAATAAATAACTTACTTTAACAACTGTTTCTAAAGCGAATAGCCTTTATTTTTAGAATCTAAATCTTACCTTTTCCTTGCATTTGTGACTAGTTGTCATGTTTTATCAGAAACAGGGATTTATAACAATTTTTAAAGTAAATGCCCAAAAGTTGGTCCACAATTGATTTGTCTCGTATATTTAGACTAATTACTCAAGAAAAATCCTCTTGGTCCACAATTGATTTGTCTCGTATATATTTAGATCAATTATTCAAGAAAAATCCTCAAACTAAATTAACGCATCAATTTCCTACCACACAAAATCAGAAACAGCAAAAATTGTTAATATTCTTGGTTCAGTTTTTACTATCTCCAAGAAAGTAAGAAAAATTTATTTTCTTCCCTTTCCCCCAACAAAACTTTGTGAAAAAACTCTGGCCACTTCAAAAGAAAGTATCGCACTTTGTGTTGTTCATTTCTCCCAATTTCTTGAGAGTTATTTTATTTTCGAAATATTTTATATTGCTTATTTGCTATTGTCACTAAAATGAAAAACATAGCATTTCTAAAATTTGTGCTTAACTAACAGAAAATAAAAGAATCATTTTTTACTCTTTGAGGGTTTTAAATGCAATCATTATGCAAATAACAAAAAAACTTTAAACTGAATCCTTTAAAGACCATATTCCTTAATTTCATTTCCACTCATAATATAATTTACAATGCATTCTGCACTAGAATTTTTGTCTCTCTCTTCAGAAACAAAATACCCCCCTTAACATTATTTTAGCTTACAATTATTAGGTTTTGAACTGGGTAAATTTTTTGAAGAAATAAAGTGTCTTCTCTTTAATTCAGAAATATATAATAAATTCTCTTCCATACCATACCATATCCAAATTTTTAATTTTATACTTTCAGTATGGGGCTTTGACTAGTAAACAATGGCTTGCTTTTCCAACTAAAGTGCAGCAGTACCATTTAATTATTTAAAACTCACCTTTGCAAATCCCTATTATATCACCAGACTTGGAATCTTACATATTGACATAAAAAGAAATTTTTAAACCAAACATGTTAAAGGATTTCCATCAGCACACAGGAAAGAAAAGAAAAAACAACTAGCATCATGAATTGATCGAGATCAAAATCGCAAACAGTTTTTTATAGCGGAATAGCCTTTATCTTTAGAATCTAAATCTTACCTTTCCTTTACATGTGTGACTAGTTGCCATGTTTTATCATGAAACAAGGATTTACAATAATTTTTAAAGTAAATGTCCAAAAGTTGATCCACAATTGATTTGTCTCATATATTTAGACTAATTATTCAAGAAAAATTCTCAAACTAAATTAACTCATCTATTTCTTATCATACAAAAAAAATCCCAAGGAAATTCTTACAAGCAATAAAAAAGGTTATTTATCTTTCATTTTCATTTCTTTCATCCACATTTCAAGTAAAAGTAATACTTTCTTAATTAAATTACTTTATTTTACTATAGCCTTTCTGTTTTGTCTAATGCATGACTTATGCCCATTGTATATCTTACATTTTACATCCGCTACTGGAGATTATCAAAAAGGCTTCATTGTATATCTTTTACATGTTAGCAAAAAGTAAAATTTCTTAAGGGCGTATTTTTAAAGTATTTTTTAATTACAGTACCACTACTTGACAAGTAGCATAATGAACCTGCACCAAGCTACAAGGTTGAAAAAAAAAATCAAAACACAACATATTCCGAGAAATAACGATGTACAAGCAAGGGCTCTCAATGTAATGTGCAAGTCGTTCGAACTTAACATTTTATAGATTATACAATGTTTTTATCAGCAACAGCAAAAATTGTTAATATTCTTGGTTGAGTTTTTACTATCTTCCCCTCTGCAATCTAATAAAGAAGGTAAGTAAGAAAAATTAATTTTCTTCGCTTTTCCCCAACCAACTTGGTGAAAAAACTGGGCACTTCAAAAAGGAAGTATCACACTTCTTTTGTGTTGTTAATTTTCACCATTTCTTGGTAGTTATTTTATTTTCGAAATATTTTATATTGCTGATTTGTAGTTGTCCACAAAATTAAAAACATAGCATTTCTAAAATTTGTGCTCGGTTATCAGAAAATAAGTCATTTTTTACTTTTTGAGGATTTTGAATGTAATCCTTATGCAAAAAACAAAAACAAAAAACCATGAATTCATATTCATTAATTTCACTTCCACTCTTAGTATAACTAACAATGCATTTTGCACTAGAATTTTTGTCTCTTCAGACACAAAATACTCTTTTCCCCCCTTAACATTATTTTAGCTTACAATTATTAGGTTTTGAACTGGGTAATTTTTTTGAAGAAATAAAGTGCCTTCTCTTTAATTCAGAAATATACAATATAATATTAATTCTCTTTCATACCATATCCAAATTTTTATTTTTATACTTTCAGTATGGGGCTTTGACTAGTAAACAATGGCTTGCTTTTCCAACTACAGTGCAGCAGTACCATTTAATTATTTAAAACTCACCTTTGCAAATCCCTATTATATCACCAGACTTGGAATCTTACATATTGCCATAAAAAAGACATTTTTAAAGCAAACATCATGTTAAAGGATTTCAGTCAGCACACTAACATCATGGGCGATTGAGATCAAAATGGCAAACTCCAGCAGAAAACTGCCATGTTTGGTGATTAATGCCTTTTGGGCAGCAAAACACTTGCCAAGAACAGCCACAGCCCTTAAGACTGCAATTTGGCCTTTTGATTTACTATGCATATTTTACAGATAAAACATGCAATTCATACTGAGTTGTTTAATGACAATACAATCAGCTCAACAATATTGAATACCAGCATTTTTACATGTCACGAAATAAATTCAGCTTGTACATGCAAAGAACATGTACAGCCACTGATTTTATTTCCCATTTGTTGTCAATAATTATGTTAGTCATTAAATTATTTCTACGCGCAACATAATGTTTGGACATAATTATAATCAAAAACAGTAAAGTATGCAAAGGTATACAATGTTGTTTTAAATATCTGTTTAAATCTTAAAAAGAAAAGCTACTTATTTTAAACACACCTCATAGACCATTTTACTTCGCCCAGTTATTTATATTTATAATTAAAAAAATTATAATAAAACTCAACAAAAACAGAAAATTTTACTTACACTAAAATCAAGTAATTTATATTTAGTTGCCTTTCAAGAGTGAACAAAAATTTCCCACTAGTAAGGTGGCCACAAAATAATGGCTTGACAAAACAATCAATTGCTTGCACTTGTCAACACTTGACAAATCAACAAATAACGACACAGTAAATGAAACTGAAAGTAAAAATTGCAATACGTCAGATCTTAAATAAAGGAAACTAATAAAATGACAAATAGAAAATGCACACATAAATAATTTAAAATCACTTTTAACTACATTCCACAATTCAAATCGATATTCGTTTAAAATTCTTAATATTTGTTCCAATATAACACTCAACAGCCTGATTTTTATTAAACATAATTTTTATCTAAAAACTTTATAAATAATACAAAATGTATATAAAATGGAAAATATGTTTAGGTTTTTAAAATTAGGTTCATTTTAAACATTTTATTTATTAATTTGCACTTTCACACAAAGGACTAATCCACATTCAAAACGAAAACTGGTTAACACTAACTGTGCCTTTGTAGGTGCATATTAAAGAAGCTAAAATGACACAATTTCATATTTTCCTCACATTTATAATGGAAATATATTTACCTACGAACTCATTAACAAATGAAAATGCAGTTTATTCAGCTTTGAAGAACTAAACAATGACGGATCAAAACTAGCACGATTCCATCTGTCAGAGTCATTATGTAACATTAACGAAAGAACAATTTTCGACCATGATGCTTTGCGCGATAGCTAACCAAAACAAAGAGAGGATCTCTCCTATTGTTAAAGCAACTGTAGTCATGGAAACCAGCTCTAGATGATTAGGGAATCGGAATTTTTCCCTGCAAGATTTAGGGAATTTTTTTTTACCGCCTATTTCCGAAGGGATGGGGCCTGAATGGCCGAGTGGCTAGCGCTCTGTACCACAGGTTTCGGGTTCGAGTCCCGGCGGTGCCATGGATGTGTGTAGTGGTTCGGAATCCACTTTAAACCGTAGGTCCCGGTCTAATATGATCGTAGAGCGTTGCGGGGGCATGTTACTCCGCGTCCGAAGCTTATCTTCAAGTTACACGCGCCCCCTGGTTAATGCAAAGTGAGTAACATCTGTGCAGAGCTTGCCTTAAGGCATCCAAGTTTAAAAGTTTGCCAGCTGCATTAGAGGGAAAAGGAAAAAAAAATTCCGAAGGGATTTGCGTTCGTTAAATAACGGTATAATTCAAAGAAATTTTTTATTAATAATTATTAATGCATTTCACCAATAGTGTCATCCCCAAATGAAGGGAGGAATTTTTCAATGTTAATTGTAATATTCTTTTAAGAAAAATTGTAAACAATAAAGTTATTTGAATTTTAAAAACCAATTTAGATCATTTAAGAGGTTTTGATTTCATTCTTGAATAAATACAAATATGTTGAATCAGTTAAAAAAAATATTTTTTTGGAAACTTTCTGAAAATGAATATATTACTTAGATATCAAAAAAGTCTTAAGTTGTTTATGATTGCTTACATTGATGTTAGTGGTGAAATATATATATATATTTATTAATGTGAAATCACTAACAATGGTCACTTTCACAAGATCGTGAACACTGTTACCATTGTAAAAGTTCTAAGGATCAAACTAAAAAATAAATTATATCTACTGAAAATTAATCGCCAGTGTAACTAAAATATTAAATTTTTCATTGTTATCAGTTATATACACTGACTACCAATAAGTATTTGGACACCTATGCAAATGACGATATCTGCCCTCCTGAGGTACGTCACGGACTCCGCCGGTATATATCGCGTAGGAAACAGCATCGGCATTAGTCGCATGCAAGATGCCGCGCAGTTCGGAGCTCTCTGATTTCGAGAAAGGTATAATTATCGGGTATCACAAATGTGGCGATCTGAAGTACCCAAAATCGACAGTGGCCTATGTGATTAAGAAGTGGAAGGTGAGCGGTGTTTGTCGGAATGTGCCCTGAGTCGGCAGACCAACAAAACTGGGAGATAGAGACCGCCGAGTGCTCACCAGAGAAATTCGGAAGAACCGCACCCAACCGACGGCCCTCATCCGTGAGGAGTTTCAACAGGCATCCGGGAGTATTGTTTCAATGAATACCATCCGTAAGGAAGCACATCTGCATGGTTTTCATAGTCGTGCTGCTGCCCATAAGCCTTTAATCACAAAGTCCAACCGCGCTGCTCGGTTAATGTGGTGCAAAGCACATCGAAATTGGACTGTATATCAGTGGAAACGGATTCTTTGGAGTGGCGAATCAAGGTTCACCCTTTACCGTTCGGATGGCATGGTCTGGCGTCTGCCTGGAGAACGTCTCCTGCCAGAATGCATTGTACCAACAGTCCAGTTCGGCGGAGGTGAAATTATGGTCTGGGGGTGTTTCTCCTGGTATGGACTGGGACCCTTGGTCCCCATTCATGGTAAGCTCAACGCCGATGCCTACTGCACTATTTTGAATGACAATGTGCTTCCTACGTTGTGGCAGTTTTACGGGTTGGACCCCTGTTACTTTCAGGACGATAATGCCAGTTGTCATGTTTCGACGTTAACCAAGGCTTGGTATGGTGCCAATAGAGGTCATAGAATGGACTGGCCTGCCCAGAGCCCAGATCTCAACCCTATCGAGAACCTCTGGGACGCGTTGCATCGCCGAATTCAGGGGTGCACAACCCGTCCAAAATCGGTGAAGGAACTTCTATGTCTTCTCCAAGCCGAGTGGAAGAAAATACCACTAGCTGTCATACGAAGACTTGTGGAAAGTGTGCCCCGGAGGGTTCACCCTGCAATTGCCTCTAGTGGAGGCTCTACCAACTATTATTTTGAATAATGTTCATTTTTCTTTTCTATCACAGGTGTCCAAATACTTATTGGTAGTCAGTGTATAGTGCACCTATTTTAACAGTAAATAATTATTTAGCAAATAAATTACCAGATATAAAATAAGAATTATAATCTTATGCTTTTTATCTAAATTTAATAGTTTCTTTTATTAGTTAATTTGTTTACACAATTTATATTTCAAACTATCAAAAAGCATTCTGTACAAAATCTTAAAAATTTTATTAATAAGGAATTAAGAGACCAAAATTTGAATAAGCTGATTCTATTTGACCAATAAGAGAAATTCTTTCCAAATTTACATCGTTATTTGAACAATTTAAAAACAGAAACAATTTTATAAATACAATGGATTAGTTAAGAATACGTTGCATAAAAATGAACTGGACTCAGAAAAAAACAAAAGAAGAAATTATGCAAACTATTTAAATTATTACTTTCATGTGATCATTAAATTTGTATTTTTTTTTTAACACAAATGGCACAATATTTTTATGGGGCTTTTAGTAAGCTTTACAGATATTAATACTGTTTTATTATATTTACTTTTTATTTGTAATAATATCAAGTTACAAAGGTTTTTTTTTTTAAGTATAAAAGAATAGGAAAATCTTTCAATTAGTTACTTTTATAAGGCATGCATGACGTCTGAATAATTTTACAACTTATATGTACATTGTTAACATTGAATTTTTAAGATCATTAATATATTTTTAAATGCTTTAAAATAAAAAAGACTTCCTTTGCATGAAATGAAATCATTTGTTTATTAGTATTACATGTTTGCGAGACAAAGGTTTAATGTTCATTATATTTGATATACCAAAGTGAATAACATTCTTGAAAACTACATACATACACTCCAGAGCCAAAACATTATGACCACCTGTCAATAATGAGTTGGCCCACCTTTGGCGCGCAACACAGCTTCAACCTGCCTTGGCATGGATGAATACCACTTCCACCTGATCACGTGCCTTCCACGTCATCCAGGCGAGTTCATTGCAAAATGTAGGGGTGGTCAACGTTTTGGCTCTTGAGTGTATATTTAATTTGTAAGAAGTCATAATTATCTGTCTTTTAATAATCTTTTGATTTCAGCTTTGATAAAAAAAAAAGCCTTAAAAGTAGCCTTCCATAAGGATAACCTTGTATGTGGTTCAAATATTTTCAACTACAAATATTTCCAATACAAAATTAAAGATAATAATATTTCAACATCTACACATTTAAGCCATGATTAACCTAACTCAACATTAGCATATGCTTGACCATAATAAATTTTAAAATTTATTTTTAATTTAATATTTAACACATAAATAAAAATTCAAAAGAAAAAAAAATCTAATTTTTATAATTGGCATCTTTTGTATAATCTTCACTTGTAATTGTAAACATTTTATTTATTTTAAACCAAAGTTGTTTTTTTTTTTGTTTCTTTATATAAAACAGGTACATACAACCATGTGTTACATGGCTTAAGAAAATATTCTATATCAAAGATCAGGTGTTCTTACCCTTTTAGCAAGAAAAATAAAAAGCGACAGAATACGTCACATTTTTAAATACAGGAAATAAAATAATTTAATTATAACTATTAAAAAATGTGGCTTAAAAAATGCTTCAGCCTTTTTTTTCCTAGAAACATTAATAAAATTCATTATAAGCCATACAGTAATTCGAATTAGATTATTAAAAGCTTGCCAAGGTGAATATTAAATACTGTTTAATTTGGATATGGTTTAAATTTTTTTCTCACCCAACCTCGTGGATTCTAGTCCGATTGAACACTTCGCTTGACGGCATTGCAAATTTAGTGATAAAAGCATTGTGAAGTTCCAAAATGTTGTTCTCTGTAAATACCTGCCACCCTCTAAACCTCATCCCTATTAACTATCAAATTTTGGGAATTCCTTGAAATGATCTAGGATAACCAAGAGGAATGGGCAGTATACTTTGTGTTATAACATAGGCTACTTCTGGAGATATACAAGTTAAACAGGGGTAATTTTATTGGTAAAATGATAATTGTTATTTATTGGTTAGAATTTTAAGAGGTGCCAATTCATCGGCAAGTGTATTTCACATCAGCCAGTGAAAAATAAAATTAACTATGAAAAAATGACAAACCACACATGGTTGTCAAATAAATAACCTAATACCTAGCCTAATAGCCTAAATGATTCATTTCATAAAAATATTCATCGAATTTTGAAACTATTTTTTCAGTTAATCCAAGTTTGTATTAAAAGTATCCCTGCCAATTTTAGTGACATTTTGATATAAACTGTGAAGCACATAGATGACACATGGAAACTTATGAGAAATAAATATTTCAATAAATTTGTTGATGAATAATCTATAAAACTTTTTTTTTTATTTTTTTTTTACTGCACAAGATGTTATAATTCATAATCAATTACTACCTATTCTATCAAAAACAATAAAATTTATATTTTTCTATTTATTTTCTAATGTTTTATTTTGCCAATGCATATTCTTTTCAGATGTTACAGGATTAAAAATATTGATGAAACATAAAAATTAGCATCTTCAAGTGATTGACACCATGTCAAAAAATACTAAAATCAAACATCACGAAAATAATTATGGAATAAGAAAAAAGAAGCTGCATCACTAAAATTTAAAAATTGCTAACTTAATTTTCCTTAATTCCTTATTATAGAGAATTTAAATGATGAATATATTCATTTAACTGAATCACCATTTAAAAATGAAATTTTTTTTTTTTTTTTTAAATATTACGTATAATCACAAAATATACTAAAAAAATTACATAAATCATATATATTACTTAGCAATTTTAAAACAATTGCCTATAGAGCATTTGTCACTAAAATATTAATATATCTTTCAATATTTATAATTGCTATAATATAAATTTTGTAGCAACTTAAAATTTCAATCAATTTATTGATGAAGTCTTATTTTACATTACTGACACTTTCTAAATCCACCTTCCTAGAGCGATAATCAAGATTTCCCTAACTCGCTTAGGAAGTTAATCACTGTATAATCTTGCGTAAAAACAAGTAACTGCTCTTACTGAATCAGAGCATCATAACTGCAATTGCTAGAATAAGGCCAATAATCAATGATGTTTGTAATATTATTTGAATGCCATAGTAAGACGCTTCATGTTAACTTATAACAAGAAAAACAATTTTTTTTTTTTTTTAATGAAGTGTGTTGAGAAGTATGCAACTTTCTTGTATTTCTTCATCAAGAATGAAAACATTAAATAAAAGACAAATATAGGCTTTATATAATGCACTTAAATACAAGCATTTTCAAAATAGATTATTCTAAAAAGTATATTGCATGAAGCATACACATAAACTTCAAAGAACAAAATGCAAATAATTATTGAATTATAAAAAAATTGTAATATACACAAGATAATTTTTAAAATTAGAAAATTTGATATTAGTTAAATAATGTAGCTATATAGAATTTTTATTTAAAGGTACAGAATTAGGCAAAGTTTAAATCTGGTATGAATTTATTAACAAATATTTTTCAAATACAGCTTACAATATATTTAAATGCAAAATAGTGCTGAAGCAGACATTTATTTACTTTATAAAATAAAAAATAAATTTATTTATTTAAAAAGATTAAATAAAATTTATCTGATAATAGCAAGACTAAATAAAATTTATCTTCAATCTAATTAGCTTTATATAGCCTTAAATAAAGTATTCAATGAAATGGTATTTATTCTAAAATATTTTTTTTCTTCTTAATTACACAGGGGTGCATAAACAAAAAATGGTTTTCATAGCAGGTCAAATTGCACTTCTGTAGCAGCTTTCAGTGGTTTGGTAGCAGGCCAAATTATATTTCTGAACTAGCTTTTTCTCTGTAGTTTTGTAGCAATTTTTACATTAACAGTTCTTTTTCCGACTTCAAGACATATACAAATTAATTATATATTATTTAGCAATCATTTGATTGATATAAAATAAAAAAAGCATGATTTGTACCAAAATTAAATTAAAGTCAATCATTTTGTATGATAATCGAAATTCAATATGAAACTAACTTATTCATGCATTTATAGGAAAATTAGAAATGAATGTTAAAAATTATTTTTTATTTAACGCATAGATAAAATATATTTTTAACTTTGTATTTTTAAAGACTAACAATTTTTCTTTATCATTGTTGTAACTTTGAATATTTTGGAATTATTAGCAATTAATATTTTTAATGGATTTCATATAAAAATTTGATTACAAAATTATTTAATGGAAAAAAATATATTAAATTTTTCTCTGAACTTTCTTTTTGCATGCTATTTTTTCATTAAATGTTATTTAATTCCAATATGAATTTTAAATAAATAGTAGCAAGAAATAAATGTTTCATTTAAAATTTAAAAGTATCAAATGATATTAAGAGTTTTGATTAAGAAGAAAAAAAAATGCTTATATGTTTACTATAACTTATTTCTATTTGTATCAGCAAAAGTAGCTTTTTTCAATTTTAAAAATAAATCTAAAATTATATGTATTCAATTTTTTTAAAAAATACAAAATGTAGCACAAAAACCCTAATATTTCATGAATAAGGAGAATGAACAATAATTATGTATAGGTAGGTAATAGTCATAAAAGCAGAACTCTTTTACACCATTGGATAATTCTCATCCCCTCTAATAACAATCTTAAGTGAAGCCTGAAGATAGACTAATATGAGCAAGCCTATTTTTCCCAGTTAGAAAATCAAAATAAAGTAAATCTCATTTTTGATGCAGGAATACAACATTTGCCATTTTTGTAGCAATAAATGAATTTTGGCACAGATTTTCCACCCTTTAAAAATAATATAATTAAAAGAAAAAAAATTAAAAATTAAATTAAAGAAACTTTTTTTATATCACAAAATTTTTCCTATTCCAAAAAAGATTATTCAAAATCTAAAAGTTAAGAAAACATGTTAAACATTTCTATGATTTTGAATGAATCAATTATTTAGTCCTTTTATTATGAGAATACATACTAATATTCATAGAAATCCACTGTTACATGCTTCACATAATGATACAGGTCCATTTCTAGTTTGGTTATTCATTTATAAATAGATTTTTTTTCTAAATAATCCCATTTTAAAAGTGAGGATTATGCATAGTTTTACATTTATAGTGCAGCTTTTCTATGATACAGATTTCCGTTTTATAAATCTCTTACGTGAAACATCCTCATTTAAAAAGTTTCTTTAAAATTATTTTAAGAAAACTTGCAAACAATAAGGTTATTAACATAAATCAAATTAATATCGCACATATATATCAAATGGAAACATAATTGTTCGAATTTATACATTTTCAATAATTGCTTGATTATTAAAATATTTGTTAGGTAATTTCAATATTGTCTATTTTTAAAATGCACTTTCTGATTATTTAAAATTTTTAACACAGCTTGTTATTCATATACTAATAAAAACATAGTAAAACATCGAAGCTACTGTAATATTTAATGATAAAAATTTTAGGAGATAAATTTTCCAGAATTTTTTCCATGGCAAGAGGGGTCAGCTCTATTGATAATAGGTTATAAAAGCTGACAAGTTAAAAGTAAGCGGAAAAGAAAATTTAATGGTAGCGGAGGTCAACACAAAAGATTAAGGAGTTATATTCAGTACTTATATAATAAATTTATAAATATATAAGTCAGCATGGGATGGTCTGGTACTTTAGAATCAAGAAGCTGAAGACATCACTAATGGGAGTATTCATTCAAAATTGCAGGGGCTTTGAGCACAATAAGTGTGCAATGCAAGAGGATCCAATGGTACAGCCTGGGTAATGTCTCTATTGATGAACTCAAAATCAATCTCTGATCAAAATGCCTGGTCTTTAAATATCATAATTTAAAATATAAATCTGTTATCAGATATTTAATTTACTAATTGAAATGCGGCTTCGTCGTTTTTTCTAAATTGAGAATGGAAATAGAGTTGCATAGCTTTCATGGAAACCTCTTATAATCAGACTGATATTATTGGATATGCATTCAATTGAAAATGCCAACATAACCGATTCTTGAATTTCCTCAAGTCATTTATAAAAAACTGACATCACATGAAATGCATTTCATTTACAAAACATAGTATCCTGCAAGAGTTAATTGCAAATTAAATAATAAATATACACACACGTGATATCGCTATTCAAGAAATGTTTTTGTAAAAAAAAATTCTTCTGTTATCTTTCCATACAGCTATTATTTATTTAGCATATATTTTTCGAATTACTTTCAATATTGCAGGGTTTCCCACTTGCTGAACAAAGTGTCCACTTACTGAATTTGAAAATAATTAAATTTTGATAATGAATATATATATATGCAATTTCTTTTATAAATTTGACAGAATTTAGTATTCAAATGGACATTTATTAAACATATGTAATAAGTAGACCAAAAATTACAGAAACCCCCTTAAAAAAACAAATTTAATCATGAGTAAAACTCAATATGTATCAATATTATTTCTACTTTAATAATATTACAAGACATTAATGAAATCAACTATCACTTTGTTGCAATCTTGCTTTTATTTTAGTTCAGATGCTTTCAATTCACGATACTATTATTATTACTATAATTAACTTTTAAGGAAAAAATTATACAATTCTCTGATTATTTTGGAAGTCTACCAACAGCTCTACTTTTTTATACGTTAAACAGTTAAGATTGTTACACCTCTATCCCCACACCTGTAATTTTTCGCAATCGCAATTCAATTTAAAGTAGCCCGATTTGTTCCGATCTATGTTCTCTGCTTAGGAGGAGGGACCCCTTAAACAGAGCAGGAAATAGATTGGAACTTCCAATTCATATAAAATAATCGTTTAATATTTGTGTGCTTCGATAAGAAAAATCATTAACAATTATAAGTTATTTCCTTTCTTGTATAATAAAAATTATTACATTATTGAAAATGCGCAAGAATTAATTTTCATTAATAACAATAGCTTGAAGTTAACATGAAAAATGAGAATCTAGCAAATTAAATCTAATCGAAAAAGTATGCTGTAATAAAAAAAAAATTATTACTTCCTAATATATATTGTCACTAAAGTTTTAATACCAGCAGGTCATGAACATTTAAAATGTAAAACAAGAGCACATCCAGAAGTAGGCATTTTGTGCCTATGATGAAAATTGAATCAATGCAATGTCGCGCATCAAATTTAATTTTATTTGTCTTTTAATTCAAGTACAAACAAAATAAATACACAATCAAAAATTAATGTTCTTGACAGCCCTCCCATAAATTAAGGTTAATCTAAATGGTCTAACGTTTGTAAATATAATTTATTTAATCCAATTACATAATCTAGAAGTTAAGAAACATTAAATTAATGTACTACACATCTTGTTGTATGAAAACTTACCTTGTGGAATATCTCGATAATAAAACTATTTAAAAGTGCCAAAAATTTTTTCCCTAATAGTAAGTTATGTTATTCCATCAAGGAAAAAATTTAAATACAATCTATACTATTCTCAAATTTAAGGGAAGATTCTTTAATTAGTCATTTATTTCACTTTAAAAAAATCTTATAACAGTTTAAAATAATATTCATATTGGTAACTAATGAAGATTTGCAATTGAACACGTCCTTAAAGAAAAAGGAAATCCCTCTTTTAATAAGGTTTAATCTCAGTATTAAAAGAGAAACCAAAAGGATTGTATCAAATGCAAAGCTAGATAATATAAAAAAAAAAGATCTGAAAGCATATGTCTATAACTAAAAAAATAATCACCTTAATATTGTATTAAAAAAACCCTCAAAAATACACCTAAATATTGAATGCAAAAGAAAAAAAAATAGCATAAAATATATGTAATTTTTGTAACAGATTATAAATTTAATCTGGTTGCATATAACAATAGAGAAAACCCTTTTAATGAAGTAGCTCGTCATGAAATGATTTTTGTAAATGAGCCCTCATCAACTAAATATCTTACACGCCAAATGCAACAAAACATAGATTGGCATTTTATGTAACAGGATACAAAATTAAGGAATTAATTGTTTCAAAATCTGTAGATAAATAGATTCATAATCGGAACCAAAAACTATGCTTGCGAGAGGCTCAAAAGTTGGGAGGGGAAAAAAAAAAATAAAGAAAAATAGACACCTATTAACAAACAGAAAATTGAAATAGGTTAAAAATCTTTCATAGCAAACCTTTATATAATCATCACAAAATAAAATTTCTTGAATTGCCTTTTGCATACGATATTAAAATTCACTTACTTATTTATACATATCATTTTCCCTTCTTTGATGATGAAATAAATTTTACTAAAGGACCTCTTTTATAAATCTTACCAACTTTCCTTAAAAAAATTACTGATTAATGTAAACACTGTTTCTACTAAGTACAAAATTAATAAGGTTCGGAACAGGGAAATGGAAAAAGCTCCAACAAAATTAAATAAGCTATTTACACTTAACAAAATCTATTAACAGGGTATTAAAGCTCAATTTTTAAATTGAATAATTAGTCTCCCTACTATTATGCACAAACATTTCTTTTTCAGAAGAAAATACTAACATGGTTATATTTACCTTTACAAACAGGGAAATAGAAATATATTTACATAATATTTTATGTTTTATAGTTTCTTTTTTAGAGTGATGTATATTAAACAACCAAAATGCAAAAGATCAAATTAAAATTGTTAACTAATGATTCTTGCACTCAACATCGTAAGTTTATGACAACAATAAAATTATAACTTACAATTCAAAATCACCCTTCAGATTATAGATCTATTTATTACTAAGGAATTATGGAAGGCCCTAGGACTAACCAACATATGTTACCTTTAATTATATTTCATACAATCTTTGGCTATTATAACGAAATAACAAGCATCAAGATTTTATATTTTGATCACTTATCAAATTAATGGTTTTTAATCACACTACTTTTAAAACAATGGGAAAAAAATGAATTTCATTTGTTGATAAAATGTTGCTTTTTAATAGGAAGAAATCCAGTTTAAGCTCAGTAATGGCTTGAAAATAGTTAACCAGATTCTGCTACATCGAAAACACCCATTTATCAATGGTATGGTTATGCAGTTGGATAGAAAAGCATGTATTGCACCTGTAGACGACTATGTTGATGAATAAAAAATAATTGTTTTAGCAGTTAGAATAAAGAATAACTATGTGTTATTTAAGGAGATTCCCTTCCCCATTTAAAATAATTTGTACTTAGAATGGATTACTTCATACATTCATTATTTAACTAGAACCTATTAACAGAGTAATTTAAGTAATCTCAAGAATCTAATTTGATTTCATACCTTTATACTACAGTATTGATTTTTTTGCAAACTTCATATAACTAATAGTTAAAGCAGAAAAAATACAGCAATTTTAAATTATTTGAGTTCCAAGGTGATTCAAGAAAATTTTATCTTGTAATATCCATTCTCTTTAGGACTCCTTAATTTAAAAAAAAACATGCAATAAACACTGCTCAAAACAACTAGGGGATGTTGCAAGATCGGTATGAAATAACCATATAATCGACAACTTTTTAACAAACATGAAACAGCTTTTAAAAAGAAACATTTACGAAGTTGGAAAATTTTGACAATGCCATCGAAAACTACATATTTCATATAAGGAGCGAAAAGCGACCTGCACAAATCGAGGATGAATTCCTTCTCGTGAATGATAATGCTAGGCCACATTATGCTTACTTAGTAATGAACAGATAGTTCCTTTTTGACAAAATAATCCTTCAAATAGATTGGCCAGCATATTCCCCAGACATAAAAAAGTTTAGAATATTAAACTACGAAGAAGCGTTGCTATTCACTTATGACCCTTAGAAACAATTCAGCAGTTCAAAAGCACTCTTCTACTGGAGTGGAGAAAATGCCTCGTCCCTCATTGATTCCATGCCTCAGATATGTAATATTGCTTTCAGTCAGGGGAAACATACCCTTAATGAAACTAATTTATTTTCGAAATCAAATTTTTGTTTATACAACATGCACAAACCTGTGCCTTTTTGATTGCCAAAAAAAATATCAATAAAATTTAATTATTACTTGCTTCTTTTCTCATATCTTACATCACTGTACATCATATCAATCTTCAAAACATTTCCTCATTCAGTTTATACCCAAAATCACAATATCCCTTAGTTGTTTTGAGCAATATATAAGTCACAATACCTGCAAAGTAGGGTTGAAGGTGTACTGAATTTACTGTTACAATGAATGCAAGTTCAACTTACCTATAAATTCCTGATTTCCTATTGATTCCTGATTGAGTATACCTAAAACAAATGCAACATGAATTAGTTTTAAATTATTGAGTTTAAAAAAAAAAAATAACTCAGTATATTTTATTATCATTTAATTTACTGCACTTCAAAAAATTAAAATCATTTAAGCCAAAACAGGTATTATCAAAACCTATCCTAAAAAATGGGAGGAAAGGCAGTTTAAGCAATAATCTGAAAATAATAAAGAACATTCAAAGTTTATATAATGAAGCAAATTTGTTAACACTTAGTTTAGTTTGGTTTGGTTTTTGAAATTAGTTTGGTTTTTAAGTTTATTTTATTTTTTTTAACATAAACTTCATAAACATATAACGCGATAACTTGAGGCGCATATACCAGAACAAATTGAAGTAATACGAACATTCGTTGAAATGCAATTATAGCTAATATACACAAATTGTATAAAGCATAAGATGTTTCCAACATTTAATATATTGTTTACAAAAAAAAATTGTTTCGAATGGGCGAAGTTAAACTAAATTATTTAAAAGATTAAATAGGTGTTTTAATATTTTAGCACTCAAGTAACTAATAATATTAACACTGAAAATCAAATGTTCCGTTATTACATATCTAAGCCTAACCGACATACATTTTAAAATCTCCCGTTACTTATTAATAAATTTAAATCTAGTGCAATTTAGTAAGTTTTAGCAGCATTTAATACAATTAAATAAAACACAAAAAAATTATATGAAAACAAAAGCTTACATTTATTAAATATGACAAGTATCAGCAACTGATAAGAAAAGAATCACTTCAAACATCTCCAAAACGTCATCTGAAGTCGCAAGCAGTTCGCCGTTCCTTTTAAAAGATGGAAGGAGTGCCACATTTGGCATTATTCGCAACCAAATTTAAAAAAAACGAATTTTCCTCACACAACGTTATAGACTTACTTTGCAGTATTTCGGTGACATTATGGAAGGCAAAAAAGTGTACTATATTTGGCGATATTCGCGTTTTGAGCTAAATATGATATTGCATTTTGGATTAGCTACTGTTAGTCGTGTTTTACGATGAGTTCGATTGATTCTTATTTTTCTAATTTTAAATAAAATTGACTCTTGCCTTTTATTATTTTAATTACTTTTTCGGAAATTTCATGATGGAAAAAGGCATACTTATTAAAATGTAAAACTATTTTCTGTTATTAAAATAACATTTTTTTTTTTTTTTTTTTTTTTTTGCTTATATATTTTTATAAACTCATTCTTTTAAATATTGCATTAAAAAGTGTTAATTTTTTTTTCCTTCCTTTTCTATCATGTATGAAAACTGATTCTTTTAATAATTATGAATTTTAACTTGTATTTTGCAATTTTTATTGATTGTGTTATCATAATTAAAGTTGTATATGAATAATCTCAATGTTTTAATTTTTTCTCAAGGAAATATTTCTTATATAAGGAATAGTAGAATAGTTGAAGTATCAAAATAAGTATTCATTGTAGCAAAGGATTGTATGTCCTTGTTCATTTTGTTTACTTTTGTTGATTATATACCCTCCATATTTATCGTCCATGGAATAAGTATTAAGATAATGAAAATGATTGTTTAAAATTATGTTAATTTTAATTAATTATATTGAGTGCCGTTTGAAACAATTATATATAATAATATCTAAATATGTATCTGTTCCCTATTACATATTATTAATATTATTATACAGATTTTAAATTATCTAAATAAGATATCTATTTAATATATATCATATTATTATATAATAAGGTACGATTTACCGGTGATTTCACAATTCTCTTAACTCTCACATGTGCTTAGTACAAGGGAACGAATAAATTTAAATGAGGCAGAAAGGGTATAACGGAAGCTCGACATTTTTAATTCAAAATATATAAGAATTAAAAAATATAAGAAGTTAATTAGTTTTATAATAAAATCTAAAACAATATTAAAAATATATAGTAAGGTACTGAAAAATATTTTCTGTTAATATTTTTTAAAACAAATACTCAAAATTATTCCATTTTTTTTTAATAAAACGATATTATCAAATACATTAAAATGCAAGCATATTACTATATATAATTATTGAGACTTAAGAATACTCTGTAAAGCATTATAGAAATTTTGGAAGTGCTACTATAAGACAAATTTATTAACATAGAAAATCTGAACAAATATATTTTATTGAAACTTTTTGTGACCTCCTATAGTTGAGAGTATTTTGATATAAAGAACTTAACATATCAATACAAGGATCAAAGGAGAAATAACAAGATATGAACTAGAAACATGATCAATTTTGCATAGCAAGAGCAACAGCGGTCTTCCCTACACGTAATTTATCATGTGCATCGTAGAAACACCGTCAAACAAAACCATGATAACGTGCTTAAAATTGAAACGTTATATGATAAGTGTTTCATATTTAGGGCCCTCAAAAACCTGAAATGACAGAAAGAAATTATACATGAATGTTCATAACTTGCATCTACGAAATTGAAAACCACAAATATCAAAAGGCATTGCATTTGTATATCAAAGAAGAACACAGATTATTTATACACATTAATAGGAGCAAAACAAGTTGTTCTAGGAAATCAATGAATTAAAAAAAAAATACTTTTTAAAAATAAAATAATTGTAACATCCTAAATATGTATAGATATCATGCGTTGCATCTTTAGATAAATTTGTTAAAAGTCAACTTACAAATAGAAGAAAAAATGCCAAAACAAGTAACACATCCTTTACTGAATTTTAGTTTTATAATGCAAGTCGTTCATCTTTATCATTGGATTTATATATGTATAATATGAAGTTTTTAATGTAAAAGTTTTATGGTGAAATTTTAAGTACTCATTACAAAACGTTGCATTAATGGCAAGTAACGAAAATTCTTCTCTTTCAAATTTCCAATGCCTTACACTTCATTATATATCTATATCTATATCTATATATATCTATATATATTGTGTATTTTACTCAAATTGTTATAGTTCAAATCCAGTAAAAGATCACTTTATATTTTTAAAGGATCACAATTTTTGATATTTAATAAAAGGAATTTCCTTAATTTTATTATTAACCATTTTAATATTATTAACCGAACCCAGTGCCGGATTTAGATGAAAAGAAGCCCTAGGCTATTCCACTTAGGAGGCCCTATCACCGTAATGATTATAAAATACATCATTACGGTAATATATATCAACATGTTAAATGAAACATGTTGTGATTGGTACTAATCTTTATATAAAAATATGGCACAAAAAAAAAAAAAGTCGAGAACACTTATTTGGACATTTATTCTCAGCACTATATATAGTACGTGTAACAATAACTAATCAAACAACGCACAACATCTACAAAGAAACAAAATTCAAATAATAAAAATCTTTGCCCACGAAAATAAAATATATAATTAAATATGCAATAAAAATTATCATATTTTCTATAAAATTAAATAAAATAGATTCAATGCATTGAAGATTAAAGCAAATTCAATTCAGATAAATTTATTTCGTAATAATTCGCATTTAAAGTTTAAGTATGAATTGTTATGAATTTTAAGTTTTAAACTAAACCAAAAATGGAACTTTATTCAAACAAAATCCGGATCACAAAAAAGAAAATATCAAATTGTATATCATATTAAAGTTTATATTAATAGTTATTTTATTTAAGAACTGATTCAATCCAAGTACACATTAATTCGAAATAGTAGATTAGAAGAATTTCTTTCTAAACTTTTTCACACAGAATTCTTCAATAAGTTCATCAAAATATATTTTTCTGAAGGTTTCATTTTCGATGCACAAAATACTTAATGAAGACAACCTCGTCATTTTTATGTTTGTTTATTAGTCATATGTGTAGATTTTCTCCTTATTTTCGATTCATTGTGTTAGTGTTTACTGTTTTTAGAATAGTGTAGGCCCCTCTTGATCTTGAGGCCCTAGGCTGAAGCCTAGTTAGATTATTGGGAAATCCGGCCCTGACCGAACCTATTCTTAACCGAATTATTTTTACATTTACTTTTGTTTTATAAACTAACTTATTATTGGGGGATGGACTAGTCATATATACGTATGTAGAATAAAATGGTTCTCTGATTTGCAGTGAAAAAAAATTGCGTAAAGGATACTGTGTAAAATTTATATATTATATGTTAACTTTTTTTTTTTTTTTTTAATTTTGTGGAACTATAATTTGAAATAATCCTTTGTTTCTTTGCAACACAGCTTAACAAATTAAATGTCTTATAATGTTTATTATAGCTGGCAATGCCAGATCATATTTAAATAAGTATATACTATGCAGAAATAAATATACATATTAATGGGAAAAAAAGCACGAAAATATTGTGAAATATGTATTAGAAAATCAATTATTCTCATATTATAAAAAATTAAATTATACTACTTATATCTGTTCAAAATAGCTAGAAATAGCTACAGTTTTGAGGAACATTTTAATAACTTTTTAAATATAATTAGAAAACATTTAATCATTTTTTAATATAACTAATTTTATATTAAATCAAAGACCGACACATTTCTGATTTAAAGAGAAAAAATATTTCAAAAGCTTTAATACAGCAAATGATTATTTATTTTATGCATAAAATATACATATTAAAAATTATGTGTCTGTGTTTTTACGTTTTATTTATTAATGTTTTAAGAAGTCAAATTTTAATCATTTTCGTTTCAGAATTACATAAAAAAAATTTCAAAAAAAATAATAATAACAATATATGTTTCCAAAGTGAGAACATCTAATTAAATTCTTAAAAAAATCAATTAAAAGCATAAATGAAATGAATTAAATTATTTCTTAGTTAACTTTCCGCTTTACAACTTTGATCATGCGATATCAGCTTTATCTCGTTTGTGCAAAAACAGATATATAATATTTATATTTTTTTAATTTGGAATCGGGTACCTAATTGCCCTTTTTTTTCAACATCTCGTAAACTTATCAAAATAATTTGAAAAAAATTTATATCTGAAGGGGTGGCGGCACTAGAATGGCATCGGCATAAATATTTATTATGCTATAATTCCTTTTTATTCATAACGGTATTTAAAATTTAATATTTTTAATTTTGGAAAATTGTTTTCTTTAGATTGCCTCAAAAATTTAAAAAAAAAAATTATTAATTCGAACCAGACATATCGTTCATTAAACGAAATTTTCATATATTATTAGGAAAGTCAGTCCTTGAGCCACTATATCTCCAAAACTTTTAATCGGATCTCTATAAAAAAATTAACAAATACTAATTTCTAATACTGTATCGATTACGTGAAAAATCTTGGTTTCCGTAGTCAAATTTCGATTTAAAAAGCGAGTTAGAGGCTAATTAACCATGTTAATTAATTTTGTTAATCAACTGCGTTGCACCATAAGTTAGTTTCCCTCGTACTGTTTCTAGCAATACCATTTATATGAAGATCTAATGATATTTGCAAAAATTATTAAGAGTGTCTCCTTTTTGGTCTGACTGTACACTTAAACACTTAAGTTTTCTTAATTATCTAGTGAGATTTTCTGATTATACACACCGAGTTAATATTATATAAATATATATACATATATATTAACTTTTGATGTACGTAACTAAAGATAATTGAGAGAATTTGTGCTTCATTTCTTATTGCTTAAAAATTATGCAAAAGAGAAATCAAAATAAGAAATCGGATTTTTTTTTTCTCTAGATTTCTTTCCATTTAATCGTGAATCACAGCACGGATAAGCCTATTTAATTATATATGAAAGATAATTCTTTATGATAAAAATTATAAAAAAGTAAAAGAATTACCATATTTATGATCATGTTCTTATTTGAATCCGTAATTATACTGTATAAATTGTCAAAAAATTTTTCTTATATTTTCATTTTCAATCTTCAAGAATATTTTTTTTTCCAAACAAAAGCTTATCAAATTGAATATAGTACTTATCTACTAATATAGCATAATACCTGTGCATTTTTTCAAATTACAAAAAATGTTAAGCTTTAGGGTTTATTAAATAAAGTGAACGTTTTTTTTTTTTTTTTTCTTGCAATTTTAAGAGTTTTAATTTGTTTAAATGTTATAAATTACATCCTCATTAGTTACTTATTGCAAACTTCATGTTATATTTGAATAATTATAAAACATATTTTAAAAATAAATTTTAATAAGATGACAATGGAAAGCATATAGAAATCATATTTGCTTTCTCGAGAATACACAATAAGCTAACAGATTGCTTTATATATAATGAAACTAATTTTTATGCTATATTATAAATAATTTTTTTAAAGACACATTAAAAGATTTTGAAATCTGATTAAAACAAATTATCTAACGTTTGATTTATTAATTGAAATTAATATTTTCGGGATTATTTGCATAAATTATAAAGAGGACAAAAATGTTCTTTGGTTTATTTAATATTAGCAAATATCTGTATTTTATAGATAAAAATGCAAGATAATTTCAAATTAAATGTAAAACCTTTTTCAATAAAAAATATTCTATCTTCTCTCTACAATATAATACTACTACTGTTTTATTTGCATTTTGAAGTTCTTTTTATGATACATTTAATTTAGTTTTACATTTAATTGCAATAATTTAAATTGTAATCATTTAATTTTTTTAAATTTTAATCTATAGTTTTTTGGGTTTTTTTTTTAATACAAATATACCTTTCATTATATCAAAACACAGAAAACTTATTTTAATTTTAGATTATTGTATTTATTTTTATCAATTTTGTTTATATGTATTTAACATGCTTTTAAAAAAAAAGAGCCACCGGGCGACCAAATAAAGATTATCGCCAAAACGAGTTTGGCTCATTTCTCTTTTCGCCAATAAAATAAGACACTGACGTCACCAGGGTTGCATAGTTTACGATGACCAAAGCAGCGTTTGGATTGGTTGCTCCTCTGGGAGCACTGTTGCTCTCTAAGGTCTAGTCTTAGAAGCCAAGTAATTACATTTGAAAGGATTTTTTTTTATTTTTTCTTTATTATTTGTCGTTGTTAAATTTTTACTTCCAAAATATGTTATATCCTTAATAAAATTCGAATTCATTTTTTTAAGACATATTAATCTTTGTACGAATGAAAATGTTTCAGCAATTGAAAAGTTCCTAGCTTTGAATCCAATTGGGAAAACATTAAAAAAGTATACAACAATTATTCATATATTTTTGTTTGAAAAATGAAACTTAAAGTAATTAACTAATAAGAATGAAATTTAACAATATTAAAACAGATCAAAAAGCTTATAAAGGCGTAAAATAATAAAAATCATAAATAACTTTCCCGATGTCTCTATAAAAAACATTTATAGAATAGTTTGTTACATCTCATATTTTTATAGCACTCACTTGCTTTAAAGAAACATTTAAATGGGAAATCAAGCAGACAAATAAAGCATTACAGAACGTTATCATGCATTGAAAGATCAAATGAAAAAACCCAGCAATTATTAAATTTCGAAAAACATATTCGAAAAAGTCTTCAAATTTATAGGAGAAACCATAACAATTTTCTTGAATTAATTATAAATTCGCCTAAGAGCTTCGTAAAAAAGTTTGAATGTATAATGCTGAAATCAATCAAAATATTCAATATTTTCATTAAAAACACTAGATTTTATTCTACGTAAGTTATTTTTAACGGTAAAATATATAAAATTTTTAATAAAATAATCAATATCATCTTGAAAAATTTATACATTTGAAAGTGCTGTGAAACAATAAATGGTAAAGACAAAAAAAATTTTTAAGTTGTAAAGACAAACAAAACAAGTTGTAAAACAAATTTAAATTTGATGTAGTAGAGAAAGATTTATCTCTTTCTGGACGTAGGTTTTTTAAGGAAATTTGGAACCTATTATAATTCCTGAGGGGAAAAATGTTGCAATTTTGACGCAGTGGTATTTAAACATTTTTTTTTTCCCTCGTTGTATATCAGTGCTTATTTTATCCTACTTATGCAAATACGAACAGTCCATCCAGGAAAAATAATTGGAGGATAATGTCTTTCGAAGAAGACTTTTAGAGGAAACTGATACTCATTAGCATGTCCTTTGAGAAAAATGTATAAAACTCCCACTAAGTAACCTGACTATCTATGCGAGATGCATATACATGGTTCAACAATCGACCCCGAATCTCTTCGTTTCTAAAAAGCAGTAATTGCAAAAGAAATTTTGCAATCACTGACATGAACTAATTGCTTTTCTAAGAAGTTCTATGTCCATTCTCTTTTACATTATTTTGCGTGGGTGTTTTTATATAGTTTTTAATCTACATACATGTGTATGTTTATGCGCACTCAATGTTTCAATTCGCAGGGCCTGAATGGCCGAAGGGCTAGCGCTCTGGTGCTCAGTACCACAGGTTTCGGGTTCGAGTCCCGGCGGTGCCATGGATGATTGTAGTGGTTCAGAATCCACTTTAAACTGTAGGTCCCGGTCTAATATGATCGTAGAGCGTTGCGGAGGCATTGTTACTCTGCGTCCGTGGCTATCTTCAAGTTACACGCGCCACCTGGTTAATGCAAAGTGAGTACGTCTGTGCAGCGCTTGCCTTAAGGCATCCAAGACCAAGCTGTCTAAATGTTTACCAGCTGCATTAGGAAAAAAAAAGTTTCAATTCGCATACAGATTTATAAATTGTTTGACTATGTGATAGAGCATACAGCTATTATGAACAAAGAATCAGGATTTGATTTATTTGTGACGTGAGCAGCAATTATAGCTTTCAAGCGCGAAAAAGTTAAATGGTCAATGCCGTGACTTACAAAAGCTCTCGCATTAACATTCAGTTATCGCCTTAAGAAAGCAATATATGATAAATTAGTCAAGAACAGTTATACTGTTAGTTTAATTAAATACAGCTTTAAAATTTTTATTGTTTTATATGTATTTTATGTATTATTTATTATGTGTATTTGAATTCAATCGAATGGAAATATTTTTATAAAAATACCCAAATAAACCATTTTTAATGTAATATGATTTAGATTTAAATTTTTATTTATCGCATTCAGATTCAATTTTCATCATAAGAATGTAATAAATGTTATATTTACTATGAACCATTTTTAGAATTTGGAACAGGAACAGAAAAAAGAAAAATTATAGTTTAAAAAAACTAAAAACCACGCTTTTAGAGTTAATCAAACTAAAAAGTAACAAATAATTGTTACATAAGAATAAAATGACTGACGAGAAAATGAATGTCACTGTTCTAAAAGCGGGGGGTGCCTTGAATGACATTTTTAAACTAGCTCTGCATTTCGGAATGAAACTAGTGAAAAATTATAACGATTGATATCGAGCACCCCACGCTTTTAGAACAGTGACATTCATTTTCTCGTCAGTCATTTTATTCTTATGTTAACAATTAATTCTTACTTTTTAATTTGATTAACTCTAAAGTTTTAGTGTTTTTAAGCTATAATTTATTTTTTAGTTTGATTAACTCTAAAAGCGTGTTTTTAAACTATAATATTTAAATGTGGTCCCAGTACGGTGGACTGGAACTATAGTTCTTACAATAATTTAAATGTGAGTAAAAGAAAGGATAAACGCGAATATGTCAAGCCAGCCAGGATTCGAACACGGAATCTCCTGATCCGTAGTCATGCGCGTTATCCTAATCATGTCGCGTTATCCTAATACAGTCCGCCGTAGGTTTGCATGTCTTAGGTAGTTTCATTCTACATGGGTTAAATTGCTCTTCATAAGTTAAAATAAAATCACTAATCCTGGCGATCCTAATCATGCTGAGATAATAAACTTATCAAAATGTTTTAGTGCCGTCGATCCTTGATAAGTCTACAACGTTTAAATTAAAACTGATCGCTTAAAGTAGGGCAAAATCGAGCCCAAAGAGTCAGTTACAAGCAAACATACAGGTGAAACTAATAAAAGCGTATTAAAAAAGTATATTTAACAAAAAATTTTTAAGTTAGTCTACGAAATACAAATATAACTTTTATTATTTTATATGCATGGTATATGTATTGTATGTATTATTTAGTATGTGTATTTGATTACAATTGAATGGGAAATATTTTTATAAAAAAATTACCAAATAAACACTTTTTAATGTAATATGATTTAGATTCAGATCTTTGTTTATCCATTAGCATTTAATTATCGCCATAAGAATGTAAAAAACGTGTTATATTTACTATAAATCATTTTTAGAATTTGGAACAAGAAAGGAAAGAAAAAAAAAAGGTATTCTTAATGAAAGAATTTACGTTATTCTATGAAATGCAAAAATATATTTTATTATTTTATATAATTAGTATGCGTATTTTATTCCAATAGAATGTTGTTGTTGTCATCGTATCCCTCATGGTAGAAGGGATGCAGCGTCTGTTCTGATACGACACTCGTAGGTAGAAGTCTGACTTCTGCTCCGTGACGCTCTTACAGTCATAGGAGACAGGGACCTACAGCTTAAAGTGGATTTCGAACCACTACAAATATCCATGGCCCCGCCGGGACACGAACCCGAAACCTGTGGCACCGAGAGCCAGAGCTCTAGACACTCGGCCATTCAGGCCCCTCCAATGGAATGTAAAATATTTTTATAAAAAATAATAAAAATAATTTGGATTGAGATTTTAAACTTCATATGCATTTCGATGGATGAGATTCTTTTAAATTTCTATTTCAAAAGAAATTCTTCTCAAAATTTAATGCTTCAAATTCATATCGCGTTAACACAAATTATGTTGTTTTTTTAACGAGCAACAAGCTTCAACAGTCTCTCAAATGATGACATTATCAACGAAGATGACGTTCAATTAGTTTTTAAAAAACTTTCCTCAACAATGATGCGCAAACTGCAAATTTAAAAGAGCCCTTGGACAAATTCAACATTTTAACTAATGGAGACAACTTGGACAAATTCAACATTTTAATGGAGACAATCTTGTTAAGCTAGATCAGGTGATTATATTCAGTTTTTCTCCAAGAATAATGCTCAAAAGATGAAGTAATTAATTTTCTAAAACAAAATTCATTAAACTATAATAATATCACTAGTAAAGCCAACTGGCTACTCAAGGTAATTTTAAAGATCTTCTAATACCTCCACAGATGAGATCGAAATAGCATTCTGGAAAATGGATTTAATTCCGAACACTTTAATCAATTAACAAGCATTAAAACTGAGCAAAAAATTACTCTGTGGCAAGTTATTCTTAAAAGAACTGAAAAAAAAATAAAAATTTTCTCTTTCAATATACTAATGTACTTAAAGATCAAAATTAAATATATATATATATATATATTGATAGAAAGACTGTTGAAAATTTGCAGTGCTTTCAATGAGATTATTTCCACCATTCTTCTCCTAACAACGGTTCAATTAAAAGATGTTTAAAATGCAGCGTAAACCATTATCATAAGAACTGCCCATCATTGAACAAACTAACAACCCCACATGTATTAACTGCGGCAACAGGGGTGGAGGGACTGTACAAAATTTCCTAAAATAAATCGTACTGCTGTCCCTGAACCCAATACTAATCAAACTAAAAATAATACTTTTAATCCCAAATACGGCGATTTGCCAGATTAATGGAGAACCTTGGTTGCTTAGCAACCTCTATCTCCTGCTTTGTGAGTGAAGGAATTTTCTTAAGGCCCATTGATTAGATAGAAAAAAGCAATATAAGTATATTATTAATTTATTAAAAAATTAATTATTCGAAATTTTTATTAATTAATAATAATAAAAAAAAATTATGCACATATAGTTTTTTTTAATATTATTATTATAATTTCGAGTCACAATTCCCCCTCCAATCGTTATTGTTTGTTTCTATTGTTTATCTTTTTTATTACCTACTTGAAATTATAATAATATAAAAAAAATTATATATGCAGATTTTTTTTATTTTTTTTTATTAATTAATTAAAATTTCGAATAATAATTTTTTTTTAAATAAATTAATAATATACTTATATTGCTTTTTTCTATCTAATCAATGGGCTTAAAGCTTAAGAAATTTCCTTCACTCACAAAGCAGGAGATAGAGGTTGCTAAGCAACCAAGGTTCTCGATTATTCTGGCAAATCGTCGTATTATTATAATTTCAAGAAGGTAATAAAAAAGATAAACAATAGAAACAAACAATAACGATTGGAGGGGAAATTGTGACTCAGTATCCCAAATACATAAATCCAAATTTCTCTTATACACATGCTATTAAAAATGGCAGTCAAGTGATAACTCATCCCCCCTCAGTAAATTCTTCCTTGTAAGTTCTCTGACGATACTATTCACAAATCCCTATTTTTTATTAAAGAAATAATTAATGTATTTTCCTCCATTGATTCTATATAATCATTTTATGATAGCCTTTCCGCTACAAAACATAACGAAGAAAAACTTACTATCCTACTTGGCAGCTTTGCTGCTAAGTTGAAGTTTCCTTAAACTAATTATGTTCATGTTTTTTACGTCTACTTAATTTCTTGTAAATTCTATGTTCATTTACAAATTTTATCTTAACATTTACTGTGAAATTTTGGGGTTGAAATATAACCGCATCTTTGTGTTTCATATATTTCAGATGTTTTCTTGTGAATTTACGAACGGGAAAAAACCGTTATTTAAATTTTACACATTATTGTAAAACACATGAGGGGCTTTGATGGACGTGTGGCTAGTGCTCGGTACCACAGGTTTCGGGTTCGAGTCCCAGCGGTGCCATGGATGTTTGTAATGCTTCGGAATTCAGTTTAAACCGTACGTCCTGGTCTAATATGATCGTAGAGCGTTGCGGGGGTATTGTTACACAGCGTCCATAGATTATCTTCAAGCTACACGCACCTTCTGAGTAGTGCTAAGTGAGTAACGTCGGTGCAGCGCTTACCTTAAGGAATCAAAGACAACCGTTTAGGTATTTACCAGCTGCCTTAGAGAGAAAGAAAAAAAAAGGAATAACATATTATGAATACCGATTTTTTACATATATCTATTGCGAAAACGACTAACGCACAAAAAATATTCACTTTTTATGGGGTTTTTTCAATGAAAATAATAATAATAAAAAAAAAAACCTATTAATTTTCTCATTCTGCATTCCATGTTCAACATTTCTACTTTTTTTTTATTGTGTATTTCGGAATTCCTCACCAATAAATCATATTAAAAATAATTTTTATTTTAACTTTCAATTCTGTTCACTTTATTTATATATATATATATAATGTAGAGAAAATAATAGAAAGTTAATAAGGGTAATACAGTGGTTCAATAAATATTTAATTCAATTTTTAGTAGCAACCAAGCATAAAAATTTTGAGCCCTTATTTTTAAATATTTTAATATTTATGACTGAAAATGCTTGTCCACAAATCTATGTTGATCCGAATAGGTGTAGTGAATATAATGAATTATTTAAGACCCATCGCAGCTACTTAACTGGTTTCAATTTTAAAATGGAGCAAGATTTTGCCTATTGCATAAAATATGTAAGAAATTTACACCATTAGTTAATGTCCTGATAGCCAAATGAATTGACTCTTGTGTGCAGATAAGAAAAAAAAGTAAGCAATGAATGATAAAAAAAAAGATTAATGGATCATAGAACGACAATTTTGTATTCATGTTAAAAAGCTATTGATAAAAGTTTTTACCACCAGTTTTGAATTATATTAAAAAAACATAGAAAAATATTAATATTTAAATATTTACTTTTTTATTAAATTAAGAACCAGATCATGTTCAATGTTATAATTTTTTTAATCAGGAAATTAAAAAAAAAAAAAAAAATTTTTTTTAATTCCTTTGACTAAAAACTAGCTTTTATTTAATTAATTGAAAAAATCATTAAATAAATGTCAGTAGTTTGAATATCTTAAGTAACTTTAAAATAAAATACCACAAAGAAATATAACTAATTTTTTTTATTTAAAAAACATACAATTTTAATAATTTTCAGAGTTTTAATAAAATACAATAATAACAATAAAATAAATGCATCATGTAAAATGTATATTTTAATATAAAGTATCTTTATAAGTTTTTTTTAAGTAGAAATGAAAAATAATCTATTTCTTTGATTGAATAAATTTTAATCAAAGACTCTACAAAAAGATACTTATATTAAAATATCACACTTGGCACTACAAAACAAAGTGAGCCATGGTTTCCTTGACAACAATTTTTTACTTTCCAATCCTAGTCTTTCTTTTCCATTGGCTCAATTCGTTGCCTCTAGATCTTTCACCATCCACATTTTTTCTCAAATTTTTAACTTTTCTTATAGCTTTTTTTTTTTCTCCCCTGAGTGTGTTATTCTATTATTGTCTATTCGTTCCAAATGGTCCAGTCATTGGATAACTTAAGAACTAAAATATTATCGTAATTTCCTGCCTATAATCCACAGATTATACGCTAAAAATTTCAAAATGTCGAGCTGCTGAAAGACAAATGCGATGCGCATCATACATCAGTGTATGACAGTAGATGGAAAAGGCCTGGGAATGATCTTTTAGATAAGAATAAGAAAAATTTCATCTCTTTTGCTTTTACCATAGTTCTTAAACGCATATTTTTAAATTATTAATTATATATTAAATTTTCTTAAATTTATAATTTTTTATATATAATTATAGTATCAAAAACACTCTTTAAAGCTGGAAACACGTTTTAATAGCTATAAAAACATTACTTGATTGGTATATAGTATGTAAAAGAGAGGATGCGAATTGCACGTGAATTATTCCATGCTGCAGATTATAGGAGATTCATACTTTTCCCGAATCGCTTGTAGATTATTCGAAGATGCGAATTATAGGAAGGAAATTATGGTACTTGTTTCAGAAATCTCAACAAAACTTCTGAAACTGAATATGAAACAATTATCTTTTATAATATAAAATCAAAAATGTTTAGCATTCTTTAAACGATTTCTTCGTTAAAATTTATCACCCCATTACTTGGTCATCAATATATATTTTTATTGCCATTATTTATTTAATTGGCAACATTTAATATTATTATAAAATAAAATTTGATTGAATTTGGACCTCAGTTAAAAATTCCTAATCAAAAAAAAAAATCTCATTATAATACAAAATGAACATACTTGACATTTTATAAAAATTTTTCACCATACTAATGATATAAAAATACTGTTGGTCTCTTCAAAAAATAAAAATGTAAAAATTGCTAATTAGTTAATTTCTATGAGAAAAAAAATTCCCAATCAAATAAAATAATAACTAAATAAATAAATAGGAACAAAATACTAAAATACATGTTAGATAATAATTAACACTTTGAAAAAAATGAATAACATATAACACATAAATCTATTCATCAATTATCTTTAAATGAATACAAATAGATGGACATTTTAAAATAATGACTAGTTAAATATAGTATATCTACATTTTTAAGAAAATAAATATTTGTACAAGAAACATTCAATGATATTTTTCATAAAACATTATATAATTATAATTATTCTTTCTCAGTAAGCAGAGTAGAGGAAAAAAAATTAATAGCTATGGTTGAAAATTTTTAAGCTGATAATAAGGAGAATCAGATATTAATTATTTAAAAATAAAATTAATATTCTTTTTATTCCTTAAAAATATTATTTTTATAAAATAACAATGAAATCTTCTGTTAAAATTTGTCTTTAAGTGAGAGAGAAAGAAAAAATACACAAATACAGAATAATGTTTCACAATAATGACTTCAAAACTTGAAGGAGCTTTGGCAGGACTTGAAAACGGTTATACAGTTTAGTTGGATTTGCACACTCATTAATAAGGTGGGATAAATTTGTTTGAATATCAACATTTTTAGGAATATCATGTAAAAGACCTTCTGAAGAGAAATATGATCCAGGAATAAGTAGACCTTTACAAATTGCATAATAATTATGATCTGAAACATTATGGTTACACAAATCTTCAAATGAAAAATTCATACAATCCTTGCAGAATTCTCCCTTGCTGTGATGCAATTTATTCTGATTATTCGGATCTAGGAAAAAACATGTTCAAATTATTATAATTTAATAATAGTTTTTTTAAGATGATATTATTCTTCAAATAAATAAAAAAAAATTTCAATTATGTATTTGACGCATAAAACAAAACATACATATAATGTTTTAGGCTTTTCAATGGAAATTTAAAAAAAAAAAAAATTATATTATAAATATGAAATCAGAATTAACGTAATCTTTTTTAGAATTTAATTGGCATGCCTATTTTCCTCATTCTTACAATGAAAACATTTAAGTTGATGCAAGAAAAAATCATGAAAAATATACAACATAACAAATTATCAACAATAACAATTTTTTTTTTTATCAATTTGCTTGCTTGTTATCTTAAATTAATTTAATTTAGCATAAACATTTCTTGTCATTAAGATTGCTACATGAGGACGTTAAGTAAATAGCAGTTTCATATTTATCATACACAATCAGTATGGTGGATGTTCGAATGATCCTAGAATTTTTGCCTATTGGCAAACTTAAAAATCCAAAAAAAAAAAATTAAAAATAACTTTTTAACTTTTTTTTTGTTTTTTTTAAAAACAAAATTATAAAAGATTCATGTTCAGAAAAGTGACATATAACTGAATTAAGACAACAATAATAATACCGATTTATGGAAAATTGTTACATTGAACAAAATTTATATTTTTAACGAGCTCACAACAGCGAACTTATAAGCTAAAATTAGTACCTACTATTTTCAGAGATAATGTAAATATACTTTTAAAATAAACAAAACTAGTACGATAATATACAAAGTAACGATAGTACGATAATATACAAAGTAACGATAGTACGATAACATATAAACCTAAATTAAAGCATTCTCATTTGAAGTTCCTCAAAATCGTGATAACTTTTTTCTGATCCTATTTAAACTTTCACATGAAAAATTTCTTTTTGTAGTCTGAACAAGATTATGTGGTGTACTCAATTCAAAGCCTTTTTTCTAAATTGAATTCGCTAGCTACATTTTCAGCTACTAACATAATGTTGTCAAAGGGTTCATAGCCTACTCATTGTATTAATATGATTCAAAATTTTATACCAAATGACAATCAAACATAAACTAGGCAATGAAATGTCACATCCTGTTGTATTTGATTTTACAACTCATTTATTTTCTAATAAACGAAATATATTTTTGTGGGTTGTGTTTCTTTTTTTGCACTCTAGTTCAGCCAGTTTTGCCGCTGTAGGCAGTTGCTTACCGTCTAGGGCCTGCCCTGATAGATGGTACAAACATTCAATGTTGTATTTAGAAGGATTAATGGTAGTCTTATAGATAATATATGTCATAATAATGGTTATATCATCAAAAATGTAACCATGGCTTTCCAAATTGTATAAATGCATATCTCACTATATATATATTTTAATAAGTAATATGAAAAAGTAAACAAAAATAACAAACCTTTTTTCATGCTCATATGATCTACAATAACAATACTTTCAACATCGATAAGTAGAACTGTTCCATCCGGTCGCACAGCAAAATTATCCATATTTACATCTGTCATGTATAAAGCAAAACCTGAAGCATTTTCAGTTAGCATTTGAGCTATTAACAGTAGCTGATATGAAATATCAACTCTTTGCTCCCAAGAAGAGTCCTCAAAATAAGCTATTGTCCTGCCAACATATTCTTCAACAATTACTCGACCGCAGGAACCATAATATTGAGGAAAAGGCCACCCTTCAGCTTGAGAAAATGCCTAAATGATAGAGAAACCAACTTTTTTACATAAATAAATAGAAAAATAATTTAATTTGAAATACAAAATATTGCTTTTACAAGTTCATTTGTTTTTTAAGAAGAATGGATAACAACTTCTTCAATGGCACAACAGCCCCATGATGGTCCAAGGTCATCTGCTCCAAAACATGAGATGTTTTCGGGGTAGGGTTGTCAGTCCTATGCCCAACAGTCATATTAGAGTGGGACTTATGGTTTAAAGTGGATTCTGAATCATTACAAACATTCATGGCAAGGCCGGAACTGGAATCCAAAACCTGTAGCATCATGCGCCAGAGATTGTATCAACCTCTATTTTCAAAGATGCATAAGATTTTATAATTAAAAAGTAAAAAGATAAAACAAAAAAGTTAAACAGTTTTATTTTAAATCATTGCTCATACTTACAATTTTTATATATTAAAAGCTCAAAAACAATTTTTAAGACAACCCGTTCATGAGTAACAAGCAATAAAATAATAAATCTTCATTAAATTATACATAAATGAATTAATAAGAAAAATTAACTATTAAGATAACTTCTTGTATAAATGTATTTAAGATATATGGTTTAAGAATTTTAAATGAATTTATTTTCTTGCGTAAAGAAAAGTTTTTACAACTTATTATTGCAAAAACTTAACTCTTTATGCAAAGGCATAAAGGCATGCTTTAAAGAGCAGTTTGGCTCCTTCCTATAGAAATTTATACACCTTGAAATACATAATGGAATTATCAAACCCAAATTATAAATACCAATAATTTATTTTGTACAACAGAATTCTGGAATAAAAACATTTCTTTTCCTACTTCAAAATCGACTTTTGAAAACTGAATCATCGCAAACTCTGTAATGTTTTAGCTATGCTGTTAATAAATAAATGTTATGATACAGATAAAATGTAGAAGAGTTTGCAACTATGTCTTTGATATCTGTGAATATATATTTTACACAGAACAGATTAATACTGTACTAAAGAAAGAGATGCATATAGAAAATTTTATATTATTTGAAAAAGTTTAAATGAAAGATTTAGGCCACATAAACTTAATTTTTCCAATTTTGATTTGCATTATTCAATCGTCTTACATTATAATTGTTTTGCGAAACTGTCTTAACACTAACTTGCTAAAAATCTCATGTTATTGCATAAAAAATATCAAACATACTTTTGAAATAAATTAACTCAGTGGATTTTTGTAATTATTGTACAGAAAATCTCAAAAATTATTACTAATTATTAATCTAAAAAATTATACTCTCAAAATCTCAATTTGAATTTCAAGAAAACTACGAAGTAATCGATTTTAAAACCAAGCAAACCCTCATGAACAATAAAAATGTTAGATACAAACAAATTCGTTTTTGAAGAAAAATTACATAATCAAACATATTTCTACATTTCACAAAAGTTTAGCTTAAATTTTAATGTTAGTAAATAATTATGAAATTATCTTTCTAATTCTTGAAGAAAATTACAAATACCTGCTTAAAAATGGATCACAATAAATTTAATGAAGCATATAATTTTTTTATATCTTTGATTTAAAAAAAAAGTTAATTAAATAGGCAACCTTAAAACAAAACAATTCTAAATGAATCTAAATGAAATGTTTAAAATTTGCAATTCTAAATTACAAGCAAAAATAATGAGGAAAATAATTTTATATAATGAAAAAATCAAGGAAATTTGAATATGGATACTTTTCGATTAATGGGGTGCCATTTGCACCAACTGGTTATTGTGAGAAATGTAATTAGAGATAATTACGGCAACAATTTTGTTGAACATACCCATAAAAATAAAGGAAAATACAAAATGAGATTAAACATAAAAGTAAAAAAAACAAAATATAATGAATAATCAAAATTAAATTTCTAGCAAATTCTGCCAAATATGGAAAAATATGTTCAATGCGATATTTTTTATATTTATACAAACTTTCATTAATTTCTACAATTTTATTTGGACTGTTGTTTTTCAAAAACAGGCGAGAAAGTAACACATTGATGCACAAGTAAGTGTACCAATCAATCGTTAAAGATGGATTTATTTCTAACAGGAGTTCTCACTAATTTCTACAGATGATAGCTCTGGATACCACAAATAAAATGAACATCAGTCATGAAAAAAATATGCGAGTTTTTTTAACAAATTTTCACTAATACTCTTTTTCCTTTTCAGCATAATCTTTCATTCTAATGCTATGACAGCAATATCATAACTTAAATGAAAAAAACTTTTAACAGACCACAGCACATTAGCAAGCACAGAAAAATGTATATAAAAAAGTAAATACAAACACAAGCTATGTTTAAAAATGCCTTGAAATCTGCAAACTCAAACATTTGGTGATTTCGCACACAGTGAAATGGCATCCTATTAACCGAAAAGTAACTAAATATGCTATAAATTTTTTTTTTACGAGATTTAATAAATTAGAAGACTAAGACCTACCAGCGACATAAGAAGATAAATTACATCTCTTTATCAAAGGCTACGGAAAGTACTATCAACTACAATCCATTGTGTAACTTGCAATTATAGCTTCAAACACTAAAATAGTGCTTAATAACTTCCATCTGTAAAAATTCAAAATTAATTTCATAAGACAAAAATTTTTTAAAAATATAATAATGTTCCATACCATATGATTAAAATTATGGAGCACATAGGTTGAAAGAAAAAAAAATTGTTATAAAAATCCAATACAATGTTGAATCACTTTTAAGTAGCAATAACCACCACAATTCTTTAAGTATGCTTTCAACTAACTCTTGTTTTTCTCTCTTCCTTAGTTCATTAGTTAAAGCCTTCCTTAGTTATTTAAAAAGGAAGGGGGACTGATAAGTAATTTAACTCAATGCATAAGTGACGTCAAACTAAGATTGATCTGCTTACAACTCTGAAACCTGGTCTCTAGTGGAATTTTTCCTTTACTTAATTACAATTATGATGAGCCATATAATCATGAGAGAAACAAGGATGGGCTCTATTTATGACATTATATAACAAGTCTAAACCAGCCAGTTCTGTGAAATGGTTTATGCATTCTTTCAAAATGAATACCTAATGCTATAGCAACATATATCTAATAATATATAACAAATGTTAGAAAAATGTAGATACTTGTTCATTATAACTGCATTCTTTCAAAATGAATACCTAATGCTATAGCAACATATATCTAATAATACATAACAAATGTTAGAAAAATTTAGATACTTGTTCATTATAACTGAACTCCACTGCTTGGCAACTTTCTTTGGGAATTCAATGAATTACACTTAAACAGATAGGAAATAGGACTTCTTTATAATTACAAGAAAATTAGCAAGCAGCACCTTACTACCTTTCAAGTAGTCTCCTTTTCCTATACTATAGAGTTTTTTAGGCTCAAGACAGCCTCATCATTGGTATTCGAAAACTAAATACATAAATATTTAAAAATACACAGAATTTGCAATCAAAATGACATAATATAGAAAGAATAAATGCATGATTGGGCTAAGTTTGAAATTGAGGGAATGCATAGGTGGAAACAAGAGTTAATGAAAGAAAAAGTTAATTCTTGAACAAGTTAGAAAAGTATTGGAGCTATGTTGGAATGACACTAAGTCATTTGCAAGTATGAGTAGGATTAAGTTTCAGGATAACAGGATTATCAGTGTGGTTATTTTACTAAAAACTAGATGAAATATTTTTGATGACATCCACTATTTCACTATTTCTCATATGTCAGGGAGCTTTCAATATTTGTTGTAATAATATAATTTTCTGTACATTGAAGTAATTAAAATCAGTTTTTACACATATGAGCAGAATGGAGAGGTCAAGCAAGGATGGGTATCAGAAATGCTGTTCTAGAATACGGAATTGCAGTTCTGTTAAATCGTTACTGCTTTTAATAATGCAAGCTTGTCAATAAAAAAAAATAAAATAAAAAAAATGATGCATCTAGTATCCACTTTTAGATATATCTTCAGGTGGAAGGAAGTGAAAACACTTGAAAGAATGACATTTCATCATGACGATATCCTTTTTAAAATGTGTATCAAACATTCTGTCAAAGTGTTTGTCCAGTAGAGAAGGTATATGATTGTCTAAACAATCTATAACATTGCCAAGTAATTATATTAGATTACACTGAACAAATACCAAAATTTATTTACATTTTATGTAGGTAATGACAAAATAAAATTCTTTTCAGCAGAATGGCAGCTCATCATCATAGATCTTTTTTTAAATTTCAATAGTTTGGTAAAATCTGAGAGGGAATAAAATACTCTCTTCCTTAAAAATGTTTAATTGTCAGAGGAAAAAAAAAATTAAAACTGGATTTATAAAGGTAAACTTTTAACAATACTTTTTGGGGGTACAATGAATCTGCCATTGCATACTTAAGACGTACTGCAATTATTGATTAGTTTTACTACTAAAAAAATACAATAAATTTGGAAATTATTCACTATTTTTTAAATTATAAAAATACAAATAATATTCCAGAGATCCTTTTAAGACTAAAAATAAGAATTAAAATGTATACTTTATATTTCAATACAATTCCTAATTCACAGTTCAGTTAAGTTTTGAAAGGAAGAAAGTTTAAGAATCCAGACATAATGCAGGAAAATAATTTTACATACATAAGAGAATTTACAAGTTAACTCATCAAAAAATGCATCATTTTAAATATAGAGCAAAAAGTAAGCAAAATTGGTGTATTTTTTCAATATACCTGTCATTTATATGATTAAAAGAATAAAAACAAATAATGCAGCCAAAAAAACTAAACCACTTAAGAAAATATCTTTGAAGATGGTGCAATTGTTACTAATCAATAGTAATAATTATAAATGTCAACATAAATTTTCTTAGAAGAATTTTCTGTAATAATTTCTCAGAAGTTAATAGTAATATTAGATAATATAAAATTAAAAACTGATTCTATTCTAAATAATAGATAATAATAAGTAAGAAGCATAATTTAATACAATAAAATAAAGCATATGAAACTAATTTTTTATTCATTTTTTCATGTTTAAAACTTTCACTACAATTTCTAAAATTAAATAGAAAAATATAGTTAAATTAAATAGATTAGAAAACTTCATTATTTAATTGGCCTTTAGAAAAAGAGATAAAATAAATAGAATAACTCACATTAAGAGGTAAAACTCAAATTACCCTGAATAAATTATACTTAATTTGTATGTTAAAAATAAGTCAAAGTGGATTGAAAAAACATACCTTATATATTATTAATTGGTTACTAAGCATGACATTTATTTCACAAAAGATGCCTTTAACTTTTTAAGATTTATCTTCTTTTAATTTACTGGTTTTGGATTGCATTAAAATTTCTTAAATTGTAAATATATTTATAATTGGGTTTTTATGTTTTTTTTTTTTTTCTTTTGAGTTTTTTTATTTATATATATCTCCTATACAGTGACCTTGATATTTTAGATTAATGAATGCTTATAAAATATGATAGGTAAGAAAAGAGAAATTATAATATTTAAAAATCAGTATTAAATAAAAATTAGCAAATAAAAGTAATTAATGTTTCATTGACCAAGAAATAATTTTAAAACTGGAAATTACATAAAATAATTTTATTTCAATCCATAAATATATTAATTTACAACTATTGATGCTTAAATTAATTTTTTTTCAAATGATAAAAACAAAATAATGTTAATTCTCCCACATTTATAAAATAAATAAAAATAGTTAATATAAAAGAAATTGTAGCTAAATTTAAAATAGTACAAGATAAAAACAACTTCAATGATTTTTCAAAAATAGTGACAGTTATAAAAGTTGATAAAGATAATTACTTTAAAAATACTGTTGTTGTAATTTTTAAATATATTCAATTAGTTTTAATATTCTAATACAATTTTATTCTAGTACAGTTTTATGTTAAAAATTTATTCTACAGAGAAAATATTTATGTTTATCAACTAGATCTATTGGGTTAGTAATCTTCAATTCTGGAAGAATATCCACAAATTTTGGCAAATCACTTTACCAGTATTTCAATTAAAACTATATCAAAGCCTTCAGCTTATATCATGACTATTAAGTTGTAATCTGCAAATTTAGTCAACTCGAAAACATATATTAAAATTTTGCTTTCATTTTATATATTCCAATTCTGAATAATAAGCTAGACCACTGATGGAATATTTAATTTTATTGGTTAAATTAAGATAAAAATGCAGGGAACTAAATTTAAAAGTAAGTAAATAAACTAAAATAATTTTGGAAAATTTAAATTTGTTAATGTATGAGGGGGAAACCTATGTAAAATATGGTCTTGAATGTCTCATTAAAAACTATACTAATAATTTGAGAATTTTTTATTATTATATTCAATATTTTAGTTGACATTCAAAACAAGTTGATACACAATATTGTCTAACTTTAGATTTACTTTATTAAAAATAAATAAAACATTCAAAATATTTTACAATTGGAGATATGCATAAAATTTAAAAACACTTACCTGCATTATAATTGCTTCAGGATTTAAAAGCAGGCTGTAAAGAAGCTGTCCTAGTTGATGAAATTCCATTTCTTCGAATTCGATAAAATTTCTCTTAGCGTTTAACTGATTATACAAATAAGTAAGAAGTCTTTCTGATGGGCACCGTGTAATATCGGTAGATGGTTCAAAAACTTTGATCAAATTCATCAAATGATAATCATTTGGAGGCTCAATGGCCTTCAGTGTTAATAGTCTAACAGCCTCGTTTGGTTTACATGGTTTCAAATTAGCTTTCTTACATAATAATTTATCCATATTCAGAATTTCTGAATCATGAGCAAGTTTTTTCAGTATCACACGATTACTCGATAACTTACCAAAGAACACATTTTTACTATTTTTAAGATATTTTAATTTACTAATACCTAGCAATGAAACCTCACCATGGAAAAACTGAGGACACAGATCATTACCATAGCAAGCCGGACAGAAATCAACATTTGTAAATTCATCACTGGATGGATCTATATGTAAATGAAATAATATTTTAAGGCAAAGTATTGCCATTATAATTACTATCGACAAAAAAATAACTTTCTTTCTCCCCATCAGTCAAATGAAGACAGAAACATTGCTTAAAACTACAAATATTTTTTACACACCGTTATAAGTTTCCGTTTGTTTTGATTACGCAAGTCACAGAAGAAATACAAGGGTAGGGAAAAAATAATTTCCACGCCATGGGAAAGGGATTCTCGAAGGAAAGTCCTGTACTGTGTAGGGAAAAAGTGATATCAATGTTAGAGGAAAGGGATTCTTAAAAGAAAATCTTATTAAGTGGCATTGACAGGAAAACATAATTTAAGTATCACTGGAAGGTAAATCTTAAAAATGTAATAATGAACAGGAACGTCTAACACATGAACAAAAAAAAAAAAAAATAATAATAATAATAAATAAATTATAATAATAATATATAAATAAATTTAAACTAATATTTTAACAGGAAAGTTTTTATGCTACTATTAATCATAGAATTTATTAGAATATTAGATTTTGAAGATTATTTTTTCGAAATTCATTTCATAGAGATAAAATTATTTCCTTTTCTAAAAATTAAAAACGGAAGTAATTAAATTCCGTTTTTAAATTTTAAAACTTGATTGTTAATCTATGTTATCATTTTATAGTAAATATACCGCAAAAAATGAAGAAATAAAGCCTGAAATCCAAACAAAGATTGTCAATATCTTACTATAGAAATTATTATTAAAATTTTTAATTGCATGTTTCATAATGAATAATTATTCTCTGTGCACAGTTGTAAATAATAAAAAAAAAAAAATTTCAATATAAATGCGTTGATTGTTTAATCTATATTATAATTTTTTAAAATCAGTGAAATAAATTAAAGAGGACTTAGAAAAAAAATTAAGATAAATAAATAAAAATAAAAGAAATCCGTTCCGGAGATCGAAGTACTTAAATGAAATGAAATTACAAAAAGATAAATCGAAGTACTTAAATGAAATGAAATTACAAAAAGATAATTCTAAACAGAGGAAGAAATAACGAGCTATTCTTGTTGGTTTATTTAAATGTCTTTCACGTGCTAATAATTAAATAATGTAAAATTGTTTTAAAAGATCGTCTGGTGGAAGCACACACACTTTTTTTGCAAAGTTAAAATGAGATCTTTCAAGAATAGAAAACTGTTTGGAATTCTATAGTTTTTTTTTTTATTTTTTAATTACATGTTTCATTATAATTATTCTGTGTGCACAGTTGTAATTAATAATAAAAAAAATGTCAATATAAATGTGTTGATTGTTTAATCTATATTATAATTTCAAAAAATCAGTGAAATAAATTAAACAGGACTTAGAAAAAAAATTAAGATAAATAAATAAAAATAAAAGAAATCCATCCCGGATATCGAAGCACTTAAATGAAATAAAATTACAAAAAGATAATTCTAAACAGAGGAAGAAATAACGAGGGCCTGAATGGCCGAGTGGCTGGCGCTCGGTACCACAGGTTTCGGGTTCGAGTCCCGGCGGTGCCATGGATGTTTGTAGTGGTTCGGAATCCACTTTAAACCGTAGGGTCCCGGTCTAGCACGATCGTAGAGCGTTGTGGAGAGTGACATATTGAAAATAAGGAAAAACTAACTGTTCATAAATATAGCGATTAGGGGATTATAGTCCTTGTTTCTTCCCGTCCCCATATACTACTTCGTTCATCATCATCATTGAAATAACGAGCTATTCTTGTTGGCTTATTTAAGTTTCTTTCACGTTCTAATAATTAAATAATGTAAAATTGTTTTCAAAGATCGTCTGGTGGAAGCACACACAATTTTATTGCAAAGTTAAAATGAGATCTTTCAAGAATAGAAAATCGTTTGGAATTCTCTATATTTTTTTTTTTTTTTTTTTTTTAAGATTGCTGTTATGCGTTTTGTTCTTACATTAAATTCAAAATTTTACTCGTAACCTGTATCGGCCCAGCTCATTATTCAGCTTTTATTTTTCTTTCACGCAAAATTCTGATAATTGTTGTTGTGAAACAGCATTTTCAGTCGGTGATTTTATAGAATTCCTTTTTATAAAACTTCCAGGATACATTCACAGATTGTGCACGGTGGCTTTTCACGAAATTTTAAAGTTTTTCTAGCGTATAATCCACGGATTATACGTGATCAGAGCATGTGACGCAACTCAATCAGATAAATTTTTAATTTTGTCTGACTTTGAAAAAATTTATAATCATCTTTTCAATTAACAATGGGGAAGTAAAGTTACCTTTCCATATAAACAACAAGACTAGTGTGTTGAAATATATGTATATAACATGTAATTTTAAATTAATTTTTTTTAATAGGATCCATTAATTTATTTAAACTGGTGCGTAGACAAAAATTACGAAAAAGATTCCGCTTGCTTCTTTTTAAATTAAATAAATACTAATTTTTAATATTGAAAAATGTATCGCACTGTTGTAAAACATTAATAAAGCCCCATTGTAGGCTAAGGCAGATTTCGAGACAGGAAATGTTTTTTTTTTTTTTTTTTTTTTTTTACGGGATAGGGTTGTCAGCCCTAAGCCCAACAGTCATACTAGACAGGGAACTACGGTTTAAGTGGATTCCGAATCACTATAAACATCCATGGCACAGCCGGGACTCGAACCCGAAACCTGTGTCACCGAGCGCCAGAGGGCTAGTCACTAGGCCATAAGGCCCAATTTTCTTCCATAATACATGCAAATTTGGGTCAATTACTCTTAAAAGTCCTCTTGCAAGACAATCATCTTCTCTTATTACGTATTAGTTTGCCGTTTTTGGCATTATATGAGGCTCATCAATGTTCAGCAAATTATATTGACAGCATTATGTTTTGAAAGATATTGTTTTTATAATAGTCAATGTTTAAATACATGATTAAAAAAAATAAAATCAGTGCACCTTTTTTATGCATGTGTTTCTAAATCCAAATGTTTGGAATAGAGTATGTTTAAAAAGAAAAAAAGAAAGTGATAAATTAATGAATCTATGAGTTAATTTTTTTTCAAAACAAAGTAAAATGGCAAAGATAAAGGATTTCTGATAGTTACTGATAAAATAATGTTAAAATAATAACTTATAAATATATTTAGGAAGTTATTAATTTTTTTAAAGACTTATACCTTCTCATTAGAAATATTTCGTTAATTAATTAGTTTCGTTAATTATTCATTTTGTGATTTTTATTTATTTAATTATTCATATTTATAACTATAATTTTCAGTTATTATTGTTAGTAAACAAATAATTTCACTTTCATGTCTAGTTATAAAATCATAAAATATGAATTTTATGGAAACAGGATTTGATTCCCGATTAATAATATATTTTCTACTTAATAGAATTTTGAAAATCATATTAAGCAAACATTTACTAATTAAATACGTATTAATGGATTTCAGTAATTTTATATTTATCAAAATCTACACTTGATTATTTGTTTGTCTAAAAGGTGTTTAATTATCTAATATAGAACATGTACAAAAGTGTCCAAAAAGTAAGACCAATTTTCAATTTAAAATTCCAGGGGCTTATGGAATTTCAATTTTTTTTTCTTTTTAGCTTTCTGGCACTGTCCTAGACATCTGTGTGCAATTTGACGTCAAAATATTCATTAGTGTTTGAGTTACGCTTGGTTTTGTGAGACGTTAAAACTGATTCCGGCCATTTTTGAAATGTCTGAATTAATTGAGCAAAGAACTTGCATTAAATTCTGTTTGCGGAAACGTATAGAATGTTGCAGAAGGCATTCGGTGAGCATTCCTATATCGGAAAGAAATGTTCACAAGTGGTATAAATAGTTCAAAGAAGGCAGAGAATGCGTTAAAGACGAAGAGCCCGTTGGTCGACCATCAACCTCAACCGACGACGCTCACATCCAAAAAAATTAAAGATTTGATGCTTGCAATCCATCGATTTACAATTAGAGACCCTTGCTGATGATGTTGGAATTTCAAAAGGATCGGTCCATTCCATTTTGGGCCTCAAACGCGTCAAATCTCGATTGGTACCGAAAACACTGAATGCGGCAGTTCACACTGCATTGATTCGTCGTGACTTTTTCGCCAAAATTGAAACCCATATCGTTCCACGACCACCGTATTCGCACCGTGCAACTTCTGGCTATTCCCTAAACTCAAAAGACCACTCCGGGGACACCGTTTTGAGTCGATTGAAGAGATTCAACTTGAATCGCCTTGCGCTTTGAAGGACATCCCTGCTGATGACTCATTGAGGATTGTAAAAAAAGTTGGCATAAGTGCATTGTGTCCGGAGGGGATTACTTTGAGGGCGATGAAATAAATTTGGAAGAATAAATAAAGAGTTTTTGGAAAAAAAAATAATTGGTCTTACTTTTTGGGCACAGTAGTATGCACATGAGTATAGAGCACAATACATACAATATCACAAGGAGAAATAAATACACTAAAATAGAGATAAGATAAAAATACAGTCCTCGTTACAAAGTACATTCAGATATTTCAAGATCTCCCCCCTTCCCCCGAAGAACAAATAACTTACTTGCGAAGAAAGAGCATAAAGACAGCAACATGAAAGGTGTTGTTCTCATCCCACTTGGCAGACATCTAGACCAAGCCTACGAACCCGTATTGACTCATGGTTGAAGGGAATGTAGGCAGCTTCTGTTGTTGATGGTTCACCTATAGGTAGATGTCTGAATTCACTCCCAGTCGAGAAAAAGGAGGGGACTGCCTTTAGTGAAAACTTTTAGGGGGAACTACTTGCATTTGCCTACTGTATGGGAGAAAACCCGGAAACTCCCACCAGGTAGTCTGACTAACGAGGCAAGATGCTGTACATCACAAACGCCATCGAACTTTCTCGTTTTTGAAATAGTATTTACAACAATGCTGCCAGCTGATTGAACCGAAGCCCTAATGCTCACCAGCGACACACGTTACTACTGAGCTACGAGTTGGGAAGAAAGTATTTAGAAGTAGATATTTTTTAATCTGCTTAAGACTCAAAAGTATCCATAGTATAAGGTAATGCATAAATGTAATGTACAAGTGCTATATGAGACCATGAAAATCCGTCCCGGAGATCGAAGTACTTAAATGAAATGAAATTACAAAAAGATAATTCTAAACAGAGGAAGAAATAACGAGCTATTCTTGTTGGTTTATTTTTCTTTCACGTGCTAATAATTAAATAATGTAAAATTGTTTCAAAATTATTTGTTGTCTGGTGGAAGCACATACCATTTTATTGCAAAGTTAAAATGAGATCTTTCAAGAACAAAAAAATGTTCGGAATTCTTTAATTTTTAATTTTTTAAGATTGCTGTTATGCGTTTTGTTCTTACATTAAATACAAAATTTTACAAGTATCCTGTATCAGCCCAGCTGATTATTCAGCTTTTATTTTTCTTTCACACAAAATTCTGATAATTGTTGTTGTGAAACAGCATTTTCAGTCGGTGATTTTATAGAATTCCTTTCTATGAAACTTCCAGGATATATTCACAGATTGTACGCGGTGGCTTTTCACGAAATTTTAAAGTTTTTCTAGCGTATAATCCACGGATTATACGTGATCAGAACATGTGACGCAGCTCAATCAGATAAATTTTTAATTTTGTCTGACTTTGAAAAAATTTATAATCATCTTTTCAATTAATAAGGGGGAAGTAAACTTACCTTTCCATATAAACAACAAGACTAGTGTGTTGGAATATTTGTATATGACATGTAATTTTAAATTAATTTTTTTAATAGGATCCATTAATTTATTTAAACTGGTGCGTAGACAAAAATTACGAAAAAGATTCTTCTTGTTTCTTTTTAAATTAAATAAATACTAATTTTTAATGTAGAAAAATGTATCGCACTGTTGTAAAACATTATTAAAGCCCCATTGTAGGCTAAGGCCTTCTGCCTACTGGCAAATTTCGAGACAGGAGATGTTTTTTTTTTTTTTTTTTTTTTTTTTTTTGCGGGATAGGGTTGTCAGCCCTACGCCCAACAGTCATACTAGACCGGGAACTACGATTTTAAGTGGATTCCGAACAACTAAAAACATCCATTGCACCGCCGGGACTCGAACCCGAAACCTGTGGCACCGAGCGCCAGAGGACTAGTCACTCGGCCATCAGGCCCAATTTTCTTCCATAATACATGCAAATTTGGGTCAATTACTCTTAAAAGTCCTCTGGCAAGACAATCATCTTCTCTTATCAAGTATCAGTTTGCCGTTTTTGGCATTATATGAGGCTCATCGATGTTTAGCAAATTATATAGACAGCATTATGTTTTGAAAGATATTGTTTTTATAATAGTCAATGTTTAAATACATGATTAAAAAAAAATAAAATCAGCGCACCTTTTTTATGCATATGTTTCTAAATCCAAATGTTTGGAATAGAGTATGTTTAAAAAGAAAAAAGAAAGAGATAAATTAATAAACCTATGAGTTATTTTTTTTTCAAAACAAATTAAAAAGACAAAGATGAAGGATTTCTGATAGTTACTGAAAATTTTGCTACCACGAATGTTAAAATAATAATTTATAAATATGTTTAGGAAGTTATTAATTTTTTTAAAGACTTATACCTTCTCATTAGAAATATTTCGTTAATTAATTAGTTTCGTTAATTATTCATTTTGTGATTTTTATTTATTTAATTATTCATATTTATAACTATAATTTTCAGTTATTATTGTTAGTAAATAAATAATTTCACTTTCATGTCTAGTTATAAAATCATAAAATAAGAATTTTATGGAAACAGGATTTGATTCCCGATTAATTATATTTTCTACTTAATAGAATTTTGAAAATCAAAGTAAGCAAACATTTACTAATTAAATACGTATTAATGGATTTCAGTAATTTTATATTTATCAAAATCTACAACTGATTATTTGTTTGTCTAAAAGGTGTTTAATTATCTAATATAGAACATGCACAAAAGTGTCCAAAAAGTAAGACCAATTTTCAATTTAAAATTCCAAGGTATTATGGAATTTCAATTTTTTTTTCTTTTTATGTTGCTGGCACCGTCCTAGACATCTGTGTGCAATTTGACGTCAAAATATTCATTAGTGGTTGAGTTACGCTTGGTTTTGTGAGACGCTAAAACTGATTCCGGCCATTTTTGAAATGTCTGAATTAATTGAGCAAAGAACTTGCATTAAATTCTGTTTGCGGAAACGTATAGAATGTTGCAGAAGGCATTCGGTGAGCATTCCTATATCGGAAAGAAATGTTTACAAGTGGTATAAATAGTTTAAAGAAGGCAGAGAATGCGTTAAAGACGAAGAGCCCGTTGGTCGACCATCAACCTCAACCGACGAAACTCACGTCCAAACAATTAAAGATTTGGTGGTTGCAAACCGTCGATTTACAGTTAGAGACCTTGCTGATGATGTTGGAATTTCAAAAGGATCTGTCCATTCCATTTTGGGCCTCAAACGCGTCAAATCTCGATTGGTACCGAAAACACTGAATGCGCCAGTTCACAATGCAATGATTCGTCGTGACTTTTTCGCCAAAATTGAAACCCATATCGTTCCACGACCACCGTATTCACACCGTGCGACTTCTGGCTATTCTCTAAACTCAAAAGACCACTCCGGGGACACCGTTTTGAGTCGATTGAAGAGATTCAACTTGAATCGCCTTGCGCTTTGAAGGACATCCCTGCCGATGATTTTTTAGCATGCATTGAGGATTGTAAAAAAAGTTGTCATAAGTGCATTGTGTCTGGAGGGGATTAGTTTGAAGGCGATGAAATAAATTTAGAAGAATAAATAAAGAGTTTTCGGAAAAAAAAATAATTGGTCTTACATTTTGGGCACAGTGGTATGCACATGAGTATAGAGCACAATACATACAATCACACAAGCAGAAAGAAACACACTGAAATACAGAGAAAATAAAAATACAGCCCTCGTTACAAAGTTCAATCAGATATTTCAAGATCTCACCCCCTTCCCCCGAAGAACAAATAACTTACTTGCGAAGAAAGAACATGAAGACAACAGCTTGAAAGGTGTTGTTTCTTATCCCACTTGGCAGACATCTAGATCAAGTCCACGGACCCGTACGGACTCATGGTTGAAAGAATAGTGGCAGCTTCTGTTGTTGATGGATCACCCATAGGTAGATGTCTGAATTGGCTCCGAGTAGCTGAAGAAGGAGGGCGGTGCCTTTCGGGAGGACTTTTGGGAGGAACTACCTGCATTTGCGTATTGTATGGCAGAAAAATCCAGAAAACTCCCTCCAGGTAGATACTAAATATTACAAGGCAAGATGCTAAATATGCTAATAAACGTCATCTAGTCACTTCGTTTTTGAAATAGTGTCTACAACAATACCGCCAGCGGGATCAATGTATTTAGAATTAGAATTTTTTTTTAATCTACGTAGACTCAAAATTATCCATGGCAAATAAATGTAATTTACAAGTGCTACATGTGATAAACAATTGTCTATGACAGTCCGGCTAGAGAAATGTAAAGAATGAATTTTAGAGAATGTATTTCTACGAAATTTCGCAGCACTTTTTCCAATATTTGAGATAATGAAATTAAAAACCTATCCACCAGTGGTATTAATACCTACATCAATAAAGATGCCCCATAAAACAACTTTGAATATTTTTTAATAATTCGTGAACATAGCTGAAGTACCAGCATAACATACTCGTCTCAGAATCCTTTCTGTTTATTCAATAATAAAATTTTTAATTATTTATTTATTTATTGTATTTTATTATTATTATTATTATTATACATATATATATATATATATAGCATAGATCCATGCATTGAACATAACTTATGAGAGCAGTTAAACGACTTGTTTACCAAGCATCTTCATTTAAAGACCAAATAGGGAAGATAGGATAGGCCTTTGATTTCTCTCTAGATCTGTTTTCGATTCACAAAAGCGACTATTCATGCACACTCCCTGATGACAATTGATATTATGTATGGGAAAATATTCTCCCTTGAACGTTTTTTCCCCTTTTTTTTCGGGGGGGGGGATAGGGATTCTCCCCAACCATTCTGCCTGAAAGCGAAAACTCAGTGAAGTGTGTGCAACAAGAAGGTAAGGTTTCTGGTGGGTTGGATTATTGAATAGAAGAGCGGTACTAATAACAGAAAGGCTGCCGGGACGGATTCAGAGAAGTTCGTTATAATTTTTTTTTTTATTAAATATTAAGAGTTTTTAAGGTGGAATCATTGATCTATTCGCTAAACTGCTTGTCAATGGATGCGGTTTCTATTCATAGATGAGTCCACGTTTTAGCTAACAAAGAATTAGACGCTTTATTTGAAGAAAACGTGGAACCCATTATCCCCATTATCGTCCATTAGACATTCGTGAAAAAGATTCATAAAATGGAGGTAATGTCTGGTCGTGAGATAAAGAAGGGACTTCATCGGAGCACCCAGTTCTGTAATTATGCATGGATAAGCCACACTCCATATTAAAGATATTTTTTCTATACCAAACTGACTCATCCAATTAGTTTTTTTCATCATCATAACTGGCTCGACAGCCCATTGTGGGCCTTGGCCTTCTTTAAAAGATCCAGCCAGGCTGTTCTCCTCTTGGCTGTGGACCTCCAGTTTTTTATCTTACCATTAATCGTTTCCAGGTCTTTTTCCGTGGAGGCAGTCCGGATTTATTTTTTTTTTTACAGGGCAGGGTTGTTAACCCTGCGCCCAACCCCCAATCAGGAGGACTAGGTCCTGTTTAGTCGCCTCTTACGACAGGCAAGGACTACGTTGGGACAATTCTTTCTCACCCGTCACCACATGCATTTGCATTTTTTTTGCATATACTAATTTCTGAAACATCGTAACCATTTGGCAATTTATTTTCATGTTACCATACACCTTATTCTTTATTATATACTATGTCACAGTTACATTAAAATCAACGTAATAGTTTTTTTATTTATCGCTATTTTTCTCCATTTTATTTATAAAAATAAATGTATTTTTTTCCTTTGCCATCATTTTTAACATTTATAATACAAAAAATTTACCTGCTTTTTTATATGTAATAACTTATCTATTTGTATTCTTTAGGTTAAACCATTAATTAATACCTTGTTTGAAAAAAATTCATATAAATTTTACTGATGTATTTTTACTTTTGGATAATATCGGCCAACTTTGCTCCGACTCTAACTGCACTGTAGACCATCTCTCATCTTGCGGTGCACTTGACGATGTCGACCACGACAGAACTACAAGGGGATGGCAAATCTTTACTGGACACTGCGACGAATGGACTAGAGGCCACTGACGGGCGTTAGCTGAAGAAGAAGGTTTTTGGATAATAAACTATAAGAGTTTTGATAATAATAAATTCCTACAGAACAAAGTAATGGTTAAAACAAATTTTTTTTATTTCCAATGGCAGATTATGAACAGTTACAGCAAAAACATACAACACACAATAACAACAAAAAATACAACAAAACATGTTGAAACAGAGTTCATTAATCTAACAAAAATGCCAAGTTCCAGATCTTTTAGCCACTAAAAAGTGTTACCAGGTGCACCACGGGGAGGTAGATCTTCTGCGCACCCTGGTTAAAACAAATAGGATTTAAAATTTGCCTCATTTTTTTTAAGAGAGGTAGTAGTATATATGTGCTTCTCGGAACTTCGACCCTATCACCATCAAAAGTGGAGTCTAGCAGGGTTGTTCCCTTAGTGGCCTGCTCTTTCACCTTGCTATTGATCTTTTCATAAAGTCCTTACATGGGTCTTTTGATCAACACAAAGTCTTGACTTTTGCTGATGACTTATGTCTACTTGCCAAGAGTTCTTCAGAGCTCACAGACTTGCTCAATCTCCTTAAAAATCAGATGAATAGACTTGGATTACTTTTGAATCCAACCAAGTCTTATTCCTATCATCTCCAGTGTTGTATTCTAGTTGGCTTGCAAAATACTCTTTGTTTCATTGGAGTTAATCAACTCTGTACTAATGATTCTATTCTTGTTAGCGAAACATTCTTAACAAAAATAAAGTAAAGTAGAGGTAGGCGTCTCTGGCGCTCGTTACTACAGGTTTCGGGTTTGAATCCCGGCGGTGCCATGAATGCAGTGCATGTTTGCAGTGGTTCCGAATCCACTTTAAACCGTAGGTTCCGGTCTAATATGACTGTAGAGAGTTGTGGGGGTAGTGTTACTCCGCGTCCGTAGCTTATCTTCAAGCTACACATACCCTAAGTAATGCTAAGTGAGTAACGTCGGTGCAGCCCTTGATTATGGCATAAAAAAGACAATTATCTAAGTATTTGCCAGCTACATTAGGAAAAAAAAAGTAACTAGTCACAAATAATTTTCTTGAAAAGTTTCAACACTACACAGATTTTTTTTCCCTCACAATTTGATAATCTCTCTGTTGTCATACTAAAATTATGGAACAAATCATATTATGCTTCATGTAGTTAAGATAAATTATTATAAAAGAGCTAGTGGTTTTATTGAGAAATGTTTGGTTGGCATTTGCAAACATTTGTACTTTTAAGCCTTATCCTAGATATCTGCAGAATAAATACATAGTAATTGAAAAAAAGAGGCCTTCTCAAAGTATTTTCAAAAACATTATCTATAGAGTTAACAGTATCCGAGTTCTCATTAAAACTTCATAGCCGGATAAATTTAAGCATCATTCACTAGATAATTTCATAAGAACACATCACGTAGATTTGCAAGCGATATCAGCAAACATGTCTCCTTTTTAATTTTTAACAACAACAACAACAACAAAAAAAAATGTTAGAAGTTAAAATTCAGAAAAAAATTGGTGCTTTCTTCAATAATTAAAAAAAAGGCAACATTTAAATATTTGAAAAATATTTTATTTAATCTTTACCATTTTATTGCAGACTAGACTGCAGGTCAATAATAATAAATAAGATTAATAATCAATAGCGTACCTGCAAGCTGTAGAACCCTCATTTACTTTTTATTGGCAATAAACATGTTCCGTTTTAAAATTCATTCATTTCATTTGATGCGTAATATTACAATATGATGAAGTGGACCACATGAAAATCGAGTTTTGTGCATTCTTGTTCTACACTATACAGAACGTTTTTCTATACGCATCTGCAAGAAACAGATGCTAGGGTGAAAACAATTTTTTCCATCGCAACAAGCTTTCCGAAGGCGTTGTTTACCTACTATTGGAAATTTAAAAAAAAAAAAAAAAAAAAAAAAAAAAAAAAAAAAAATCTCACTTGCCAAGTAGGTTGCTAATTCATTCTTCTTCTTTCCATAATGCGTTATACTAAACCAGACAACGGCTATTCTTCAACTCCAACCACAGAGTAATTCTCTTAGGAGACTTCAACTCCAAGCATCCAACTTGGAATACGGGACGGTGCAACACCAGTGGCACCTTACTCTACTCCTGGTCGAATCTCAATAGTTTAACCATTACAGCTCCAGCGCAACCAACTTATTTCTCAACTTCCTACAATACAAATTCAACTCTGGATATTTCTATTACCAAAAATTTCAATTCTAGTATCGCGAACTCTATCAATGATCTTTCAAGCGACCATAACCCAGTAATCTTCTCCTTCGAAAATAACTCTGTTTTACCATCACAATTCCGAAGCCTAACAACTACCAACTGGACAAAATTTTACGATAACCTTTCTTCTAGCATTCCCGGAAATCCTAAAATAAACAACTCTTGTGACATCGACACAGCTCTTAATTTTTTTTAACTCAGCGATTTCATCTTCAATAAACCTCTCTAGCAATACTAGGGAAGTGAAAAACTGTCCACCATAAGCTCCCAGTGGAAATTAGACACCTCATCAACATCAAAAATAGCATAAGAAAAAGATGGCAAGAAACTAGATATCCTCCGTACAAAAATAATCTAAACATTCTTCAAAACAAAATCAAAAAGAAATTTCTAAACTTAAGAACTCCAGATGGAACCAATTCGTTAAAGGTCTTAACCCGGAGGACAACTCCCTTTATTATATTAACCGCCACTTCACAAAAAAAATAGATAAAATTCCACCCATATTGGGAAATAATGGTATAGTATACACTCCCAGAGAGAAAGCGGATGTCTTCGCCGACAACTTAGAATTATCATTTCAAGAAAACTCGGAGCCGTACGACAATGATCACATCTTTATAGTGGAAAACAAAGTAGAAAATTTCATCTCCAACATCTCGAATTCACCAACTCCACCTCTCATCAGCCCTAATGATGTCACGACTATAATAAAAAACTCAATATTAGGAAATCCTCTGGCCCAGATGCCATTCCGAATTAAAGCTCTACAGTGCCTCCCTCTCCCAGCTATTACATTTCTCACCAAAATCTTCAACAAATGTATTATCAACCATCACTTCCCGGACTCATGGAAACATGCAACCAGGCACCTAAACCAGGCCAAGGCACCTAAACATGCACCTAAACCAGGCCAGGATCATAAATTTCCACAGAATTTTCGACCCATCAGTCTCATTAGTTGTGTTGCGAAAATTTTTGAAAAAATCATCCAGAAAAGAATTTCCACCCACTGTATTGATAACAACATCTTTCCTGCGGAACAATTTGGGTTCCGTCCCCATCATTCAACAGTTCATCAACTTTTAAGAGTGACTAACATTGTTACGGAAGGTATGAATGACAAAATATTAACCGGCGGTGTTTTTCTTGATGTTTCAAAAGCTTTTGACCGATTATGGCACTGTGGCCTCGTCTTCAAAATGATTCAACTTAAATTCCCTCAGTACCTTATCCATATAATATACAACTTTCTCCAAAACAGATCATTCAGTGTCAGTATCGAAGGGGTCTTTTCTCGTATTGGTCAAATTAAAGCTGGCACCCCTCAAGGTAGCGTACTCAGCCCAATTCTTTACAACATCTTTACGTTCGACTTTCCCCAAATTCAAAATGTGAGTACTTGCCTCTTCGCTGATGACTCAGCAGCCCTGGTTCAGGGAACTACTGTCAGATTTGTGACAAGAACTCTTCAAAATTTCCTTGACTCCCTGGAAGAGTGGCTTACACTATGAAGAATCTCTGTCAATACAGACAAAAGTAAAGCCATCATTTTCAGAAAAGGTCATGCTAGATCTCCATATGAAGATATTTTCCTGTTTGATGATCCGATAGAATGGGTCAATCAAGTCAAATATCTTGGCCTAATTCTCGACAGCAAATTAACATTTCAGAAACATCTTCACACTATAAAGACAAAATGTTGGAACAAATTACATCTTAGTTTGCCGTTAATAGGAAAATATTCTACTTTATCTTTAAAAAACAAAATTCTTTTATACAAACAAGTCCTTAGACCAGTCCTGACTTATGCAGCCCCCATCTGGGGCCTTGCTGCAAAAACAAACAGAAACAAAATCCAAGTTATTCAAAATAAAATTCTCAGAATAATTACGGGAGCTCCCTGGTTCATTCGAAATAACGTGCTGCATCATGACCTACAAATAGAATCAATAGACGATCATATTGCGAAGCTTTCAAGAAAGTTGTTTCTAAATATCAAGAACCATAAAAATAATTTAATTAAAGCTCAATTATTCTTCGCCCACAACGAAGGTAAATACCATTATCCATATTACACAACAGGATGGAATCACGACCTCAAGCCTCCCTAATTTCTTCTATGATCTATCTTCAATACTACTCTTCAGTTCTAAGAAATCTATCGTCCTCTCTTCTGCCTTGGCAGTGTGTACTGCGGAACTATGTTAAAAAGACAAAAGAACAAAAACATTCCATTTCTGAAAACTTCAAACTCTACCCTGCAGTAACAAACTTTACTTCCGATCTTCAGTTTCAAATGTTGTTCGTATGTTTTTCTGCCTCCTTAAAGTTTTTTATTTTTGCGATTGTATATTTGTATATTTATAATTCATATTTATTTTCATTCTATATGTGTTTATATGTCTGTCTGCTATGTATTTACGTATTATATGCTTCTATTGGGCATTTATGTATTTTGATATTGCTTGATTGTCATCTCCTAGTTTGCTCGCCCCTTTTTTTTTTTTTTTTTGTGTATATATATATGTTTTTTTTTTTTTGTTTTTAACTTCTTTCCCTCCTATTAACTGTTTGCTTTAAATTTTTTAATTCCTGCTAATTCTGTGATACTTTGTTTTTATTATATTTGAATTCTGAGCAGATGTGCACTACGTGCACAGGTACTCGACTCTCCTATCCAATCTAGTAGACAACGGCTCGTCATTTGTGCAATAAAGTGTTTTATCAACCTTGAAATTTTCCTTACTACCCCTTCCCCCAAATGTCGAGATATAGAATACCCATTGAGAGCCAACAAAGCGAGCGGGAAAGCCTGAATTCCCTTTTTAAGATGAGTGGAGTTCTTTGAAATTTATGAATTTTTTATCCAACTTATTACAGCAACAATAAGCTATTCGCTGTCGCGGGCCGGATTGATGACACTGGCAGGCCGGATTTGGCCCGCGGGCCGTAGTTTGGAGACCCCGATTCTACACTATACAGAACGTTTTTCATTACGCATCAGCAAGAAACAGGTGCTGGGGTGAAAAAAAATTTTTTCGTTCCAACAAGCTCCCCGAAGGTTGTTTACCAAATATTGGAAAAAAATCTCACTTCCCAAGTAGGTTGCTAATTCATTCTTCTTCTTTCCATAATGCGTTATAAACCAGACAGCGGCACATCTTTGTTGTGCAATAAAGTCCCTTAACAACACGGAAATCTTGAAACTTTCCCTACTACCCTCTCCTCCAAATGTCGAGATATAGCATACCCATTGAGAGCCAACAAAGCAAGTGGGGAAACCCTGAATTCCCTTTGGAGGCGAGTGGAGTGCTTTGAAATTTATGAATAGAGTTACTTGGGTAAGTAATGTAAATAGACCACAATATGAAAAAATTGGTCCGAAAAAGAGAGGAAGCTTGAAAGAGATCTCAACAGATGTAAGTCATCTTGGGGGGAGAAGCGTTTCTGTGTTCCAAGTTGTTGTTGTGAAGAAAGGGTGTAATATTTCGATATTTTTTTTAAATTGGAGAGTTTGTTATTCACATTGTATTTGCATATCATACTTTAGAGTTCAAAATATTTTTCATATTTATTATATATATATATATTTTCCAATGACAGATTAGGAACAGTTACAGCAAAAAAAAAAAGAATAACGAAAAATAAAAAAGAACAGAGAATACAACAAAACATGCTGAAACAGAGTTCATTAATCTAACATAATGCCAAGTTGTAGATCTTTTAGCCACTGAAAAGTTTTAGCAGGTGCACCACGGGGAGGTAGATCTACTGCGCACTTATTTATTATATATATACTCATAAATAATACCCCATAATAATGAATAAGAATAACTTTAAAGAACATAAAAATCAGTTGATAATACTTCAGTTTGGTTTCATTATTTATATGATGTAAAGAATATGGTGGCACAATGTAAAAAAATGTTCAGGAATTATTAAAGTGAATGGAGGAAGTACAAGCGGACTCCATACACATTTAAAAACGAAACATGATACAAATTTGTTAAAGAGGGAAGAATCTAATTGCGATGAAGATACAAACTTAAGTACAGTTTCTAAGCCCAAGCCATCAGGGATTTTAGATTATTTTGAAAAAAAAGATAATTTAGACGAAATTATAAGTAAAATGACAGCATTAGATGGTTTGCCATTTAGAGTGTTTTTTGTGATAGTTACATTCTCTAATAAAACTGCCAAATAAAACAAAAAATAAAACCTGTGTTTTCTTACTTTTTCTAAAATTTCTACTACCGGTATTAAGATCTAAAAAATACCGGTATTGAACTTTTGGACCGATATTGCAATCCCTAGTTGCAATAGTTAAGTCATCACAGAAAAAAATAAAATAAAACGCGCATTTAGTTTATTTGTTCTTGTGTTTATGAGAAACATGCGCCTGAAATGTCCTAGAGATTACTTTTAAAGCCAAACTCTGATTTTGAGTATTTTTTGCTTTCTTGCAACATTCTTTTGCTACTCGTGACCCAGTTATAACAAGTGCAGGAGGAATTAGATTGTTGGTTGGTATTTTTTCATTTTTACTCTCATACGGCATGCACATGCTGTACTGTTACTCTTAAAAGGCCTTCCGGGAAACAATATTCTCCCTTGTCGATGCGCTGTTCGTAGCATACATCAGTGGATTTTGACGCTCACTGATCTTCCAATTAAAAATACACAAAAGCGCATCAATTATGATGGCAATAAGAATGAATTTCGACTTTTCATATTTTAAAATTTTCTGATCTGTTATTAAGGTTTAATGTGGTTTTAAAATCAGACCTTCCTCTAATAACAGACACTAGATTTATTGCATTGCTTAATAACATTTTAAAAATTAAAAGTTTACTGAGTGTCTCATAACCTCTTCAGTAGAATTAATATTAAAGTTGCTTAATTAATGTGGCTGCATAATTTATGTTAGTATTGGCTTAATAATGATAATTCCTTAATTATAAAAAAAAATTGTAGTTTAAAATTAAAACCATTGAAAATATTTTTTAAAAAATTTGAAGAAATGAATTTTTAAAAGAAAAATTTAAGCAAAAAGTTTTAAATTAAAATTAAAAATTTAATACAATCAGAAAATGGAATAACTATAACAAAAAATAATAATAAAAAATTAATTCAATAATATTTCTTTAAAGTAGCCCTTCAAAGCAGATGTAAAAAAATAAATAAATAATAGTTAGATAGGTGAATCTTTTATTTTTCCCTATAAAATTTATGGGACAATGGACCTCTAATAGCAATGGAATAAAAATAGACAAAAAAATAGATAAATGAAGATGATAGAAAAATAGATGAATCTCTTATTTTACCCTATAAAATTTATGGGACAATGGACCTCTAATAGCAATGGAATAAAAATAGACAAAAAAATAGATAAATGAAGATGATAGAAAAATAGATGAATCTCTTATTTTACCCTATAAAATTTATGGGACAATGGACCTCTAATAGCAATGGAATAAAAATAGCCAAAAAAAAAAAAATAGATAAATGAAGATGATAGAAAAATAGATGAATCTCTTATTTTACCCTATAAAAATTTATGGGACAATGGACCTCTAATAGCAATGGAATAAAATAGACAAAAAAAAATAGATAAATGAAGATGATAGAAAAATAGATGAATCTCTTATTTTACCCTATAAAATTTATGGGACAATGGACCTCTAATAGCAATGGAATAAAAATAGACAAAAAAATAGATAAATGAAGATGATAGAAAAATAGATGAATCTCTTATTTTACCCTATAAAATTTATGGGACAATGGACCTCTAATAGCAATGGAATAAAAATAGCCAAAAAAAAAAATAGATAAATGAAGATGATAGAAAAATAGATGAATCTCTTATTTTACCCTATAAAATTTATGGGACAATGGACCTCTAAAAATAGCAATGGAATAAAAAATAGACAAAAAAAAAAAAAAAAAATAGATAAATGAAGATGATAGAAAAATAGATGAATCTCTTATTTTACCCTATAAAATTTATGGGACAATGGACCTCTAATAGCAATGGAATAAAAATAGACAAAAAAAAAAAAAAATAGATAAATGAAGATGATAGAAAAATAGATGAATCTCCCATTTTACCCTATAAAATTTATGGGACAATGGACCTCTAATAGCAATGGAAAAAAAAAAAAAAAAAAAAAATAGATAAATGAAGATGATAGAAAAATAGATGAATCTCTTATTTTACCCTATAAAATTTATGGGACAATGGACCTCTAATAGCAATGGAATAAAAATAGACAAAAAATAGATAAATGAAGATGATAGAAAAATAGATGAATCTCTTATTTTACCCTATAAAAATTTATGGGACAATGGACCTCTAATAGCAATGGAATAAAAAAAAATAGAAAAAAAAATAGATAAATGAAGATGATAGAAAAATAGATGAATCTCTTATTTTACCCTATAAAATTTATGGGACAATGGACCTCTAATAGCAATGGAATAAAAATAGAAAAAAAAATAGATAAATGAAGATGATAGAAAAATAGATGAATCTCTTATTTTACCCTATAAAATTTATGGGACAATGGACCTCTAATAGCAATGGAATAAAAATAGACAAAAAAATAGATAAATGAAGATGATAGAAAAATAGATGAATCTCTTATTTTACCCTATAAAATTTATGGGACAATGGACCTCTAATAGCAATGGAATAAAAATAGACAAAAAAAAAAAAAAAAAAATAGATAAATGAAGATGATAGAAAAATAGATGAATCTCCCATTTTACCCTATAAAATTTATGGGACAATGGACCTCTAATAGCAATGGAATAAAAAATAGACAAAAAAAAAAAAATAGATAAATGAAGATGATAGAAAAATAGATGAATCTCTTATTTTACCCTATAAAATTTATGGGACAATGACCTCTAATAGCAATGGAATAAAAATAGACAAAAAAAATAGATAAATGAAGATGATAGAAAAATAGATGAATCTCTTATTTTACCCTATAAAATTTATGGGACAATGGACCTCTAATAGCAATGGAATAAAAATAGACAAAAAAAATAGATAAATGAAGATGATAGAAAAATAGATGAATCTCTTATTTTACCCTATAAAATTTATGGGACAATGGACCTCTAATAGCAATGGAATAAAAATAGACAATAAAATCAAATATCAATGCGGCCAAATACAATACAATACAATAGAATCTAATAGCAATGAAATACAATACAAATACAGTAGAATCTAATAGCAATGAAAAGCGGTTTCTTCAACCGAAAACAGAGCTATCAAACCTGTGGCCCAAAGCAAGTATCAATGCGGCCTGAGAGGGAAATACCATTAACCCACCCTGATGATTCATTTTATTGTTGCATCTGTGTATCTAAACCAAAATGTTTGTATTTTTGCGATTTCATTTGCTGGCAAACGTTCAAATGGAATCTATACAGTTGCAATCTAATATCCAACTTAAAAAGATATTTAATCATGTCTCTACATGGGACTTAATAAATCATAGCAGTCGAGAGACAAATTTTCTTTGCACAATCGTGTATTAATATCTCTCGCTACACAGTCGTATATTATTCATGTTATCATTGTTTTTGAGGCACTTACAACTGAGGATAACTATTTTCAAAAGTGAAGATCAAAAAAGTAAAATTAGAAACAAAATATCAAATGAACACCATGAAAATTGCAACCATTTTATTCGAACCAGATATTGATACATTAGTTTCTCAAATTCAACGTCATTAATTTTATTATGACGATGAAAAGCGTAACAAACAGCAAAGTATGTTTATTATTAATTTTATGATTTCTATTTATAATTATATATAAAATTTATAATGGAATTTTATAAATAAATGCCAATTTATACAAAAATGTTAAATCGCATTCCATACTGGTGTATTTATAATTAAAAAAAATCATAAATTAATGGAATTTAAATTACTTAAATATGTTAACTATATGTTTCTTTCCTCATCAGCATTATATCGATAATGTTAGTAATATTTTATGTGGCCCAAAACAACTCGTCTTTTTCAACACTGGCCAGGCAAATTAAAATATTAAATAACTCTGCTGCCATCTGGTGTCAAATCAAATTCTCCTCCCACGCAATTAAATTAACCCGTTTTTTAATGATGTGGCACTATCAGTTATCGTGCCGGACTTTATGTTCTACATAAACCTCTATTTTCACTATTAGATAATTTTTTCTTGGGAAAGATCCTTAAATTTTTATGAAAAGTTAAAATATGTGATATGAACAGACTTTAGCTATCTTGAGAATTATTGCTTGAATTAATTGTGAGTATTGAATTTTCTGTGATTTTTTAGAGTATTTTTGTAGATGTATTGCGATTAATTTGTGTATGGTTTTAACTGCAGCTGATTGATGCAGCATTGAAATTGATCAAAATATTTGTCAGTAATTCGTCAGCTGGGGTTCCGGTTTTTTATATATATGTTATTATTTATTTATTACACTAACACAAGAATCTCAATATATAATAGATTATATTTTTATGTATTCCGCTGTCTGATACAGTGAATATATCTGGCTTGAAGCCTTTTTAAGTCAAGAAATCTTTAACTTCTGTCTCGTTATAAAAGACAGAAGTTAAATTAAAACAGGCAGATTAAATGCAAATGTTTTGTAGGAAAAAAAAAAAATAATAATGAGGAAAATATGTTTAGTCTTCGCTTTATTTTTTTAATAATTATTTAAAATAAGTTTTTAACTTTGAACTAAGTGAAATTTAAAATTATTAACAAAATGCTATTATTAACTAATTTGAAATTATTAATTAAAAAGCTATTTTTAATTAAACTTTAAAGATAAGCAAAGTAAAGCATATAAAGCACGCTTATTTTTAAAGCAAATAGCGTTACAAACAGCACATTTGCATATGAATAGCAATAGCCACGTAAAAGGGATAAAGGAAATATCAGGCTATGGAAATACATTGGTAAAATAAGGGAGAAAAGTGAGTCCCTATTAGGAAAGCAATGTCAGGGTGCGGGAATGGGGTGGGGTAGGAGGGTCAATGTGCGGAGTTTGCAAATGGGTTGTTTAACAATGCGTGATACAGTTTGGGGTAGTTTGGAATTACATGGATCGGTGAGTCGTTTGACAAATTTATTAGGGATGTTTGGGGAATTTTCGCATAAGCTGGGGGAAAATGTAAAGAGGAATTTTATGATGGATTCTTAATAGTGAGATGGATATTGAAGTATAAATATAATTTTAACAAAAATTTGTAATAAAAAAAATAATTTTTTCTATTATGAAGACATTTAAATCAGATGGATATTGAAATATAAATATAATCTAATAAAATATAATATATATAAAATAATAAAAAATTAATTTATTATTTCTTTTATGAAGCCGTTCAAATCAGATATCGATATTGAAATATTAATATAACTATAACAAAAAATAATAATAAAAAATTAATTTAATAATATTTCTTTAGCGAAGCCTTTCAAATCAGATGTAAAATAAATAAATAAATAATAGTTAGATAGATGAATCTCTTATTTTGCCCTATAAAAATTTTGGGACCATGGACCTCTAATTATTATTATTATTATTTTTAAATTTTAATCATTTCACTCCTATATCATATTTTATTTTACATAAAAAAAAATGTACCAAAAATATTGTTCCACTCTTTCCATGCTAAATTTTTAATTTTAAACTTATTAATTGCTGCAATAACCTTTAATGATATCTTTAAATTGGGTTGAACAGAAAATAATGCAGGATTTAAATAGACAATTTTGAAAGGAAAAAATATTTATTGTTGCTCATATTTAAACATTAATATATTCCCCATCATTTTCTATGACATTTAATCATCTTTTGAGCAACTTTTGATTTCATCTTGAACTTTTATGGTTTACCAACAAAACCCTCATAAGGAGAATTTTTGATTTCCTGTTTATTACTGCAATGTTTGCTATCAAGAAAATGCCACAGAGACCTAAACAAATAATAATTTGATGGGGCTATGTCTGGACTATAAGGTGGATGAAATAGAATGTCATAAAAATTTATCTGTTCTATTTCATAAATTTTTTATATTGAATATCAGTGGGCCTCATGTTTCACTGATGTAAGTGACAAACAGCACACCGACGGAAGGTGAGAGGACGACATTGCCTTCCGGAAGAACATGTAAGGGTAACTGTATCTCATTTGCTTATCTTATGGGAGAAAACCCGGAAAATCCCAATTGCTTGAATATCTATGCGAGGCGCTTTACACACATATTCAAAATCGTCATTGTGGTTGCTCGTTTCTGAAAATAGTGACCAGTCAGTCTATCGTCTGAACTGAGGATGCTGGGATTCAACCTTGACATCCATACATCGGAAAATCTGAAGATTTACAGGATGGTAAATCTGTAGGCCGGAATGTCACTTTATAGTAAGGAGAGCGCGAAACCCCCGAAAAACGACCTGAGGCTATATATTCCAAATTGAGGATGTGCTAGTGAGAAATGTTGACTGAAAGAAGTCATATTTCTATTGTAAAAGGTGGTAGTGGTCAATAAGCTTAGAGGGTTCGTGGATCAAACGTGATGAAGCATTGAAATTTTTTAATTGAACATCAGTGGGCCTCTTGTTCCCCTGAAATATGCCAGATTATCGACGAGTGATGATGGTAAGATATCTAGGGTAATAGCCACACATTTAAGAATCACATGGAAGAAAAACCGGAAAATTCCCAAATTACCGTTTGACTATTGATGTGAAACGCTCTATACACATGCTCACAATCTCCATTGAGTCTCGTCGTTTCTGAAAACAATGACTGCAACGGACGCAGGCAGTGAAATCGAACCTAGACCCTATCTACTCATAATGTACGTTTATTTATTATAGTTTTAATTAAACCTCTGCTTACTCTAATTACCTTTTTATAATGCAGCTTAGTATCCACCAAATTTAAACTGAATTCAAGTAAAATCAATCTTAACACCTAGTACTGAGGTACAACATTCATCGAAGGCCCCTGCAATTTAAGATAATCTTCAGTAAATTAACTAAGATAGCTTTCAAATTCTGACATACTGAAAACAGTCAACTCAAATTCTGGCAGCAGAACCAACAGTTTCCTTCTCTATGCCGAGAATTGACAAGGTAAATCCGTAGGTGGGAATGTCTTTTCATTGGGATCAAGAAGGAAGAAACCCTAAATACCATTTCTGGGAGTGTTAGTTGAAAGTTGTTATGGCAAATATATAGTTTTATATAGGCAAATATATATTTTTATATAGGCAAATATATAGTTTTATATAGGCAAACATATAGTTTTATATAGGCAAATATATAATTTTATATAGGCAAACATATAGTTTTATATAGCCAAACATATAGTTTTGTATAATATAGGTAAACATAGCTAATATAGCAGATTCCTATCATGCACCATGGGAGAATTGACTAAATATATAATATTTTAGTATAGAATGGCTTAAGGTCTAAGTACCCAGTAATAGCAATTTATTTGTGAAATTGCAGTATTATTTCAATTAAACGGAAATAAATCTATCCACTGTGAGATTTCTAATTTCATTCAGGAGTGAATACTTTTTCTTTTTGTATCCCCGAAACTTTAAATCTGATGTCATTCGCCACATAATTTCCTTGTCTATGCCGAGAATGGGTAAGATAAATCCGTAAGTGGGAATGTCCTTTCATTGACCTCGAGGAGGAGAAGGAGGAATTACACTAATTAATTTGTTTAATTAAGTACTCAAATCGTTTTCTCTTTTTCCAATGGGGTAGGAGAATTCACGGCTGTATAATAAGTAATTATTTTTGTTAAATGAAATTCTGAAAGGTCCTCCATTGCTTTTTTCGTCTGGTCGTAATTTTTAGGACACGTAATTTTCAAATTTATTTTTTATCAGGTCTGAAAAAATATTGAATAAAATAAAAATTAGATGAAATAAAATCAAACAACAAAAGTTCATATTAATACAATTAACACTTCAACTTCATTTCTTACGTTTTCAATTATTTATCAAAATACTTGCTTCCATTAAACTTTCTGATTGATTTAATGTAATTTAAATTTTTTTCTGTAATTAATATGCCAAGTCTGTTTCAGCTAGTAAATTATAGAATTTTTGAAAACTTTTTTTACCCCTTTTTTTGGTAAATGCAAGGATTAGGAATTAAATTTTTAAAAAAACTTTAGTTATTTATTTTGCGCATCATTTTATACATTTTATGGTATCTGCAACTGGTCCCTTATTGTACCCGAATCTTTAAACTTAATCTTTTAAATTAAAAAAAAAAAATCTTTTTCTTAATTTTTTTTTTTTTTTTTTTTTCATTTTCTTAATGCAGAAAATTTTTTCATCATTTTTCTTTTTGTTAAATTTTTAATTACTCGAAACAATTTTTGAATTCCTTTTATTTTTAAAAACTTTTAATTTGGTTTTCACACATCCACTGACATAGGGTGTGCAGAAGATCTACCCCCCTGTGGTGTACCTGGTAACACTTTTTAGTGGCTAAAAGATCTGCAACTTGGCATTATTGTTAGATTAATGAACTCTGTTTCAGCATGTTTTGTTGTATTATTTTGTTGTTGTTGTATATTTTTTTTTTTTTTTTTTTTTTTCGTTGTTCATTTGTTGCTGTAACTGTTCATAATCTGCCATTGGAAATAAAAAAATTAAAAAAAAAACATCCACTGACATTAGGCAGTTTAGTCTACATTTTATTTTTAAGTTCAGGAGGTTAAGGGGTCTTATGCCCATAGGTCGTCAGTAATTTTTACCCCCATTGCCGCTCCAGCATAAATGTGTCAAATGGACACCCACAGTGTGAGAGGGTAACAACCCCCCACTAGTTAATAAATTTCATCGGAATTCGCCCATTTTGTGGGGAAAGACTTCTCAGAATTGGCAAGAAGGCGGGGGAAGATAAAGACAAAATCGTGTGAAAGAATGTCCTGCACTAACATTCCATCCTTACTCCCAAAAGATAAGAAAACAAAAACTATATTGGCTACCGTTTTATAAACACGTGCAGCCAAAGAATGGGGATGAGAACCTCCACCCCCCACATGCTGTTATTTGTAAAAAGATAGGATCAACTAGGGATAACTGTAATCCGCAAGCTATTTATCTTTCAACTTTGTTTATGGTAACCCTTGCTTACGCAATAATAAAATTTATAGCACCTACAGTACCACCTGCATTCAAAAAGACCGCTGAAGGGGACCCTCTCTACCCTGATCGGGTAACAATTTATAGGACAAGGGGTTAAGGGAGAAGTGATGATACATAATCTTCAGCTTGAATGGGGGATTGCCTGGAATTTAACCTCCCACCACCATTGAAGATGCATTGCCATTCCTCTGTCTGGCTTTCTTGGTGCAATGAAGTAATTTTCTTTTGTAAACAACAAAAGGAAAGGAAGTGTAAATGTATTCATGGTTGTAAAAGTCCCTTTTTTTTCCTTGCACCCCGATTTTTACCCCTCTCTCGTATCCTGTTATGTGAAACAGCTGTGTCTAGTTAGAATTAGTGGACTATGTGTCTTTCAACTTGTTTACCGTTACCAACCATCCTGCTGCAATCCTTGCCTACACAATGATGAAATGCATAGCACTTGCATGCATCGCCACCTGCAGTCAAAAAGACCGAAAGGATCAACTTTGACCCTTTGACTGACAACTTAATATGGCAAGTGATTAAGGGGAGTAGAGATAAGAATGCCGGGAATCTCCCATCCCCATTGAAGATATATTGATGTTCCCCTGCACTGCTTCATTATGTTGGGGGAAGGGGTAAAAAAGTAATCTTAGTGGGTAAACAGAACCGGGAAAAGAAGTGTTAATGTTTTTAGGGTAGTATACGGTCGTATGCTGCTAGAAGGATAATGTTTGACTTGAAATATTATTATTGCCGTACTTTTAAAAAAATTGTACTGATAAGACATTACACATGTTATATAAAAATCTTATCTCAGTCAATGAGAATGTGTGGTCTTTGCTAGTCTTAAAGCAAATATTCTATAGCTGCTAACATTAATCATTTAAAGAGTAAGACTAGGAGGTTTTCGTAATTTAACAAGGTTCCCCTAGGCACTTCACAATTCGAGCTTCAGTTGACAGGGAACGGGCGTACCGATTACGGAGTTCCAGTGTGGTATCAAGTACCACTAAACCTCTACACCTTAAATTAATTATAAAATTTACATAAAATTTAATTGCTTAATTTAAAAAAATGAAAATTAAATTACAGGAAAAAAGTAGAAAAACATAATCTACTATGAGACAATTAAAGAAGGAGATTGGAAAAAAGCAAACGCCGTTGATACAATTAGATGTCCGTTATACGCTGCCCCCCTCCCCCAAAAAAAAGGAGATAAAAAATAAAATGGAAGGAAACATCAGTTGACATTGATATCGAAAGGAAAAGTGTAACTGTTATAAACTTTTAGTATTAAAAATAAAATTTAAAAAAACACATATTAGAAAGTGATAAAGCAGCTTTATAATTTGATCTAATTTTATAAACTAAAAAAATTTTTAATTATATTAAAAAAATATTAAGGTGTAGTGGAATTGCAAGTGTTTTTATAGCAAGAAATGAACATTAATTTCATTAAGCTGTGGCTTTTTGCATAAAAAATAATTGTTATTATCACGATTCCAATGTTTATAAATAACGCAATAAAAATTTCACATGGCTTCATCAAAGTAATTTATAAATCTATTTGAGCTCTTAGTTTATATGGTTGCTCGGTTTATGTATGTTTAGAACTGCAGCTACATTTTACAAACGGATATTTTAAGCTCTTTTTAAAACGCAAGAATTTAATTAGAATATTTCCCAAATATACATAACGCAATAAAATTATTTTTACTTTTAAACGTTTTGATTTCCAGTCCTATCGGATAACACACATCTAAATTACTCTATCACAAAAAAAAAAAAAAAAAAAATCGTATATTCTTGATTGTAATTAACCAATAACTGTTTTAATTCTTCCTCGAGGTTATTTAAATGATGGTCGTGTGACTTGCGCTCGGTAGCACAGGTTTCGTGTTCGAGTCCCGGCGGTGCCATGGATGTTTGTAGTGGTTCGGAATCCACTTTAAACCATAGGTTCTGGTCTAATATGACTGTTGGTCGTAGGGATGACAAAAAAAAAAAAAAAAAAAAAAAAAAAAAAAACCCACCTCCTGTCTCGAAATTTGCCAGTAGGCAGACGGCCTTGGCCCACCATGGAGATGTTGCGCCAATGATGATGATCTGTATGTGCCTTACCCATGTTGTGCATTCGGTTAGGAGGAGAAATTTTTGGTTGACATCCTTGGCCGCACATGTGGACGTTTAGTTTTTTTTTATAATTATAATTACTATCATTATTAAAAAAGACAAAATTTTGATTATTCTTTACAGAATATACAAATATTATTATTATTTTCTCAACAAGAAAAATATAAGTAGTGCGGTTTGGCTGCACTGATAATGGTGTTCGATTATAACTGTGTGGTATATGAAAATAGCGTAACGTAGTATTTTGATTGTCGGTGTTGTTAGATTATTTGGACAAATTGTTAATATTTAATAAAAATAATACCCGATAAACTAAATATATTTAGTTTTGATAAATAGTGTCCGGAATAATAATGAATAATTTATGCTTCAGATGTATAAAATCGTTTCATTTATAAATTATTATTAACGCTGAACGATCACAAATGTGGACATTAAAGTTGTTTGTGCATTTTTATTGTTCCTCTCCCCACACTCCCTTTTTTTCTTTATGAATTCCTATCAATATAAAAAGAATAAATCGTAATAATATAAAAAAATAAACAAAATTTTCCTCACTATAAAAAATCGTACTTGAAAAAGTTAATAACTGCTTAAGTTTTTTGCGCAAACTTAGTTGAATACTTCTCAGTTAAAAAATGGCTCTTTCAAATAATCCTTTCAGAAATGCAGCTTCCAAAAGTGTTGTATATGATCAACCCTGTTCTAGAATAATGTAACGACATATTTTAATTTATTGTTCCTGAGCGTTGGTTACCACCGACGGACAACCCACCGATTGGTTCTCACCACAACACACCGACGGACGATGAAGAGAAGAAGCCTTACGGAAGATTTTTGAACACCCTTCCATTTACGAGTTATACGGGAAAACTCCCGGAAAACTACCACCAGACAATCTGGCTATTGATACTAGACGATTACTCCTGTTGTCGCAATCGCCATCGAGTCTCCTCGTTTTTGAAAACAGTGACTGCAACGGTCGTCATTCGCGGATTCGAACCTAAGACTTCCTCCACCAATGGAACTACGTATCAGGCTCTTTACAATAGGATTTTGGCAAAAGAAATCTCATTAATATTTGAGTATCAAAGAAAGAAGAATTCAGTTTGTGAAGTAATAAAATATTTATGACTTTTACGAACACAGAGCTTCTCAAAAGAGTGTTCTCGCATTATGCGTATAATTAGAATAAACATCGAAATAAACTGAATGCTATTTCTGATAAATAGTTTACAATCAGTTGTAAACAAATGATAATATAATTATTAAAATTTTAATAATAAAAGGAAAATTTAAGATAATTGATTCAAAAAGTTATACCATTATGAGAAAAATAAAGAGAGAAAATTGTAACAAATGCATTTTTAAATTTGTGAAAACAGAGAGCGAAATTCCTACTTTTTAAACTTCAAAAATAATGATCATTTAAGAAAATGACAAATTTTCAATAAAAATACTTCAAAAGACATAATTTGAAATAGATGAAATGAATCTTTGGAATATTACATGCTTAAAATTTAAGAATTTCTTAATTCATAATTTTGTGTGTGTGTGTGCTTGATAAAAAATTTTAAAATTACAATTTATTCTGCTTATACATTTAATTGAGTACGAATAAATATTATAAAGAATAAATTTAGTCATTAAATTTTTTTGATGACAAAAATGCTATTTTAGAAAATTAAATATAAAAGAAAAAGAAAAACTTACTATAAAAATAATAAAATCAAAAATTTAAATGATTCATGTATGTACATATGAGCAGATTTATAGATAAACAGATTCTAAACAGCCAACAAAATAAGAAAAAAAATTTTCAAAAAAAAACCTAAAAAAGTTCAACAAGTTTTCAACCTCAATTATTATTTTTAAGTATAATATTAAAAATATCACTTCTCAACAAATAAATTATATCTGTTTGAAACACATGACTGAGGATGTTAAAAAGATTCTGAATAATTTTGACATGATTGTAAATATGTTTTAAGATTTAGAAAAAGAACCTAAAAATTGATATTTAACTCCCACAAAACTACGATAGCAAAACTAATGTAGAATGAAATCTTAAATTTGTTAACAAATGCATAAGTGTAAAACACTTTTTATCATTCGGGATTGAAACAAAACATTTTCTTTTAGAATGCTTTAATATAAGTATACAAATAAAGTAGCAGCTGATTTTATTATTGATTATTATTATTACAGCTGATTTTATTAACATCTGCTTTTTTACCCCTTGTAATTTGAATGCAATTGTTTAGCGACATTATTAAAATATTATACTTTCATGCATGTTTAGCAGATGTCATTAGCAGATGTTTTTAGACGTCCTGTTCCATTTTTGTTTTACAATAGTTTCCATGTATATGTACCTACGGTTTTTGTAAAGGTTTTAAATATCGCTCATTAAAAAAAACCGATTAAAAATATTATTGCTTCCAATCCATACCTAACTACATAAAAAAAAATTCAAGCATATTTCATATAAGTTAATGTATATATATATTTTTACTTCTATAATCCACAAAATAATGAGTATTGTTTGCAAGAGTGGAGGTTTTCATTTCCGTGATCATTTTTTTTTTTTTTTTTTTTTTTTTTTTGTTCTTGGCTACTTTTTTTTTAAAAATAGATAATCAATTTAACGTGAGACTTATTGTTTTGTAAAACGACAATTTAAACAAAGAGAATTGAAGTTTTCAGGAACATCCTTTTAAAACGAAGGCTTTGTCATTAGATAACCATTACATCTAAAAAAATAAAGCCAAATTAAATAAAAATGAATTCAACTTCAGAACAATGGTTGTCTTGAAAAAAAAAAAAAAAAGTAGGCAGGAATCGAAATCAAGAAGTTGCAGGTATTTTAAAGCATGTTCTTTTGAAATATTTTAAGACTCAAACGTAGATTTCTTTACTAATATTTCCTTAATTCGAAATAATTATTTTAAATAAAGATTTCAAAAATTAAAATATATCTGTTCGAAAAATATGCATTTAGAAAAATATATCTTAAATTTAGTTTAATTGCAAGAAATATATAAGTTAGTAACATTTTTTGTTTGATTTTAAAATATACATAAATTAATCTTACCAATATTCAGGAAAAACCTTTCTCATATTTATAATGAAGGTGACATGCCATACTATGAAAAGTCTTTTCATGGTGAAAATTGCCAAAAAAGCAAATTATTCCATTAAAAAAAATTATCTCCTGTCAGAAATGTATATATATATAATAAAAATATAAAGGCCTCTTTTTTTGGAAAAACTGGTAAATCACTAATTTTATTCTAAATATTTTTATACAAAGGTGCCTTACATAATGTTATACATAACACGATGCGCATTAAAGATGTACGGTTGGTTACTCAAGCGTGCTAATTCTAAGATTTTTTTTTCCAGTTGAAAATATCTATATGATCTATTGAATTGTTATTTTCTGGGAAATAATTCTCATGTTGTTTTTATTTGAAATTTTTTTTACTGTGAGATGATGATTATATGAGGTATTTTTTTCATTAAATGTTTATAAATAGCAGTTTTCATTAGTTAATATTTATTGAGATTTTTTTTAATTATGAGATATTTAAATTTATATAAAAAATTTTTTTTCCATTATCTAAGAAAATTAAGCAAAATATTCTGAATGTCAGAAAAACGATACGTAACTATAAATAAATTTAATAATAATATTAATTATTATTTTTTTTTTCAGAATTTAGATTGATATTCAACTTTTTATATCTTTTCTCCGTCTCCATTCTAATCATAAACCAGAAGTAAAAAATAAGATTAAAAATAATATCAGTTAAATAAAGAGTTTTTATTATTTAATATTTTTTTGAGATTTTAGCAAGTAATATGTTGTGTTTTTATGTATTTGGAAAAAAACTTTTTCATGGTATTAAAATTTTTTTTTTAATTTAACAAAAATTATTAAAAAGTAATAAAAAAGTAATAGTAGTAGTTAAAAAAAGTATTAAAATTTTTTTTTAAATTTAAAAAAAAAAATTTCCATTATTTAAAAAAAATAAGTAAAATATTCTGAATGTCAGGAAAACGATACTTAACTGTAAATAAATTTAATAATAATATTAATTATTATTTGTTTTTTTTTGTAGAATTTAGATTGATATTTAACTTTTTACATCTTTTCTCCACCACCATTCTAATCATAAACAGGAAATAAAAACTTTTTCATAGTATTAAAAAAAAAAAAAAATTATATTTTTTAATATTATAGAAAAGCAATACTTAAATAATTTTTAAATAATAAATAATTTTTAATAGTAATTTAATTATTAAATAACATAATAATAGATTTATATTTAATGTAATTCTTAACAAACCTGTTAGATCTTTTCTGCACTATGTTCTCAATCTCAATTCAGGCACAAACAGCATGATTAAAATAATGTATTATAATAAGTTACATAACTGTTTTCATTAATTAATATTTTATTGAGATTTTTTTTAATATACGATATTTTCATTTATATACATAAGAACTATTCCATTATTTAAGAAAATTAAATAAAATTTCTGAATATCATAAAAAAAGCAAAGTAATTAAAATTTATTAATTATTTATGATTAATATAATATATTATGGGTCCTGATTTGTCGAGTGACTAGCGCTGTGACGATAATGGCCACAGGTTTCTGGTTCGAGTCCCAGCGGTGCGATGGATGTTTGTAGTGATTCGGAATCCACTTTAAACCGCAGTCCCGGTCTAACATGACTGTAAAGCATTGGGCGTAGGGCTGACAGCCTTACCCCATAAATAGAAAACATCTCTCTCGTCTTAAAAGCTGCCAGTAGACAGACGGCCTTAATGGGGCTTTTGTGCCATTGATAATGATAATATATTATAATTAGTTAAATAACTGTTTTCATTAGTTAATATTTCATTATTTTTTTTTTAAATATTCGATATTTTAATTTATATAAAAAAGAATATTTTTCATTATTTAATAAAATTACACAAATTTTTTAAATATCATAAAAAAGCGATACTAATTAATATTTAAATAATAAATGAATTTAATACTAATTAATCATAATTATAATTATTATTTTTTTAATTATAGGTTGATATCAATTTTTTACATATTTACTTCATCAATATTCTAATATTAAACCAGAAGTAAAAAATAGGATTAAAACGAAATATTACGATTAGTCAAATAACAGTTTTTATTATTTAATATTTCGTTGCGATTTTAGTAAGTAACATACGATGTTTTTATTACGTGAAATTTTTTTCCCCAGGATTAAAAAAATATATATATATAAATAAAATAAAAAAAATAAGAATAACATTTCTTAATGTTACAGAAACACAATAATTAAATAATTTTTAAATAGTATTTTAGATATTAGATTTATATTTAATGTCATTATTAACAAACTTTTTAAACCTTTTTTTCATCTCAATCTTAAATCAGACGCAAACAGTATGATTAATATAATATATTATAATTAGTTAAATAACTGTTTTCATTAGTTAATATTTTATTACGATTTTTTTTTTAGTGAATTATTTATTTGAATTTTATATAAAAGAATATTTTCGTTATTTAAGAAAATTAAATAAATTTTTTGAACATCTTAGAAAAACGATACGTATTTTTAAATAATAAACAATTTTAATTAAAATTAATAATAATTTTAATTATTAAACACTTTTTTAAAAATTTACATTGACTTTCAACTTTTTACATCTTTTTCACCAGCATCCAAATTATAAACCAGAAATAAACATGTCAATCGAATATCACCCGACAGCCCTTCCAACCAATCACAGCAAATTTGGGATGGAGAATCGATAAAAGCTCTTCGCTCTCTCCAATCGATTAAAGTCTAAATTTAAACTGTCTGGCAGCTCTGAGAATTTCAAAATATTGTGACCCTGGACAATTCCGCATTATCCGGGACGCTTTTCCCAGAATTCTCAGGATAGCTATCATTGCTGATTTCTCGGTATTGCTGCAATGGAGTTAATTATTTTCCAAGGTAACAGGAAATAAATTTACAGGAAAAAAAAAAAATTTTGTGATACCATTTTTTATTTTTTTAATTTTTTATTTTGGTCTCTGTTCTTTTCAGATAATTGATAAACTGGTTCTGAAAAAAATGGCAGGCTTTTATTTTGTTGTTTAGTTTGTTAAAAAATTTTAGAAAATATCTTCAATTGTTCTTAAATACATTATTTTAAAAGATATATAAATATACTACAAAGTTTTATCAAATAAATCACAATTTTATTATAATATCCTAATATATATATATATATATATATAAATCAAAGTATTAAAATGATTAAAAAATAATTATAAAGCTTAAATAGATCTGGTTTATTAAATGTTGTGAAATCTTGTCTCGTTAAACTTTAGCCTTAATACAAAAAGATCCATTTTGAAAATATTGACAGGTATTATACAAAAATACATTTAAAAACGCATTATATGACGAAAATAATGTGTGCTAAATAACAAATATTATTTTCATGAGAAAAAAGGAAAAAAATAAAATTAATTAATTAAAAATTTAAAAAATAATAATAACAATAAAAATATAAAAATAATAATAAAATTTAAAAAAAAAAAAAAAAAAAAAAAGATGCAAAAATGTTTATTCTTTACCTGTGGCACCACTAACTGAATATAATGCAGTTAACTTAAAATGTATCATTTAAACAAATGTCCGGAATTAAAAAAAAATTAATGTTTATTTAAATATCGTACCCTAAGTATAGATACTACAATTAATGTTCCAATTTCGACAACTTGCATTTGTGCCCAAACACGCGCGAAAGGACTGGATGGGTTTCTCACTTTACAGGGATTTTAGCCCATATAATTAAAAAAATGATGACGCCATTAAACTTCGATATATATAATGGAAAAGAAAAGGAAATGTCAATTACCGAGATATTTTAAAACATATTTAAATTAAATCTGGGAAAATAGACATGTATCAAAAATAGGTACCGAAAAATCTGTATAATAATAATATGAATATGACTAACTAATACAAAAACATTTAAACCTCTGGATGAGAAGAAAAGTTAGAAAATAAGAACATTACTTCAAAGGGAAGAATCTCCAAAAATATCGTCACAAATATCCATAACAGTAAAATTATTTATTTTTTGGGTAATTATTCTCAGTCTGACGAAACACATCTGCAGTTTTTTTGTGATAGGGTTCAAATGGAGGTGGTAAAGAATAATTAATAACCTAATATTTCCTTTGTTCGAAAAAACACTTAAAATTCTCAGAATTCAATGTTTTGATCTCCTTAATTGATGTGAAACATTATTTATCCTTGCACCTTAAATCCTACCATTAAATTCCAATTAAGAGCATAGGATGATAAGGAATCCTAAAGGAAATCGGCCAAAATAAGTGGTACCTTAGCGATTGAAGTCATGCCCTCTGTAATTTAAAGCGCAGTTTCAGATTGATTGTAAGACACTTTAAAAAAAAACAAATATTTACTGAAGCAATAAAATAAAAAAAATGCATGCATAAATCGGAATTTCTTCGGATCGATTTTAAAAAAAAGCCTTTTATCTTTCAAATCCCTTCATTCCTTTTGTACTTCAAATAAGTATCAATTAATTGATTTTTTTTTTTTTTTTTTTTTAGAATATTTGACATCACTAATTCAATGCACATGCATGAATATAATTTTTGTTTTATAAATTATAATTAAACGAAAATTAAATTCAATGTGTTTTCTCTTGTATGACAGTCCAAGATGGCGCGCGGAACCCAAAAAAACAAAATCCCCCTCTCAGTATATTTTCACTGTATTTCAACATCATCAGCTGAGGCCGTTATTGACGCAGAACTGTTTCCATAGCAACGCTGTTGCCCTCCTCACGATCAGCTGGGTAAAATCCAGGCTTACTTTTATCCCACGTGGTATTATTTATCCTTCCTCCTCAACAAGTGACTGACAGATATCAGTGACCCAACTAACCAATGAGTACTTTTCTTCCACGTGGTATCTGCTCTTCCATAAGTAACAGACAAGCGTCAGTGGCTGAACTAACCAATGAGGTTCCGTAGACTTTTTCTACCCTGCCTAGACCTTGAGATCAAAGAGTGGTTTAGGATTTCTCTTTGTTCAAAACATTTTCAATAAAAAACGCTCTAATTGGAATTTTTTTCAGCTTTTCCAGTACTTTGCCCACCATGAATTCGATCTACAGGATTTAATTTAAAGAACGGTAGATGCTAGTAAAAAGCAAAAGATTTATTTCTAGGGCTTCCAATTAAGCTTTTAATAAGAACTTGATCAGCAGGAGGGGAGATATGGTTGCAGTTTTGGTTGGCGAAAACATGGAGGATTTAGTGTTCCACGGGGCAGGCCAATTGAAAAGACTGCAGTAATGGCGGACTGCAGGTACTATAACTGACGAATCAATTTTCAATGCAGTATAATCTATTTTTGGAAAACGCAGCATGGTAACTCTTGCTTTAGAAATGACATAGGCTGCACAATTTTCTTAAGGGGTGGGGTGGGGCGAGTAAAATGCTACTGGATTTGGAAATTAATTATTTATTAATTTCCAAATTATGTTGATGTTTATGTTATTTGTCTATATTAGCAAGAAATTTTGGGTATAAAATTGGTGAAATTTTGCTTTATTTTTTTTGGGGGGGGGGGGGGGAGGGGGGTAATTTTTTAAACCATTTTGAAATATTTTCTACCGGATTTTCTTCGCATGTAAGATAATTTGTGAAAGCTGTGCTTTAATCGTATCTATTTATTAATTTTTTTGTTTTATCTATGCTTTGAAATGACATAGGCTGCATAATTTTTGCCGCTGCTGAGGGTATGGGTGGGGTGGGGTAAAATAATACTTAAATAATTAATTTCCAATTTAATGTTGATCTCTATATTATTTATCTATATTAGCAAGAAATTCTGTGTATAAAATTGGTGAGATTTTGCTTTATTTATTTATTTTTTTTTTTTTTTTTGGGGGGGTCAGTTTTAATTTTTTTAAGCAATTTTGAAATATTTTCTTCCCATGTAAAATAATTTGTGAAGGTTGCGCTTTAATCGTATTTATTTATTAATCTTTTGTTTTGGGGAGCATTTACAACGTTTTTTAATTGCGAATATAAGCAATCATAGATGATTTCTTTCTTCTATGTTTTAGGATGTGTTTTCAATTAAATTTTTAAGTCATATTTCCTGGAAGTTCCAAATAAAAGATCAGAAGAGGGTTTTTGACTCTTTAAATTTTAAATTGAGTTTATTATTTTCATGAAAAAAGTTTAGGTAGCTAAGTACAGATTTAATACTTATTACAATGATTACGATTTTATACTCACTTTAATATTTATTTACAATGTAGAAAGAAAAAAAAAATTTATCGAACATCAGTGGGTTTCGTGTTCTTGTTATGTAAACTACAGACAGGCAATGAGGGGAGGATATTGCTATCTGGGAGGACTTTTAAGGGGGTACGGGACAGAATTTGCGTATTGTATGGAGCAAAACTCCCACCAAGCAGTCTAACTATCATTCTGAGACGCTTTATATGCATTGTCACAATCACCTTCGAATTCCCTCGTTCCTGAAAGCAGTGATTGTAACAGATGCAAATTAAAAATTTTGTTTTACATTCTATATATATATATATATATATATATATATATTTTGTATGTGTGTTGTATTAACATGTCGTAATTCCAAAATGTATAAGACCCATTTTTTTTTTTTTTTTAATTTCTAGAAAAATTAAAATTTTTAGATTTAAATAAAATAAAATGGATTGCTTACAAAAAAACCCTACAAACCTTCAACTCTTTTCTTTAATCTTTTTAAAGATTTTAGGTTCAATGCGATTTTTTGAGCAAAAATTAATCATTAATCTTTTTTTTTTTCAGCATATTTCTTAATCACATAAAAGGAAATTAAATCATCAAAAAGCTGAAATTTTTTTTAAGTAATCACACCAGTTTCAAAACTAATTTCCTCCCCCCTTCTCCTGGCGAAGACCCCAACGGCACTTTTTCTTTGCCGTTGGGGTCTTCGCCAGGAGAAGGAGGGGGGTCAGTTGTGAATTGATGAAATGGGTTGGAAGAAGATGAACCACCCTCCTTTTCATAGTATTATTTCCCATTACAAATCGTTCATCTATACATAACATGCTTGGAAGAGCGGTAGTTTAGAAACCTCATAAAATCTTCCCATATAAAAATCCAGCTTGTATTTTGGAGGGGTGAATGTTCTTTATACTAATAAATTCGCCACTATAAGATAGTTCCTAGTTTTGATTAGATGTATATTAAACTTTGATAACTTTAAATAAAGAAAACATTAAGAGTGAAAAAAAAAATATTTTTAAAGAAACTAAAGAAAAAAGGATATTAATATTTTTCTAGAGGAACTAGAACTCTTAAAAAAACGAAAAAAACCTTTCTAAATATATTTATTAAAATATTATTTTAGAATTCATTGAAGTAAAATATTTAAAAATAAATTATTTATCATAATTTATTTGTTTTGTAAAAATATAATTTTTATATTTATCTCTTTGCTTTGAAATATACTCTGCTTTAGAATATTTGAATTTAGAAACATATGAATAGAAAGAGATATATTGATTTTTTTAATCAATTATTTAAACAATAATACTGCTATAAAAATAATTTGCTGAAAACATTGCTTTTTTTTTAAATTTATTTTATTCATAACACATCCTTGAACCTCGTTTGCCAGGAGCAGGCCACCGATAGCTGCAGGGAGATCATTGATTTTCGGGAGGAATTTTAGATGTAACTGGCCCGCATTTGTGTCTTGTGCATAAAAAACTCTCATTTGAATTTTTTGTAGATTATCTAAGAAATTGCTGGCTGTTGCTTATCTACAACTGTTGATGCGAGACACTACTACACAATGTCAAAATATATATTAAACTTCGATTGACATATATTAAACGATAACTTTTAGTTAAGAAAAACATTAATTGTAAAGAAAAACTGATTTTAATATTTTTCTGGAACCAAAAGTCTTACAAAATAAAAAATTTTCTAAATATATTTATTAATATTCGTGGAAATAAAATATTAAAAAATTTTTTAACATCTATCATAAATAATTAATGTCATTTTTCTTTCTTTTTTTTTTTATTTCTGTTCTAAAAATTGTATTCATATGTACATTTCCCTTTTTAAAAACATGCTCTATTTGAGAAATTTGAATTTATAAAAAAATGTGCATAAAAAGGTACACTGATTTTTTAAAAATTTTTTTTAGCCAAGCTCTTAAACATCAGTATCATTATAAAAACAACTTGCTACAAAAAAATTGATATATTGTTATAAAAAAATTGTTTTCTCTTTGCTGCACATCAATAAGCCTCGTGTTGCACTCGTGTATGCCAAGAAGGCCAATCAGAAATTGTTTCGGGAGGATTTTTAGGAGGATGGGGTGTGTATTTGTGTGTCGTAGGATGGAAAAAAAAATAATATCTAACTAAACCAAAGTCCTAATAAAATTCCCTTCCCCTTTTTTTTTTTTTTTTTTTTTTTTTCCTTGTTCTGAGAGCGGGGATTTTCGTTTCCTTAATCACTTTTTTCTTTCCTTGATCAATTTTTCATTTTCTTGACCACTTTCAACGTTTCTTATTCTTGGTTTATTTATTTTTAAAAAATTTTTCACGAACTTTTTTATACATAATATTTATTTACATTTCCTTCACGAGCTGATTATTATATAATTAAATAGTTTAAGTTATTAATTTCTTTTCTAGTCATTATTAAATAATATGATAGGTAACTTGTATATCGGCCCAGCCAATTATTTATCTTTTTCGTGGCTTATTTATTTATTTACTTATTATTTTTATTTTATTTATTTATTTACATATCATTATTTTTAGCTAATTTATTTATTTACCAATCGTTATTTTTATTTTATTTATTTATTTATTCATTATTTTTATTATTATTATTATTATTTTTTTTTTTTTTGCCAGACAGTCCTGAATGTGAGGCACTATGAGATTTCTGCATTGCGAATGCAATTCCTTGCTTGCATGCTGTTATACAATTTCTTGTGGCGAATGGCGAATTTCTTGGTTTTTCTATACAATTTCATGTAGTAAATACCAATAGTAGTCTTTATCTTGCAGAATGGTCGTGTCTCTAATTCAACTCCTTGTCAGTTTAGTTCTCCTTTGGTTTTTGTGTTCATATGTTGTGTTCTTTATATGTATAAGTATGATTATTATGGCAACTGTTTGCGCTCTAATCACACTTCCTTTTTTTATAATTTTCTGTTACTGTTTCTTCAAACTATTATGTATATATATATACATATATATATATTTTTTTGTTGGTGAAAAAAACAGCAGCATTGTAGAACAGCAGAAATAAGCTTTTATAACAGTTAATTAACTTTTAAGCACACTTGCGAACTCCTTCATCAGAAATTATATATTATGAAGCCGATGTGGAAATAACTTGAACAGAGAGAGGAAAAAATGCCTGAAAAAATCCTCTCCTTTACACAAGATCCTTTATATAGGGATCCGATCCCTTACACAAGGATTCATTGAAGATTTTCCACGGTTAAAATGCACTAAAATAGATGAAATTTAAAAGTTAAATTTAAAAAAAGGAAAAAAACAAACAAATAGGAAGGAAATTCATATAAAAAAATATCAATGAAAAATAAACAGTGATGGAAATAGTGACTAAGAATAAAGAAACTATACACATTAGGAAATGAAAATATTTTGATATTAGTAAAGCCAAAATGACGGTAGAGAATTTTAAAGAAAATTAAAACTTAGAAAACCGTCCAAGAACTCCGTAACCGTAAGTCGTGATTTACGGTATACTATGCCAATAATTCAGTCATTTCACAAAATATAAATTGTATTAAAAATAATCTTTAAAGATATGAAATGAATATTCTATATTTTATAAAAATAATATTTAAAATATTAAATTTATAATTTCAAAAGTAAAATCAGCATAAATGAGAAACTATTTAATTGTGGTTTATTAATTAATAATAATGAAGAGAAGAATAATTTATTTTAAAATAGATACACATCTTAAAATACAAAAAATATTTGTTAAAATAACACGGAAATAAGACAAAAAATAAAAAAATTTTCAAAGAACCAGCATTTCATTTTTATTAAACTACAACTACAACAGTAATTAAGCAAGTGGTTTCCAAAATATAGAATTTATTTAATATGAATTGAAAAATTTGAAATAGGATCTTCAGATTCAGAATGAAAATATGAGTAATGAAAATTTTATAAAATTCATCATCATCACAGGCAAAAAAAAATGTTAAAGTTAGCCGAGAGATCTTAATAAACAAGTATTGGACGACAAACGTGTTACTTATTGTATATGAGTCCAGCTTACATCAGCAAGGATATGTGATTGTAATGACTTGCTGAGAATACGATACTATAAACATGTATAAAGTTCACATAATGACATCCACAGTATTTGACATACGCAACTTTCATTTACATATCGTATAGTGTGTAATTGTGTTTCGTAATTGTGGATCTGATGACCGAGCGACTAGCGCACTGGCGGTTGGTGCCAAAGGTTTCAGGTTGGAGTCCCGGCGGTGCCATAGGTGTTTGTAATCCACTTTAAACCGTTGGTCCCTGGCTAATATGACTATAGAGCGTTGGGCTGACAATACTACTCCGTAAAAAGAAAAAAATCTCCTGTTTCGAAATCTGTTAGTAGACAGACTACCTTGGCCCACCATCGGGACTGTTGTGCCACTGACGATGATGATGTAGAAATTGTATCGATTTTTTTAGACTCTTAACAATCATTCATTAATTTTTATAATTTCAAGTTTCAAGGTAACTTATTTACATTAACTTGGATATACAGAAGTACACATTTTACTATATCTTTCTGGACAAAAGAAATATAAGGTTACCGGAGTACGCCGAGAAAATCAATTCCCGTACTTCTTTTTTTTTTCTTAACGAAGGTAGATTTCCAGTGGGGCACGGAGTAATTTTTTAAAATATTTTTTCTGAAAAGGGGGTGGTAGGACAAAGGATTTGAGAACCATTGAAAAACACGATTGGGTGTTAAATTTCAGCGGAAATCACGAAACCTTTTACATGCAATTTTCCCCCATAGTTCCTTCCATTCGCAAATGGGGATAAAAGAAATAGTCCCCTTATAGAAAGGCTTCCACGCTTCGTATAAGGGAGCGTGCCCTCCCATTTCTGTAGGGAGGGAGGTTCTATTGTATTCACCCCTCCTCAAAGAGGCGGAAGCACTAGCAGCTGTTGCTACAACCTCTAATCATTTTTATTTTTTTTTTAATTTTATTTTTTACTGAAGAGCAGCTTTATTCTCTCTTGTATTGATAACGGTAGAACTTCCAACCCCTCTTCAATATTGATCCTACCCATTTTTTTAAATTTTTTTTATTCGAAATAACAACGGTTTTGAAGAAGCAATTCCAAACTCAAATAGTACAACTCTGTGTTTTAAACTGTCTGCATAATATAGTTTTTTATTAATCTGTCAGCAAAAACTGACAGCTTTACAAAACAGTTTCGACCCGTCATCCAGTAGGGTAATGCTTATTTTTAACTATGCAAATGTAGCCTCCGTCGGGGTGGGGTTATTATTATTATTTTTTTAAATTTAAAATTTTTTTTTTTTTTTTTTATGTTCCTGTACATAAAAAAAATTATTCAGGCAAAATTTTTGTACAATTGATCAACGATTGAAAAGTTTGACAAACGTACGAAATGACATGGAAATTATATGAAATACCGAAAACCCATAAATAAATTTAAATATATTAATCTTACAAAAGAGTCAGATCGAAGGACTGTTTTTGTTACATCGAAAAGTGCCGAATGCTGATTGATTTGCTTTTAACAAAGATAAAACTAGTCGATAACAAATGGAATAATATATGAATAAAATATAAGTCGCCACTTGAATAATAATCAATACATTAAGCCAGGGGTCGGCAACCTGTGGCTCGCGAGCCACATGCGGCTCTTTGGATGTGAAGCTGCGGCTCTTTAGTTTCCTACTCAAATATTATTTATTTTATCAAAAAAAAACATTTAAGAATCGTTCTGAATCGATTAACGAGGATTAGGCACCGATTCTATCTCTCAACCACTTGTACTAGCTTTTCACCGCATCCCTCCCCCTTGACACGCGTCGTCACTGTCGACAGTCCATCGGAAGCTCTCGAATGACGCCGTCGTCGGATGTTTCTATGTAGGTTTTAATTCGTTTTCGACGCAAGACAATTTGTCGTCTTCATCAGTGCTTTGGCGTGGCGTATAATTTGTTGTTTCTAGTAAAAGAGTTAGAAGCGAATTATGTATGTACGTATATATATATATATAATAATAATAATAAAAAAAACAAAGTAAAGGTAGGTAAAGTAAACCATTCACAAATGGTGAGTATGTCAAAGATTGCTTCATACGTGCATCTGAAGAACTGTTTCGTGATTTCAAAAATAGACCAGGAATCTTGAAAAAAATCAAAGATTTGCCACTATCCGCTAAAACAGTACAAGATAGAATAGCTAAAATGACTTCAAATGTAACATTTGCAGGTGGAAGATATTCAACTTTCTTCTGCCTTATCACTTGCTATAGATGAGTCTTGCGACATAAAAGGCACAGCACAAGTTGCAATTTTTGTCAGGTATGTGTCTTCCCAAGGTCCAAAAGAAGAACTTCTAGGATTGCTACCGCTCTCGGGACAAACTAGAGCAGAAGATATAGCGAATGCCGTGCAAAAATGTCTTGAAGACAATAAGATCGATTTAAATAAAATCGTTTCAATAGCAACTGATGGAGCCAGAAGTATGACAGGAAAAAATAAAGGGGCAACAACAATTTTTCAGAGCAAAATAAACCACGAAATTCTTACGTTTCACTACATAACGTTCTTCCGTTCACTGCATAACGTTCTTCCGTTCACTGCATAACGTTCTTCTTTCCAAGAATGCCTTCTTTCTTCCCCAAACATTTCCGGCCGAAATAGTTGATGTCATCAATTTTGTAATCAAGATTGTTAACAGCATCTTGTCAAAAGCACTCTACCATCGTCAGTTTAAAGAATTCTTAAACGAAATGGAGACTTAGTATACCGACCTCCTTCTTCACAATAAAGTGCGATGGCTTTCCAAAGGTAATGTATTGAAACGTTTTGCTTTGTGCTTGAATGAAATAAATGCATTCCTAAATGAAAAATGCATTAATCACCTTGAATTACAGAACGACAAATCGTTGCAAAAATTTTACTTTATGGTGGATATCACAGCGAAATTAAATGAGCTGAATCTAAAACTGCAAGGAAAGGGAAACCCAGTCTATGTTTTGGTAGAAGAATTGGTTTGTTTTAAAGAAAAATTAATTCTTTTTGCAGAAGATATTCAGAGCGAGAAATTACTTCATTTTCAAATTCTAAAGCAATATCGTGATAAAACTAGTGCAACTGTTCACACGAGGTACTTCAGCACAGTTATAAGAAAAATTAAAGAGGAATTTGCTGACAGATTTCAGCAATTCAAAACCAACAAAACCACTCTAGCATTCATAGTAAATCCTCTCAACACAAATAGTAACGAAATCCACATTGAGCCATTTGGAATTGATACTGGATCTCTAGAAATGCAATTGATCGATTTATAAAGTAAAGCTTTGTGGAGCGGAAAATTTACAGAGTTGAAAAGCAAATTGGAAGAGTTGGAGGTCCAGAAATGTATGTACGTAACGCAACAAAAGTGGACAACTTTAAAAGAAATGCCGCGAGTTGAGGCACTTATATTCGACGCATGGAATAGTCTTCCAGATTGCTACAGTGAGGTGAAGAAGTTGGCATTTGGAGTGCTGACTATCTTTGGATCGGCATACTCGTGCGAGGAAGAATTTTCTTGCATGAATATAATTAAAAGTAAAGTAAGAAGCCAACTAACAAATGAAAATTTAGAGTCGCGTTTGAAACTTAAAGCGACAAGTTATGAGCCAAATTTATCCAAACTTTCTAAAACCATGCAAAGCCAATACTCCCATTGAATTTGTTTGCTCAATTGTTTGTTATTGAAGTACAAGTTAGTGTTGTAAGTAAATTTTTAATTGTTTTAATTTTTTACTTAAATAATAAGTAACTATCTAATAATGAATAAATAGAATGATATAATGAATAAATAGATATTTTTTCTTATGAATAAATAGATTAGTTTTTTTTTTATCAAAAAACTTTATTTATGCGAGTACTAACAGGTGGGCTAGTATTATTAAATCGGCGCTACTATTATTAAATCCATATGATTTTTAGTTAGCCCTAACCTTCAAAAGATACGTGTATAAATTTGACAGCTGTTGCCATATTAGTATGCGAGTTATAGCATTTTTAGTGAAGCAACTTTTGCTAGTTTGAAAAAATGGATAAAAAGGAATTTCGTGTGTTAATAAAGCATTGCTTTTTGGCGAAAAAAAAAATACTATTGAAGCCAAGGCTTGGGTTGATAAACATTATTCGGACTTAATTCCTGCTTATTCGGCACCAGGAAAATCAACCGTAGAGAAGTGGTTTGCTAAATTTAAACGAGGAGAAATGAGCACCGAGGACGATGCACGCAGTGGACGCCCCAAAGAGGCTGTTACCGACGAAAACATCAAAAAAAGTCCACAAAACAATTTCTGATAACCGTAAAGTGAAGTTGATTGAAATAGCTAAGACACTAAAGATATCAAAGGAACGTGTTGGACATATCGTGAATGAATATTTGGATATGCGAAAGCTCTGTTCAAAGTGAGTAACGTGCGAGCTCACAGTCGACCAAAAACAACAACGAATTGATGGTTCTAAGCAGCGTTTGGAGCTGTTCAATAGTAATAAACCTGAATTTTTGCGTCGATACGTGACAATGGATGAAACATGGCTCCATCATTTCACACCGGAGTCCAATCGACAGTCAGCCGAGTGGACTGCACGTGATGAACACTAAAAATGCTATAAATCACATACTAATAGTGCAACAGCTATCAAATTTATACACGTGGTTTTTTGAAGGTTAGGGCTAACTAAAAATCATATGGATTTAATACTAGTAGCGCCATCTATGTTTTAGCCTGTGAAACTTGCAGCCCACCTGTTATTTATTGTTGGCAAGAAAAAATTTTGTGGCTCTTTAAAAATTGAAATTTTGTAAATTGCCATTTTTGGCTCTTCCGACTCAAAAGGTTGCCGACCCCTGCATTAAGCCAATTCCAAGTCAATACAACTGAAATTTGTTAATAACTTGTGGTATTTCTCATAAATACTTGTTCCGTTTTGCTTTGTTTAATATCTTGACGGATGGTAAATGCTATGCAGAACGAAGTTAACGCTGAAAAGCTCGAATTTACTTAAGTTAATCAGTGTTGACCTTTATTTATTTAACAATAAAAACTTTGCAGATTTCATTACAGCCCAATTGTTGCTGTTGATGTCGTGTCCCTCATGGAAGGAGGGGTGCAGCTTCTGTTCTGATGGAGCACCCGTAGGTAGAAGTCTGATGCTCCTACAGTCATAAGAGACCGGGACCTACGGCTTAAAGTGGATTCCGAACCACTACAAACATCCATGGCACCACCGGGACACGAACCCGAAACCTGTGACACAGAGCGCTAGACACTCGGCCATTCAGGATTCTACAGACCAATTAATGATATCGTTTAAATTGTTTGAACTTCTTGTTGGATATCTTGTTGTTTATCCAGACTTGTGGTAGTTGGGAGAGGATTACTAACAGATTAAAGAGATAATTTAATATCTACAAAAATGCCTGTGCCGAATGTCAGTTGTATTGTGTCAATTGCTTGAACTTCCAGTTGGATATCTTGCAGTTTATACAGATTTATGGTAGTTGAAAAAAGACTACTAATAGGTTAAAGAAATAATTCAATATCTATAAGACTCAAATGGCATTGCCGCATGTCAGTTGTGCTTTTGCAGGAATGCAGTGGATTGATAACTCATAATAAAATGCAGCTACAAATACAAAATGGTGAAGATTATCACAAAATATATCCTGATAGAAATAAAGCCTGTCTCAGCCTTTACAAAGGCAAAAAATTCTGATATATTAAAAAAAAAATGAATATTTGAACAAACTTAATTAATTCTTTAAAATTAACGAACGAAAAATATTCTAGATATATATGTTGTAACACAGGTAATATCTTTAATTTTATAATTTTTTTTACAATTTTCAGGCAAAGAAGTTAAATTTAAATATTAAAATTTGTTGCTCAAATTTTTTATAAAGTGTTTTATATGAAAAGGTGGGGCCTGATGGCCGAGTACTAAAGCTCTGGCGCTCGGCGACACAGGTTTCGGGTTCGGGTGCCGGCGGTGCCATGGATGTTTGTAGTAGTTCAGAATCCGCTTTAAGCCGTAGATCTCCGTCTAATATGATTGTAGAGCGTTGGGCGTAGGTCTGACAATCCTACACCGTAAAAAGTCAGCGTCACGGAGCGAAGTCAGACTTTTACCTACGGGTGTTCCATCACAACAGAAGCTACCACCCTTTCCCTCCTTCCATATGGGTTCTTGGACTTGGTCTAGATGTTGCTGTCTACCAAGGGGGATAAGAAACAACAGCAACATATAAAAAGGAACACAATAAGACTCGAAAGATAAGAAATAAGTAAATTCTTGGGGTTTAAGCTCGAAAATGGGGTCTCCATTCAAGTCATCTATATCAGTGGTTTTGAAACTTTTATGGTTCACGACCCCCTTTCAAACTCAAAAATTTTCAACGACCCGTCATCAAAATGCAAAACAATATTAAAGCAATATTGTACGGACTCCATATTTTATTCTACAAATATAATAAACCATCTTTGAAGGAACATAAGTGTATACACTGAAGTGACAAAAGTCATGGGATACCTCTTAATATCGTGTCGGCCCTCCTTTCGCCCGGCGAAGTACAGCAACTCGACGTGGCATGGACTCAACAAGTCGTTGGAAGTCTTCTGCAGGAATATTGAGCCATGCTGTCTCGATAGACGTCCATAATTGTGAAAGCGTTGATGGTGCAGGATTTTGGGCACGAACAGACCTCTCGATGATGTCCCATAAATGCTCGATGGGATTCATGTCGGGCGATCTAGGTGGCCAGATCATTCGTTGGAATTGTCCAGAATGTTCTTCAAACCAATCGCGAACAGTTGTGGCCCGGTGACATGGCGCATTGTCATCCATAAAAATCCCATCGTTGTTTGGGTACATGAAGTCCATGAATGGCTGCAAGTGATCTCCAAGTAGCTGAACATATGCATTTCCAGTCAATGTTCGGTCCAGTCGCACCAGAGGACCAAGTCCATGCCATGAAAAAACAGCCCACACCATTACGGAGCCACCACCAGCTTGAACAGTGCCTTGCTGACAGTTTGGGTCCATGGTTTCATGGGGTCTGCGCCACACTCGAACCCTACCATCAGCTCTTACCAACTGAAATCGTGACTCATCGGACCAGGCCACGGTTTTCCATTCATCTAGGGACCAACCGATATGGTCACTTGCCCACGAGAGTCGCTGCAAGCGATGTCGTTCTGTCAGTAAAGGCACTCGAGTCGGTTTTCTGCTGGAATAGCCCAAGAAAGCCAAATTTCTCCGCACAGTTCTAACAGACAAGTCCCTTGTACGTCCCACATTGATTTCTGCGGTTATTTGACGCAGTGTTGCTTGTCTGTTAGAATTTACGACTCTTTGCAGACGTCGCCGGTCTCGGTCGTTAAATGCAGGCGGTCGACCACTGCGCTGTCCATGGTGGGATGTTATGCCTGAAATTTCATACTCTCGGCGCACTCTTCACACAGTGGATCTGGGAATGTTGAATTCCCTAACGATTTCCGAAATGGCATGGCCCATGCGTCTAGCTCCAACTAACATTCCGCGTTCAAAGTCTGTTAATTCCCGTCGTGCGGTCATCATCACGTCAAAACCTCTTCACATGAGTAACTTGAACAGAAATGAAAGCTCTGCGAAAGCACTGCGCATTTATACCTGTTCTACGCGATGCTACTGCCCTCTGAAAATTTGCATATTGCTATCCCATGACTTTTGTCACTTCAGTGTATAATTACAACTAAAAATTTAATACATGTGAATGATTTTTTATAACATTGAGGTTGAGGGGGAAAAAAAAAAATCCGATATCAATAACAAAGAGTTAAAAAGGTTAACAACTTTTAAAGTGAAAATTAAAAAAAAAAAGTTAAAAAAGGGCATATTTTTAACTTTATGTAATAATTATTAATAAAATACAGTAGAACCTCTTTAAGTTGAACCTCGATAAGTCAAAAACCTCCACAACTCGAAAAAAGTTTTTGTTCCCTTTCCTTCAAGCCCCCAAACCTCCATTGCTCGAAATTTTAACCCTTTATAAGTCGAAATAATTAGTCAATCCCCACAGGCCATTTTGGTATAGATTTTCCCTCTGTAACTCGAAAAAAAAATTGGACCTCTCTATCCCAAACATTAGCAATGTTTGATTTTACAATCTTTTTTACAACCTTCACAATTCGGTCATTTGAAACTAATTACCTCTATAGCTTGAAGAAAAATAAGTTACCGACAATGAACGTCATTGTTTCCTAGAAAACAATGTATGAGTATATAGTAAATAGAATAACCAATTCTAGGAAATAGTAACTCGGAAGAAAAAGAATTTTCTGCACTTTATAGCTCATATAATGCTTTAGAGAACGATCGAATTGTCTAAAGCAAAAATAAATAAATAAATAAATAATAATAATAATAATAATAATAATAACTGACTTTTTTAATACATAATATTTTTAATTTTAAGGTTGTTGCGGAATTATTTTGATTTTTTATTGTAGTACATAATATAACTTTTAAGTTTCAAATAAACATGTTTATTACCTCTGTAACTTGAATTTTTATTTATTTTACCTCTCTAACTCAAAATAAGTTAGAAAGAATCTAAACCTCTACAAGTCGAATATTTCCTTACAAAATCCGCTTATGTCGAAAACTCTTATAACTCGAATTATTTGGCGTCTCCCTTGAAGTTCGACTTACAGAGGTTCTACTGTAATAAATATATGGATGGTATTTCGACTTCGGATACCTTTTCTGTTACTTATAGTTTAATATGATTTATTGAGCTTTCATAAATGGTTACGCTTTGATTTGTTGAGTGCTTTCCCCCTCAAGTTTTTATTTCGCGATCCGTTAGAGCAGGGGTCGCCAAACTACGGCCCGCCAGTGTCATCAATCCGGCCCGCGACAGCTTATTGTTGCTGTAATAAGTTGGATAAAAAACACAGTATGATAATAACTCGGCTTTATTTACTTGCTAGGTAAAGCTCAATGACAGAAATGAATCCCACTAACATTATAAACTAGTGAACATCCCGCGGTTACCCTCGGCGGTTATGTTGGGGTAAAGAGTATCGCATATGTATGTATATCGATGTTTAGAATGTATAAATCCTGAATCAAACATATGAGTTTTGTCCTGAAAATCCCTCAGGAACGGAAAAGTTAAATTAACGCGAATGAAATCGCGGAGTATCCACTTGTAAAAAAATACTAATGAGATTTATGTAATTGCAATTTTTCACTGACAATAATTTGTAGTTGCGGATCAATTTTACTTGTACCAATTATTAAAAGAGATTTAAGATGTATCGGTTAACTTAGATCTGTAAACATTCTTTGTGTACTTCATTTTGGAGAATATTTTCTCACACAAGTAAATAATAGTACCAAAAACAGAAAACAGCCCACGAGCAAATTTCTGTAAATTATTAAATTGTATCAGTGGAAAATTCTTATAAAACTCCAACAAAGTTTTGGCCCTTGGTACTTACTGGAGTAATCAGTACGGCCCGAAGGCTGGAAAGTTTGGAGACTCCTGCGCTAGAGGGTTGGAATCCCACTGCACACAATAGGCCTTCTACGTTGCTATTCAAAAAGTCATAGGTATTATTCAAAAAATGCCGAAAATAAGATTGAAGCGCCAGCTTTACAAATTTATTGTCCGACTAGTAATTTTGTATGCCTCAATTGCTTATTATACCGTTCCACTGCCTCGTCGCAAGCTTTTTCAAAATAAATACAGCGTGAAAATAACCAGTGACGCCTAACACTACAAAAGGGAATCGTTCACAACACATTCAAACTTGAACCCATTTTAAACTTCACCAAAAGGACCACACAGAATTTCCTTGGTAAAATAAATAATAAAAAATAAAAAATTCTTCCACACTCTTCCCTGAGTACGATCCAGTACAGCCAGGAAAAAAGATCACGAGCAATAGAAGATCATTCTTGCATAAATTTCTCCCATGTTCCATTGTGGGACTAAAAAGAACTTACCGCCATCTAATCTATTATACCTCTGATTGTGAGAACTTTTTCCCCTCTTTTAAAGTTTTAAAGAACTTTTTCCCCCCTTTTTTTCCCCCAAAAAAATATTACAACAGATTAGAAGAAGGTAAAATTTAAGTTGATTGATAATAATTATTTCATTGATCTTTAATGAATAAATTGAACTTGCTGCCTGTCTTTCGAAGATTTTATATTGAGATAATTTTACAGATTAGAAGAACAGATTATAACAGATATATTACAACAGATTAGAAGAAGGTAAAATTTAAGTTTATTGATAATAATTATTTCATTGATCTTTAATGAATAAATTGAACTTGCTGCTGTCTTTCGAAGATTTTATATTGAGATAATTTTACAGATTAGAAGAAGAACATATTATAACAGATATATTACAACAGATTAGAAGAAGGTAAAATTTAAGTTGATTGATAATAATTATTTCATTGATCTTTAATGAATAAATTGAACTTGCTGCCTGTCTTTCGAAGATTTTATATTGAGATAATTTTACAGATTAGAAGAAGAACAGATTATAACAGATATATTACAACAGATTAGAAGAAGGTAAAATTTAAGTTGATTGATAATAATTATTTCATTGATCTTTAATGAATAAATTGAACTTGCTGCCTGTCTTTCGAAGATTTTATATTGAGATAATTTTACAGATTAGAAGAACAGATTATAACAGATATATTACAACATATTAGAAGAAGGTAAAATTTAAGTTGCTTGATAATAATTATTTCATTGATCTTTAATGAATAAATTGAACTTGCTGCCTGTCTTTCGAAGATTTTATATTGAGATAATTTTACAGATTAGAAGAAGAACAGATTATAACAGATATATTACAACATATTAGAAGAAGGTAAAATTTAAGTTGCTTGATTATAATTATTTCATTGATCTTTAATGAATAAATTGAACTTGCTGCCTGTCTTTCGAAGATTTTATATTGAGATAATTTTACAGATTAGAAGAAGAACAGATTATAACAGATATATTACAACAGATTAGAAGAAGGTAAAATTTAAGTTGATTGACAATAATTATTTCATTGATCTTTAATGAATAAATTAAACTTGCTGCCTGTCTTTCGAAGATTTTATATTGAGATAATTTTACAGATTAGAAGAAGAACAGATTATAACAGATATATTACAACAGATTAGAAGAAGGTAAAATTTAAGTTGATTGATAATAATTATTTCATTGATCTCTAATGAATAAATTGAACTTGCTGCCTGTCTTTCGAAGATTTTATATTGCGATAATTTTACAGATTAGAAGAAGAACAGATTATAACAGATATATTACAACAGATTAGAAGAAGGTAAAATTTAAGTTGCTTGATAATAATTATTTCATTGATCTTTAATGAATAAATTGAACTTGCTGCCTGTCTTTCGAAGATTTTATATTGAGATAATTTTACAGATTAGAAGAAGAACAGATTATAACAGATATATTACAACATATTAGAAGAAGGTAAAATTTAAGTTGCTTGATAATAATTATTTCATTGATCTTTAATGAATAAATTGAACTTGCTGCCTGTCTTTCGAAGATTTTATATTGAGATAATTTTACAGATTAGAAGAAGAACAGATTATAACAGATATATTACAACAGATTAGAAGAAGGTAAAATTTAAGTTGCTTGATAATAATTATTTCATTGATCTTTAATGAATAAATTGAACTTGCTGCCTGTCTTTCGAAGATTTTATATTGAGATAATTTTACAGATTAGAAGAAGAACAGATTATAACAGATATATTACAACATATTAGAAGAAGGTAAAATTTAAGTTGCTTGATAATAATTATTTCATTGATCTTTAATGAATAAATTGAACTTGCTGCCTGTCTTTCGAAGATTTTATATTGAGATAATTTTACAGATTAGAAGAAGAACAGATTATAACAGATATATTACAACATATTAGAAGAAGGTAAAATTTAAGTTGCTTGATAATAATTATTTCATTGATCTTTAATGAATAAATTGAACTTGCTGCCTGTCTTTCGAAGATTTTATATTGAGATAATTTTACAGATTAGAAGAAGAACAGATTATAACAGATATATTACAACATATTAGAAGAAGGTAAAATTTAAGTTGCTTGATTATAATTATTTCATTGATCTTTAATGAATAAATTGAACTTGCTGCCTGTCTTTCGAAGATTTTATATTGAGATAATTTTACAGATTAGAAGAAGAACAGATTATAACAGATATATTACAACAGATTAGAAGAAGGTAAAATTTAAGTTGATTGACAATAATTATTTCATTGATCTTTAATGAATAAATTGAACTTGCTGCCTGTCTTTCGAAGATTTTATATTGAGATAATTTTACAGATTAGAAGAAGAACAGATTATAACAGATATATTACAACAGATTAGAAGAAGGTAAAATTTAAGTTGATTGATAATAATTATTTCATTGATCTTTAATGAATAAATTGAACTTGCTGCCTGTCTTTCGAAGATTTTATATTGAGATAATTTTACAGATTAGAAGAAGAACAGATTATAACAGATATATTACAACAGATTAGAAGAAGGTAAAATTTAAGTTGCTTGATAATAATTATTTCATTGATCTTTAATGAATAAATTGAACTTGCTGCCTGTCTTTCGAAGATTTTATATTGAGATAATTTTACAGATTAGAAGAAGAACAGATTATAACAGATATATTACAACATATTAGAAGAAGGTAAAATTTAAGTTGCTTGATAATAATTATTTCATTGATCTTTAATGAATAAATTGAACTTGCTGCCTGTCTTTCGAAGATTTTATATTGAGATAATTTTACAGATTAGAAGAAGAACAGATTATAACAGATATATTACAACATATTAGAAGAAGGTAAAATTTAAGTTGCTTGATTATAATTATTTCATTGATCTTTAATGAATAAATTGAACTTGCTGCCTGTCTTTCGAAGATTTTATATTGAGATAATTTTACAGATTAGAAGAAGAACAGATTATAACAGATATATTACAACAGATTAGAAGAAGGTAAAATTTAAGTTGATTGACAATAATTATTTCATTGATCTTTAATGAATAAATTGAACTTGCTGCCTGTCTTTCGAAGATTTTATATTGAGATAATTTTACAGATTAGAAGAAGAACAGATTATAACAGATATATTACAACATATTAGAAGAAGGTAAAATTTAAGTTGCTTGATAATAATTATTTCATTGATCTTTAATGAATAAATTGAACTTGCTGCCTGTCTTTCGAAGATTTTATATTGAGATAATTTTACAGATTAGAAGAAGAACAGATTATAACAGATATATTACAACATATTAGAAGAAGGTAAAATTTAAGTTGCTTGATAATAATTATTTCATTGATCTTTAATGAATAAATTGAACTTGCTGCCTGTCTTTCGAAGATTTTATATTGAGATAATTTTACAGATTAGAAGAAGAACAGATTATAACAGATATATTACAACATATTAGAAGAAGGTAAAATTTAAGTTGCTTGATTATAATTATTTCATTGATCTTTAATGAATAAATTGAACTTGCTGCCTGTCTTTCGAAGATTTTATATTGAGATAATTTTACAGATTAGAAGAAGAACAGATTATAACAGATATATTACAACAGATTAGAAGAAGGTAAAATTTAAGTTGATTGACAATAATTATTTCATTGATCTTTAATGAATAAATTAAACTTGCTGCCTGTCTTTCGAAGATTTTATATTGAGATAATTTTACAGATTAGAAGAAGAACAGATTATAACAGATATATTACAACAGATTAGAAGAAGGTAAAATTTAAGTTGCTTGATAATAATTATTTCATTGATCTTTAATGAATAAATTGAACTTGCTGCCTGTCTTTCGAAGATTTTATATTGAGATAATTTTACAGATTAGAAGAAGAACAGATTATAACAGATATATTACAACAGATTAGAAGAAGGTAAAATTTAAGTTGCTTGATAATAATTATTTCATTGATCTTTAATGAATAAATTGAACTTGCTGCCTGTCTTTCGAAGATTTTATATTGAGATAATTTTACAGATTAGAAGAAGAACAGATTATAACAGATATATTACAACAGATTAGAAGAAGGTAAAATTTAAGTTGCTTGATAATAATTATTTCATTGATCTTTAATGAATAAATTGAACTTGCTGCCTGTCTTTCGAAGATTTTATATTGAGATAATTTTACAGATTAGAAGAAGAACAGATTATAACAGATATATTACAACAGATTAGAAGAAGGTAAAATTTAAGTTGCTTGATAATAATTATTTCATTGATCTTTAATGAATAAATTGAACTTGCTGCCTGTCTTTCGAAGATTTTATATTGAGATAATTTTACAGATTAGAAGAAGAACAGATTATAACAGATATATTACAACAGATTAGAAGAAGGTAAAATTTAAGTTGATTGATAATAATTATTTCATTGATCTTTAATGAATAAATTGAACTTGCTGCCTGTCTTTCGAAGATTTTATATTGAGATAATTTTACAGATTAGAAGAAGAACAGATTATAACAGATATATTACAACATATTAGAAGAAGGTAAAATTTAAGTTGCTTGATAATAATTATTTCATTGATCTTTAATGAATAAATTGAACTTGCTGCCTGTCTTTCGAAGATTTTATATTGAGATAATTTTACAGATTAGAAGAAGAACAGATTATAACAGATATATTACAACATATTAGAAGAAGGTAAAATTTAAGTTGCTTGATTATAATTATTTCATTGATCTTTAATGAATAAATTGAACTTGCTGCCTGTCTTTCGAAGATTTTATATTGAGATAATTTTACAGATTAGAAGAAGAACAGATTATAACAGATATATTACAACAGATTAGAAGAAGGTAAAATTTAAGTTGATTGATAATAATTATTTCATTGATCTTTAATGAATAAATTGAACTTGCTGCCTGTCTTTCGAAGATTTTATATTGAGATAATTTTACAGATTAGAAGAAGAACAGATTATAACAGATATATTACAACAGATTAGAAGAAGGTAAAATTTAAGTTGCTTGATAATAATTATTTCATTGATCTTTAATGAATAAATTGAACTTGCTGCCTGTCTTTCAAAGATTTTATATTGAGATAATTTTACAGATTAGAAGAAGAACAGATTATAACAGATATATTACAACATATTAGAAGAAGGTAAAATTTAAGTTGCTTGATAATAATTATTTCATTGATCTTTAATGAATAAATTGAACTTGCTGCCTGTCTTTCGAAGATTTTATATTGAGATAATTTTACAGATTAGAAGAAGAACAGATTATAACAGATATATTACAACATATTAGAAGAAGGTAAAATTTAAGTTGCTTGATAATAATTATTTCATTGATCTTTAATGAATAAATTGAACTTGCTGCCTGTCTTTCGAAGATTTTATATTGAGATAATTTTACAGATTAGAAGAAGAACAGATTATAACAGATATATTACAACATATTAGAAGAAGGTAAAATTTAAGTTGCTTGATTATAATTATTTCATTGATCTTTAATGAATAAATTGAACTTGCTGCCTGTCTTTCGAAGATTTTATATTGAGATAATTTTACAGATTAGAAGAAGAACAGATTATAACAGATATATTACAACAGATTAGAAGAAGGTAAAATTTAAGTTGATTGATAATAATTATTTCATTGATCTTTAATGAATAAATTGAACTTGCTGCCTGTCTTTCGAAGATTTTATATTGAGATAATTTTACAGATTAGAAGAAGAACAGATTATAACAGATATATTACAACAGATTAGAAGAAGGTAAAATTTAAGTTGATTGATAATAATTATTTCATTGATCTTTAATGAATAAATTGAACTTGCTGCCTGTCTTTCGAAGATTTTATATTGAGATAATTTTACAGATTAGAAGAAGAACAGATTATAACAGATATATTACAACAGATTAGAAGAAGGTAAAATTTAAGTTGCTTGATAATAATTATTTCATTGATCTTTAATGAATAAATTGAACTTGCTGCCTGTCTTTCGAAGATTTTATATTGAGATAATTTTACAGATTAGAAGAAGAACAGATTATAACAGATATATTACAACATATTAGAAGAAGGTAAAATTTAAGTTGCTTGATAATAATTATTTCATTGATCTTTAATGAATAAATTGAACTTGCTGCCTGTCTTTCGAAGATTTTATATTGAGATAATTTTACAGATTAGAAGAAGAACAGATTATAACAGATATATTACAACATATTAGAAGAAGGTAAAATTTAAGTTGCTTGATAATAATTATTTCATTGATCTTTAATGAATAAATTGAACTTGCTGCCTGTCTTTCGAAGATTTTATATTGAGATAATTTTACAGATTAGAAGAAGAACAGATTATAACAGATATATTACAACATATTAGAAGAAGGTAAAATTTAAGTTGCTTGATTATAATTATTTCATTGATCTTTAATGAATAAATTGAACTTGCTGCCTGTCTTTCGAAGATTTTATATTGAGATAATTTTACAGATTAGAAGAAGAACAGATTATAACAGATATATTACAACATATTAGAAGAAGGTAAAATTTAAGTTGCTTGATAATAATTATTTCATTGATCTTTAATGAATAAATTGAACTTGCTGCCTGTCTTTCGAAGATTTTATATTGAGATAATTTTACAGATTAGAAGAAGAACAGATTATAACAGATATATTACAACAGATTAGAAGAAGGTAAAATTTAAGTTGATTGATAATAATTATTTCATTGATCTTTAATGAATAAATTGAACTTGCTGCCTGTCTTTCGAAGATTTTATATTGAGATAATTTTACAGATTAGAAGAAGAACAGATTATAACAGATATATTACAACAGATTAGAAGAAGGTAAAATTTAAGTTGATTGATAATAATTATTTCATTGATCTTTAATGAATAAATTGAACTTGCTGCCTGTCTTTCGAAGATTTTATATTGAGATAATTTTACAGATTAGAAGAAGAACAGATTATAACAGATATATTACAACAGATTAGAAGAAGGTAAAATTTAAGTTGCTTGATAATAATTATTTCATTGATCTTTAATGAATAAATTGAACTTGCTGCCTGTCTTTCGAAGATTTTATATTGAGATAATTTTACAGATTAGAAGAAGAACAGATTATAACAGATATATTACAACATATTAGAAGAAGGTAAAATTTAAGTTGCTTGATAATAATTATTTCATTGATCTTTAATGAATAAATTGAACTTGCTGCCTGTCTTTCGAAGATTTTATATTGAGATAATTTTACAGATTAGAAGAAGAACAGATTATAACAGATATATTACAACATATTAGAAGAAGGTAAAATTTAAGTTGCTTGATAATAATTATTTCATTGATCTTTAATGAATAAATTGAACTTGCTGCCTGTCTTTCGAAGATTTTATATTGAGATAATTTTACAGATTAGAAGAAGAACAGATTATAACAGATATATTACAACATATTAGAAGAAGGTAAAATTTAAGTTGCTTGATAATAATTATTTCATTGATCTTTAATGAATAAATTGAACTTGCTGCCTGTCTTTCGAAGATTTTATATTGAGATAATTTTACAGATTAGAAGAAGAACAGATTATAACAGATATATTACAACAGATTAGAAGAAGGTAAAATTTAAGTTGATTGACAATAATTATTTCATTGATCTTTAATGAATAAATTGAACTTGCTGCCTGTCTTTCGAAGATTTTATATTGAGATAATTTTACAGATTAGAAGAAGAACAGATTATAACAGATATATTACAACAGATTAGAAGAAGGTAAAATTTAAGTTGATTGATAATAATTATTTCATTGATCTTTAATGAATAAATTGAACTTGCTGCCTGTCTTTCGAAGATTTTATATTGAGATAATTTTACAGATTAGAAGAAGAACAGATTATAACAGATATATTACAACAGATTAGAAGAAGGTAAAATTTAAGTTGCTTGATAATAATTATTTCATTGATCTTTAATGAATAAATTGAACTTGCTGCCTGTCTTTCGAAGATTTTATATTGAGATAATTTTACAGATTAGAAGAAGAACAGATTATAACAGATATATTACAACAGATTAGAAGAAGGTAAAATTTAAGTTGCTTGATAATAATTATTTCATTGATCTTTAATGAATAAATTGAACTTGCTGCCTGTCTTTCGAAGATTTTATATTGAGATAATTTTACAGATTAGAAGAAGAACAGATTATAACAGATATATTACAACATATTAGAAGAAGGTAAAATTTAAGTTGCTTGATAATAATTATTTCATTGATCTTTAATGAATAAATTGAACTTGCTGCCTGTCTTTCGAAGATTTTATATTGAGATAATTTTACAGATTAGAAGAAGAACAGATTATAACAGATATATTACAACATATTAGAAGAAGGTAAAATTTAAGTTGCTTGATAATAATTATTTCATTGATCTTTAATGAATAAATTGAACTTGCTGCCTGTCTTTCGAAGATTTTATATTGAGATAATTTTACAGATTAGAAGAAGAACAGATTATAACAGATATATTACAACAGATTAGAAGAAGGTAAAATTTAAGTTGATTGATAATAATTATTTCATTGATCTTTAATGAATAAATTGAACTTGCTGCCTGTCTTTCGAAGATTTTATATTGAGATAATTTTACAGATTAGAAGAAGAACAGATTATAACAGATATATTACAACAGATTAGAAGAAGGTAAAATTTAAGTTGCTTGATAATAATTATTTCATTGATCTTTAATGAATAAATTGAACTTGCTGCCTGTCTTTCGAAGATTTTATATTGAGATAATTTTACAGATTAGAAGAAGAACAGATTATAACAGATATATTACAACATATTAGAAGAAGGTAAAATTTAAGTTGCTTGATAATAATTATTTCATTGATCTTTAATGAATAAATTGAACTTGCTGCCTGTCTTTCGAAGATTTTATATTGAGATAATTTTACAGATTAGAAGAAGAACAGATTATAACAGATATATTACAACATATTAGAAGAAGGTAAAATTTAAGTTGCTTGATTATAATTATTTCATTGATCTTTAATGAATAAATTGAACTTGCTGCCTGTCTTTCGAAGATTTTATATTGAGATAATTTTACAGATTAGAAGAAGAACAAATTATAACAGATATATTACAACAGATTAGAAGAAGGTAAAATTTAAGTTGATTGACAATAATTATTTCATTGATCTTTAATGAATAAATTAAACTTGCTGCCTGTCTTTCGAAGATTTTATATTGAGATAATTTTACAGATTAGAAGAAGAACAGATTATAACAGATATATTACAACAGATTAGAAGAAGGTAAAATTTAAGTTGATTGATAATAATTATTTCATTGATCTTTAATGAATAAATTGAACTTGCTGCCTGTCTTTCGAAGATTTTATATTGAGATAATTTTACAGATTAGAAGAAGAACAGATTATAACAGATATATTACAACATATTAGAAGAAGGTAAAATTTAAGTTGCTTGATAATAATTATTTCATTGATCTTTAATGAATAAATTGAACTTGCTGCCTGTCTTTCGAAGATTTTATATTGAGATAATTTTACAGATTAGAAGAAGAACAGATTATAACAGATATATTACAACATATTAGAAGAAGGTAAAATTTAAGTTGCTTGATAATAATTATTTCATTGATCTTTAATGAATAAATTGAACTTGGTCTTTCGAAGATTTTATATTGAGATAATTTTACAAATATTAATAAGTGAGGCATTAAAAAAAGGAACTTCATATCACGAACTGATAAAAGGAGATTTAAGACAAAGTTTTTTTTTTTTTTTTTTTTTTTTTTTTAGTAAAGATTCAGAATTATTAAACAAAATTATGATAATACTGAAAGTATACTGAAGACTAATTTTACTGACTGACCGACTACTAATTTTTTTTTTTTTTTTTTTGCGTGTTTTTTTACGTGAAAAAAAATTGTCCATGAAAAAAAAAAAAATTCGTAGTCAGTTTAGTAGCATTAGTCAGTAGTATTAGTTAGTGAAATAATAACATGAACATAAAGTAAGAAATTTAAAAGTTCTTGTGCAGTTCAATACACATTGAAGTGTGTAGAATAATCTGCTAGATTCAAAAGGTTAGGGTGGGGGGTGCGGGGGACATATACTTTGTCGAGTAAATTAGTAGAAAGTAAAAATTAAGTTGTCTGATATTAATTATTTCATTTATCTTCAACGAATAAATTGAACTTGTTGCCTTTCTTCGAAGGTTTTATATTGAGATAATTTTACAAATATTAATAAGCGAGGCATTAAAAAAAGGAACTCCATATCATGAACTGATAAAAGAAGATCTAAGACAAAGCTTTTTTTTTATTAGTAAAATTTCAGAATTATTAAACAAAATTATTATAATAACATCCTAAATAAGAAAGTATACTGAAGACTAATTTTACTGACTGACTGACTACTAATTTTTTTATTTATTTATTTATTTTTTTTTGCGAGTTTTTTACGTGAAAAAAAATTTTCCATAAAAAAAAAATTAATAATATGAACAAAAAGTAAGAAATTTAAAAGTTATTGTGCAGTCCAATACATATTTGAGTGTGTAGAATAATCTATAATTCGAAGGGAAAAAAAAACGTATACTTTGTCGAGATAATTAAAAGTTAACTTTTTTGATAATAATTATTTCATTTATCTTCAACGAATAAATTTAACTTGTTTCGGGTCTTTTGAAGATTTTCTATGGAGATAATTTTACAAATATCGATAAGCTAGGCATTAAAAAAAAAAAAAAAAAAAAAAAAAAAAAAATCTTCTTGTCAAGATCCGATAAAAGGAGATTTAAGACAAAGATTTTTTTTTTTTAATCAGTAAAGATTCGGAATTATTAAACAAAATTATGATAATAACGTCCTATACAAGAAAGTATACTCAAGACTGTTTTTGTGTGATTATTATTTGCTTGTTCTTCATGTGAAAAAAATTGTAGATCAAATAATAATAATCAAATTCAAAAAAAAAATTATTTGAAATAACATTGTCTTTGCATTCACCTGACGATTTTAAAACAATTTTACATTATTTAATTTTATAATTATTAGCTCGTGAAAGAAATTTAAAATAATATATATAAAAAAGCTCGTGAAAGAAATTAAATAAATTAACCAATAAGAAACGCTGAAAGTGGTCAAAGACACAAAAATTGATCAAGGAAACAAAAAAATCTGCAATCGAAAACAATACCCATTATTTTATGGGTAATAATGAAGTAAGTAATGAATTTTGATCGTAAGTCAGATAAAAGAATAGTGAATTCAGTAGAAAAATTAGGACAAATAATTAATTAAATTTTTTTAGTTATTCTGAAACATACAAACATTCATTTATATATATATATTAACTCACTACCAGAATTTTTTTATTTTTTTGCAGAAAAAATCTTTATATTGAATAAATACAGAATGTTTTAAATGCAATTTTACTGTGTTTATAAAATTCATATGGAAGTCTACATCATATTATAAGCATATTAGACAATTTTTATTTTAATAAATAGCATTAATGACTATCTATGGATCAGAAGCAATTTTAATCAATTCAGAATTAATTTTAAGAATGTGTTTCTGGTTTTCGCAGCTTGACACGTGCCGTGGAAACTTGGCAAGTTTTGGCGACTAAATGTACTATTGGCGAGATGGGAAAAAAGAAGAGTGCTATCATACAAACAATTGGAAAATCGAAGTTTAATTTTTTTAATTTACCTCTAAAAAATATAATTTTAATACTTCTAACTATTTATTAATTTTTTTTTATCAATACATGAAATTATTTTTGATATTTTGCATATTTTAACGAAATTTGTTATACTTTGTGATAAGTAAATTCTAATATTATTACTTATTAGAAAGCATTATTTATCAAATATGAAATGTTTCTAAGATGTAAAAAATTACTTTTTTGATTATTTATATCTCTCGTCTACATATTTAAATTATAATTTGTACTTTGATAATGAAGGATAGTAGAAAAAAATTATAGTTGCTAATGAAATTTCACTGCAATATTAATTGTAAAATATGAGAATATAAATAATTTTTAAATTAAATAATTTGACGAATTTACTTGCCATTAAACATGAAATTTACAAAAGAAATTATGTATAAATTTTTATTGCTTGTATACAATTTTTATTGTCAGAGTATAAAGTATTTAATTATATTATTTTTTGCGTGATTTATTTGTATGCAATATAAAAATCACGAGTTGCAGATAAAATATCAGAAAAAAACGAATTTCTCAGAAAATTACTTCTTGCACAATTTTTTTTCTACAGTAGATAAACACAAACCAGATCTCACATAAGTTGACCACTACGATTCCCCCCTCCCCCTACTCTTTTCCACACTTTAATTTGTATTCTTGACAAAGGAATATTTAATTTATCAGGAATGGTTTCTTTATTTGCTAATGAATCACTTAATGTTTAAGATAATTTTTACTTCTTCTAAAGCCCATTCATTCATGGTGTTTTTTTTTTTTTTTTTTTTTTTTTTTTTTTTTTTCCTCCTGCTCGACAATTCTAGATTTTTTACTTTTTTTCAGTTAAGTTTTAATTTCGGTTTTAAATCACATATTTAGTAAATATTATATTCATCTAATTGAGATATAGGAATCGAATTTTCCAGCAATTTACTCCAATGATATATTTTCTTTGTCCTCGGTGTGGTGATATTTGTAAGGCGATCGGCAGGGAAAAGGAGTTAAAGTCAGATGAAGCGCCAAATCTGGTACGATAGATGTTGTGTCTATGTTCTGTTGCTTCAGATTAGGGGTGCCCTTTTTATTTTTATTGTTACTGCTTCAGAACCACTGATTTTGGAATTGAACCAATGAGGGGAGACCATGAAACAAATAAGTAAAAGCGTGGAAGGGCACAGTTCAAAGATGAAATCCCAGATTTGGGGTGACGCAAAATAGATGGGATGACGCACTAGCCGTTGCTATGCAACGGAAAGAGGAAGAACTCATAGAGTAGAAACGGGAGAAATCCAAACATCTGCCTCCTACCTCAAGAAGCCTACCTGGTGCAGTAATTGCTGAAGCTTCAACAAGTCCATAGAACTCTTATAGGGTAGCATCGGTCTCGGTGGCCTATTCCCTTATCGATCGATCTGACACGTGCGCTATCGATCATCAAGAAATCCAACTTCCTAGTGCACATGTACTGGGTGGCGAGAAAAATAACATGTTTTTTTTAACACTTAAGTTTTTTAAAAATAACACTTTTTTTTAACACTTAACACTTAAGGAAAACGTAAGCTTATTTTCCGGTTTATTTTCTTCCCAACACTTCGGCTTATTTTAATCCCAAATAACAGGTTGTTTTGAAATCAGAGGAAATAATCCGGAGATTTAAGCCTCTGCCAGGGTGGTATTAGCATTGTCACGATGGGGTGCAAATGACAGTGACATCTGATAAATTCAGACTCACTATTTATATGAAGTATTATATATTCTTGTACTAAGAATTCCACAGTATTTTTCTTAGAGAAGTATTTAATATTAAAAAAAAAAAAAAAAAAAATTTAAAATTTGAAACTTAATTTTAAAAAAAACTATTGTATTGCTTTTAAAATTTGCTTGAATTAAATAGTACAACATTTATAAATAAGATGAATTCTATAATTGGAACAGAAAATAAAAATTATTAATTAAAAATATAAACCTGCTTGTCAATTTAATATATAATTTGAGGCTGCGGATAATGACATGCGAGACGCTAATAAAACTAATAATTAACGTTATATTTTAAGTGTGAATTATTTATATTGAGTATTATATTATATATACTTTTTCTAAAAATTTCTCAAACATTTTTAGAAAAGTATTTAATATTAAAATAATTACAAAACTTGAAAATTAATTTAAAAAAAGAAAACTAATGAATTACACTTTTAATTTGCTAGCTTAAAAGCGACTGGCTGGACTCTTATTTACTGGAAAATAAAATAAAAATAAACATTTAAAAATATTAACCTAGTTATTAATTTAACATAAATTTCGTATATGACGTGAAACGAGTATATGATATGACTGATTTTTTAAATAAATAAAAAAAAGTATTGTAACGGGGGAAAAAAAAATACACTTAGAATATATTAGTACGTATTGGATTTTATTTTCTTTATGATGTTGACATTTATATTTATGACTGTATAAACATATAATAATAAAAATTTTAAAAATTCCCCCCCCCCTCAATACAATACCTAAATTTTCATGGGTAATAACGTATAAAAAAATCGGAATTTTTCGAAATTTATTCGGGATCTCCCTTTAACTAATAATTTATCAAAGGATACATTAATTATAATTTGTTATTAACATTTCGTAACAGTCGGTTAAAATGTCGTCATTAAAAATATAAACAGAATTTATTTTTGGTTTTATGCATCAAATTTGCAATAATTTTTCACTGAACATATTTAGAAACGCATAATGGAAAGAATAGGAAATATTCAATATCATACTTATTTTAACAAACTTTATAAAATTTTTTGATATGTTCTTCGATAAATATTTGTTCTATTAATTTTACTAAGCCTACGAATTTATTTCTACAGACATATGTTTGTTAAAAATCAAATAATGTTTAAGTACAAATAATTAAGTTATGGCAATTGCAGTAAAAAATAAGCACTAGATATGTATCTATAAAAAAAATATAATAATTTTTCTTAGCAAGTCAAGTCAATAAACATATTTTACATTAAAAATACATCATTGTATTTTTACGGTTATAATTCTGTGATTTAAAATTTAAAAATTTGACCATTCGATTGTCTAAAAAAATTGTTCGTTCTTTTCCACGCATTCTCTTGCTGTTAAATGCGTTGCTTAGCAACGCGGAACAAAGCCACAAGCAAGGGGAACAGGGTATCGATTTATAAGAGACTAGTTTTCAAAATATTTTAAAAATGAGCTTTTTTACTCATAAAATTATGGAGTGTTATTTTGAAGGCGGAGGTTTTTTTTTTGTTTGTTTCTTTGATCACTTTTTCGAATCAATGAGATCGAGTTTTTCGTTTACTTGACCATTTCCAACGTTTTTTATTTATTTTTTTAAATTTCAACCACGTGCTATTCTTATTCGATTATTTAAATTTCCTTCGAGTGTTTTTTTATAAAATCGTTTGGAATTCTATAATTTAAAAAAAAAAAAAATTCTTTCACGTGTTCCCTTATAACATCATTTGGAATACTAGTTTTTTAATTTTTATTTAATCTGTTTTCTTATTTCAGTTTTGAACGATAATGTTGATGAATAAATTATGAATAATTATGCTTATGAATAAATTATGAAAGATTAAGTTCGTGATTAAATTATGTTCTGACTGATGAATATAATTTATTACTTGAATATGATTTATTCGCACTTTTTTTTTTTTTTTTTTTTTTTTTTTTGCTTGTTTAAAATTGAGATTATGTTTTTTGTTCTTTCATTAAATTCTAAATTTTATTGCTAACCTATATATCGGCTCAGCCAATTAAATGTTATTTATTTATTTATTATTATTATGATTATTATTATTGTATTTTAACATTGTGCTCATGCTCATGTATTTGTCATTTTATTTCGGCCTCAGGTACCACTTATGTATATTAAGAACAACCCACCGACAGTGATGAGGAGTGGGACATGGCCTTCCAGAGGAGTTTTAGGGGTAACCGCCCCGCATTTGTGTGTCGTATGCGAGAAAATCCGAAAAGTCCCTGAAAGGAAGCTTGACTATTGATACTAGACGTTTTATACATATTGCCACAATTGCAATCCAATCTTCTCTTTTCTGAAAGCATTTTCCTTTTTTTTTTTTATTTATTATTTTTTATTAAAGTATTGTTTTATTTTATTTTATTTATTTATTTATTATTTTGGGAATCGGGCACGCAACATACATTGCTATATGAAAAATGGTTATTTTCATATGTTCGTCTAAGATCGTTCTGACTTACCCTATATATATATACATAGTAAAAAAAAATTGCATAGATAAATGGATTTTATTTATATCCGGTATAAAATTTCCCATTCGTCATATCAATTTTGATTCATCCTTTATTAAAAAAAAATTATAGAACAATGAATTTTAATTATATTCAGTATAAGATTTCCCATCATTATTTCCCAAAAGTTTCTTAAAACCTAATTCCTTTTTTTCGCAATTATCGTATGAAGCAATGATTCGTCTGAATTTCAAGAACAAAGTCCATCATTATCATTTGTAAAAAGATATAGAAATAACGAATGCATGTTTGTTCATTAAATATTTATTTTATAATTTTCTGTTATTGAATCAAAAACCGTTATAATGACTAATCAGGAACTTTTTCCACAATGCCTTGGCCTAGATACAGAATAAGTCATTAATAAAAAAGTTTTTATTACAAATCATCATATATTAAAAATATTTTTTGTCTGAGAATTCAATGCGTATATTTTTTTTAAACCACAAAAAATGTTTATAAAACTTATTACCCATTCTTCATCTTTCTAATAAAAATTAACATATGAGACGGCGGGTTACAAGAAAAATAATGACTGTCTGCGTTTTATGCATTACTCAATCATGCCATTATTTTAATTTTGACAGTGTGTTTTAATCAACTAAGCCATAAATAAGGTGTAAATGCAACGTTTATTATGCATAACTCAAAAGCAAAGTGCATTTGAATCATGTTTGAAAGGAATCATATGATGCTTATATTTTGAAAGTGTACATTAACGTTATTAATTATGGGAATGATGTGAATCATCTATCTCCTTAAAACAGTAAACTTCTAATAATAATAATAATAATAAAAGAATGAATCGTTGATGGAAAAATTAATGTATATCACTCTTCATTCGAGATGAAGAAAACCAGGGATGAGTCACAGGCCAGTTATGGAAAAATGAAAAAAGTAAAAAAAAAGGCGAAGTGGCGATCTGGAGGAGATGTTGAAACTGTTGCTATGGTTACCTGTCTTCCTGGAATCTTATGGTTGCCAGAGAGAGTGATTTCACGGCGCCATTTTGTTTGGCGATAGCTAGTATTTTTCTCTCTAAATTATTACCTTCTTTCACTTTAAGTTATATATTTTTATAATTAGTATTTTTAAATAGATTAAATAAAAAACTGGAGGTAATGGTAATCTTTTTAATCAGGCATTCCATAAATTACAGAAAGAAAGAAGTTAAAAAAAAAAAAAAAAAAAAAAAGCAGCTCGTAAAATAAAATTTAAATACAAATCTTTTAAAAAAATATTTATAAAATTTTTTTTAATTAATTTTTTTTACTAAATTACTTAATAATTACTCAATTAATTTGTAAATAAATATTATGTATAAAAAAGCTCGTGAAAAAATAATAAAAAATCTCGTGAAATAAATTTAAAAAAAAAATCACTTCGTGAAAAGAATTTTGAACAAAAATCTCTTAAAAAATCTTTTTGAAATTTTTCTTTTGAATTAATTTTTTAACTAAATTATTTAATAATTACTCAATTAATTTTTAAATAAATAATATGTATAAAAAGGCTCATAAAAATAATAAAAAAAAGCAAGCTCGTAAAAGAATTAAAAAAAAAAAAAAAACATCGTGAAAGAAGTTAAAAAAAAAAATCAAAACAGATCGTGAAAAGAAACTTACATAAAAGCTCGTGCAAGAAATTTAAATAAAATTAGAAATGATCAACGATACGAAAAAAAAAAAAAAAATTCTCCCCGAAATAATACCCATATATTTTATGGGAAAAAACAACAATAACAACACCAAAAAAAATTATATTTATTAAACATAAAACATGTATTGATTTTTTTATTTATATAAAGAGGACGTTTTGACTGAAAATTATTGAAAAATAATTTATTATAATTAATTAATCTATTTACACATAAATAGATTGGCATTAACAAATATGTAAAAATATTTAAATAAATTGAAAATTACTGAATAAATAAATAAAAAGATTTCAAATTAAGGCAATAAACTAAAATCTAGGATTTGTCGTTCTTTAATGATTTGTTGTTTAATGAATGCCTTATGTTTGTCAGCAACTGTATTACCGATTACGGATTTCCATTGAAACTTAATGATTCTTAACCTACTCATCAAAATTACTATTAAATTAAATGATTGATGTGAGTGTATAATTTATATTAGCAGACTATAAAAATAAATTTGCAAAAAAATAAAAAAATTAAAAACTTTAAATATAAAAATGAAGAAATTAAAAGGAAAATTAAAATAAAAAAATTTTAAAGTTAAATTTAAAAATTCGGTACAGTCAGGACTAGTTGCAGATGCCAATAATACAATGTATAGTAAAATTCTTTAATTAAAAAAAGCACTTAAAATTTTTTTTACATTAAAAAAAATTTATAACATTTTTTTTATGGGATTTCGTTCAACGTTTTTTTATGGGACAGTTCAAATGATTTCGTATATTCCTTTTTTTTTAACTAAAAAATTTAAAAAAAAAAAAAAATTCGCTGGGTCGATATACAGGATATCCAGAAAATTTAAAATTTTAAAGAATCTTTAAAAATGAAAATCTATAGAATTTAAAACGATTTTCTATTCTTGAAAAATCTCATTTTCACTTTGAAATAAATTTGTCTTTGTTTTCCCCAAACTATCTTTTAAAACAATTTTACATTATTTAATATAATTATTAGCCCGTGAAAGAAATTTTTTTAAAAAAATTAACCAATAAGAGACGTTGAAAGTGCTACAAAAAAGTGATCAAAGAAACGAAAAACTCCTCTCTCAAAAACAATACCTATAATTTTATGGGTAATAATCTAACTATGGTCACTAATCGGCATGATAAAAATTAACTCCATTTTGGTTGTGAGAACAAATCTTCAACCAGCCGAGAAATGAAATTCCAAATCCCAACAAAAGAGTATTTTTCAAAATAAAAATAAAAAATAAGTTACAATTATATACATCATACATAAAACAAAACAGGCATTGTTTATGTTTTATGTATATAATGGGAAAGTCTTAACTGAAAATTATAGAACGATAATAACAAATTATAATTAATATATCCATTTACTCATTAATGGATTAACATCAACGAGTATGTGAAAGTATTTAATTAAATTCTCAGAAAATTACTGATCAATGAATTAAAAATTTTAAATATGTTATTATGACAATAAACTGAATATCAAATATTGAGCAAAATTATGTTCTTTATGTTATTATTTAAAATTATGCCGTTTCGTTTTTAAATGATTTATAGTTTAATAAAATTTAATCACTTATATACAAGATAAATCGAAATAAATTTTCAAGATAAACCTCAACAAATTCAAATAATATTAAAAACAGTAAAATAAATAACTTTAAAAACAGTGATTGACTTTTGTGTAAAGTATTTGATCCAACTGCAAAACATTGTTATATTAATCGGAGTAGCGCGCCATCTATTGGAAGGAAAAATATTCTTCCTGCTAAATGCGAAATACATGGAAGGAAATTCACAGGGGAGAGGTGTATAGGGGAGAAGTAGACATGTAGGCAGGGGAAATTCGTAATGGCGGCGTGAAGGAGGAAACGGTGCGGATAGGCGTGTATGAAGTTTTAACGTGGGTGATGGGAGAGTTTTATTGGAGGAAAAAATAGCACTGTGGAATAGAGAAGGGCGGTCTATTCATTTTAATGACTCATGACTCATTAGAAAGAGGCTCTTCTTCTCCACGTGCCGGACGAGTTTAATAACCTGTTACTTCCTTTATCCTTTGACGCATTAGAAAGATTCAGACTAGGTGTAAAGCGCCATCTATTGTGTAAAAGAAGTAATAGAATTATTATATTCCCGAGTGAAAAACTGCTTTTTTTTTTTTTTTTTTTTTTTTTTTTTAATTTTTGTATTTTCACAAAAATATATTCAACATAGAGAATTAATATTGTCTATGCTAAAAAGCTCACAGAAAAGCATACATCTCAAATTAATTTCACATTTTATTAACATTTGCCATATTTTGTAAAATATTCACCAGAATACTTATTTTGTCTATATTTCTGAATTTTTCTTTATTTCTAAAAATTGCTGGATTTTAACTTTCATCTGTTACAAAACTGATTTCCCAGTTTGTATTAAGTAAAATGCATTTACATTTAAAATAGTAATATTTATAAATAATTTTAATAAAAAGTTACAATCTTGGCGAGGCCTATAATTCACCTTTTGTTATTATGAGTAGAAGAATTGATTTAGGAATAATGTCCGAATTTCGATTTATTGTTTGAAATGGAATCCGTTAACTGTACGCCTTTCTCATAAATTTTTGGCATTTATTTATATCACGAAATAAAAAAACAAATTCTCACAAAAATTGGATTTGCTAAATAATATTTATTGAAAAACAAATTTATGTTGCTTATTTATAGTTTACGTATAGGTAATTTTTCATTTTACTTATGAATGACTTATAATTTTTTTAAGTAACGGGTTTTTCGTATTATAAAAATTGATATACATCTAATTTGGGACTTTATTTTTAACACTTTTTTTGTTTTTATTTTTGAAAATAGTAACTGCCCCGCAGTTGAGTGTCGTATGGGAGAAAACCTGGAACAACTTCCATTCGTCAGTCTCACTATCGATACAATATGTACTAATATTGTCGCAATCACCATTTTCTGAAAGTAAAGACTACAACAATGTCTTCAGCGGATTTGAACCTTGAGCCTTCTACACGCTACATGTGCATATTGTTGTTACGAGAATATGGCATTGCTAATCATTTAATTTTTTTCTTCTACTGATACAATTCGATGTTCCCAAGTTGAAATTAATGATTTATTTTTTATTACTAGACATTTAAAATAATTTATATTTCAAATAAACAATTAATATAACAAATATTATGTAAAACATATTTGTTGCACGAACACTTTCCTGCAAAACTTATTTGTTGCACGAACAATTTACTATAAACATGTTTGACGATCATTTTTCCTAATAAATATTTCATTGTTTTGAATTGCTCTAGAGCAGGATTTAAAAAAAAAAAAAATAGCTCATAAACAAATTTTTATATTTTATTTCAAATTATTATTCTAAATTTAGAATTTATTTCTAGTGTTAAACAAGATGGAGAATCAAATTAAAATGAAAAATTTTAGAATACCCAAAATAATATATGCACATGCATGTTGTAAATAAATAAATAAAATAAAAAAATAAAGGAAAATAAAAAAATTATTTTATAAGCAAGAATTTTTTATCAGTATTCAGGACATTCTGTAATATAAAGTAAATTACCAAAATATCTATCGTAATTTTTTTTTATATTAGTATTGAGCATAAATTAGCAAATTGATCATAATTTATACAATCACTTACAACTATGTAATTTTTATCAATCGCCTGCATTTTCTATTCTGATTGAATAAAACCTTTATCTATTGAATACAAACGTGTTTTTATGCGCGTGATAGGGACAACATAAAAAAAATTGCATAAAAAATATCTTGAAACTTCATAAGTATCTATAAAATAAATTGCTCGCAGCACATTAAAAATTTTTTTATGCTGTAATTAGGGGCTACTAAAAAAAAGTCTGTAATAGAAAATATATTAATCAAAATCTCAAAATGTAACATTCTACGTTGCATCTAATAACATTCGTGGTAACTGGATGATATAATATCAGATGGGCCCTCAGTTGGTATTTTTTTATTTGCATGTGATTTTGACAGCCATCTGATGTTTTCTTTTTAAATTACATTTTCGAATTCATTTTTATTCATAATATGCATTTGATGGAATTTATTTTTTTTAAATATATAGCAAAAAAAAAAAAAAAAAAAAAAAAAAAAAAAAAAAAGGTTTGACTGTATAAACAAACAAATATTCATATTACAAATTCTCACAAAAGGAAAAATATTTCTTGCAGAGTAATAACGTTTCAAATGAATAGATTTTTAAAGTAGTGTACCATCAAATTCATTTTATTTTTATGGCGTATGTATCGATATAATAATATGTATAAGATATGTTAATAAATTAAAATTTTTTTTTAATTATACATTTCTATAATTTAAAAACAATATGAAGAGAATGAATCTGTATCTTAAGTGATATTGAATTTCCTCCCTCTTAATCAAATTAAGCTTCATTTTAAAAGTATGTAAATTTTTTAATTAATTTTTTTAATTTGCATATTATTTTGCAGTCATATGTTTTTGTTTTTTAAATTACATTTTTTAATTAATCATTATTGATAATATGCATTTGATGGAATTTCTTTTTATATATACTGCACAAAGAAAAAAACCACACAAAAAGGACAATAAAAATAGGTTTGACTGTACAAACATACAAATATTCATGTGCAAGTTTTCACACAAGAAAAATATTTCTTGCACAGTAATAACGCTTCAAATAAAGAGATTTTTAAAATAGAGTGCCATTCAAAAATATTATGAGAATTTATTTTTATTGTGCATGTATGAATATAATGATATGTATAAGGTACATTAATAAATTTAAAAAATTTTAATTGTACATTTAAAAGTATTTGAAAGAGAATGAATCTGTATCTTTAAGTGATATTGAATTTTCTTTCTTTTAATTAAATTTAGATTCATTTTAAAATTATGCAAATGTTTATAATTTATTTTTTTAATTTGCATGTTATTTTGACATCCATCAGTTGTTTTCTTTTTAAATTAAATTTTTAATTAATTTTTGTTCATAATATGCATTTGATGAAATTAATGATACAGATATATATATATATATATTTTTTTTTTTATATACGCACACACACAAAAACCACCCTCACAAAAGGACCGCATAAAAATAGGTTTGCATAAAAATTGTATAAACATACAAATATTCATGTTGCAAGTTTTCATAAAAGAAAAATACTTCTTGCACAATAATAACATTTCAAATGAAGATATATTTCAAATAGAGTGCCATTAAAAAATCTTATGAGAATTGATTTTTATTGTGTATGTATGGATATAATAATATATAGAAGGTATAGTAATAAATTCAAAAAAAATTCAATTATACATTTATATTATTTAAAAGCAATTTAAAAAGAAAGGAATCTGTATCTTAAGTGATATTGAATTTTCTTCCTTTTAATCAAATTTAGTTTCCTTTTAAAATTATGTAAATTTTTTAATTTATTTTTTTAATTTGCATGTTATTTTGACAGCCATGTGTTGTTTTCTTTTTGAATTGATTTTTATTTATACGATGCTTTGATGGAATTTTTTTTTTATATACAGCGCAAAAAAAGGATCGCATAAAAACAGGTTTGACTGTATAAACATACAAATATTCATATTACAAGTTCTCATAATAACGAAATATTTCTTTCACAGTAATAACGTTTCAAATGAAGAGATTCTTAAAGTAGTGTACCATTAAAAAATATTATGAGAATTTATTTTTATTATGTATGTATCGATATAATAATATGTATAAGGTATATTAATAAATTAAAAATAATTAAATTATGCATTTATGTAATTTAAAAGCAATTTAAAGAGAATGAATCTGTATCTTAAGTGATACTGAATTTTCCTTCATTTTAAAATTATGTAAATTTTTTAATTATTTTTGTTAATTTTCATGTTATTTCGGACAGCCATCTGTTTTTTTTTTTTTAAATAACATTTTTTAATTAATTTTTATTCTTAATATGAATTTGAAGGTATTTTTTTTTATAAACCGCAGGAAAAAAAAAAAAAAAAAAACCCACAAAGAGGACCGCATGAAAATAGTGTTTTGTTTTTATAAACATACAAACATTCATATTAAAAGTTCACACAAAAGAAAAAATATTTCTTACACAGTAATAACGTTTCAAATGAATAGATTATTAAAATAGTTGTGCCATTAAAAATATTATGAGAATTTATTTTTATTGTGTATGTATCGATATCATATGGTATATTAATAAATTAAAAAAAATTAAATTATACATTTATAAAATTTAAAAGCAATTTAACGAGAATGAATCTGTATCTTAAGTGATATTGACTTTTTAATCAAATTTAGTTTCATTTTAAAATTACGTAAATTTTTGAATTTATTAATTAATTTTTTTTTTAATTTGCATGTTATTTTAACAGCCATCTGTTGTTTTCTTTTTAAATTAATTTTTATTTATAACATGCATTTCATGGAAAAATTTTTTATCAACCGCACAAATAAGGATTGCATAAAAACAGGTTTAGTTGTATAAACATACAACTATTCTTATTACAAGCTCTGACAAAAGAAAAATATTTTTTGCACAGTTATAAAGTTTCAAATGAAGAGATTCTTAAAATAATGTACCATTAAAAAATATTATGAGACTTTATTTTTATTGTGTATATATCGATATAATAATATGCATAAGGTATATTAATAAATTTACAAAATTAATTATACATTTATATAATTTAAAAGCAGCTTAAAGAGAATCTGTATATTAAGTGATATTGAATTTTCTTCTTCTTAATCAGATTTAGCTTCATTTTTAAATTATGTAAATTTTTTAATCTGCATGTTATTTTGACAGCCATCTGTTGTTTTCTTTTTGAATTATATTTTAAAATTAATTTTCATTTATAACATGCATTTAATATAATTTTTTTTATAAACAGCACAAAAAAAAGTTTGACTGTTTTTCTTAAATAATCATGATTATTTTTCTCTCCTTACTTACTTTATCATCTCTTTTATATGATAATTTTAAAAATAATTTAATTCAATTAAAATTTAAAAAAAATGTTCCTTTTCGATATAATAATAATAATAATATTTTGATTTTTTTTATAGTATACAGGGAGTCTCGCTGCACATCAGACTGAAAAAATGATGAGACGCTCCTTGAAGCTAAAGCGGAAACTCCTATGAGAGATCCTTCATCAAACCTCTCTTGCCGTCAGGTGCGGTTTTGGCCGAGATGAATGAGCGCGAAGAATGAAGAAATCTCGCTGAACCTGGTGAGGTTTGTCCGGCAGCAGCCAAATGCTCGTTTCGGACAACCTCTTGAGAGACCAGCATTTAGCGGGCGGACTCACAGCACGCGCTTTTTCAAAGTTCATAATAATAATAATAACACTAGATAACTTTCGACGAAGTTGATTCCAGCCATTTTTAGAATACATTTAATATCAAAATAAAATGTTCCATAACGAAATTCTAAAAACCAGAAACAAACTAATAGAAACGAAAATTATCAGAAACAAAAAATTAATTAACTATACTACATAATAATTCATATTATTGTTTTTGTAGTTAAATAACCACAGAATATTGTGCTATAACATATGTAAACAAATAATGAATAAATAGGATTTCTAACTAGAAAATATGATTTCTAATGTACTAAATGCACAACGTGTTTCATTAAATTAAATATTCTGAACAGTTTTTGAATATTTCATAGTATCTTTAATGGTTTATTCAGATACAGTTTTTTAACAAAAAACGAATAGCAGTCAGTTAACGCAAAATAAAAACACTAGGAATGCTATTATATATAGGTATTCTTAATCAATTTTATAGAAATGTTACAATAATAAAAATAAATGTTTCTTATTCCAGCAAACAATCAATGTTTTACTGTTATCAATTATGTTTTACTGTTATTACAATGTTACTTTTTTTTCACCTGATGTATAATTAGAAAATTCACTGTAGATTATAATTATTGACTTTATAGTATACAAATAAAAATAAATCTGATGATTATTGATTTTGTAATTCATACAATTAAAGTTTAGTAATTGGAAAATTCTCGGTGGTTAAATTCAAGCACTTATAAAAGTTGGAAAATGATCCATTGATTATAATTAATTTTGACTCTGTATTCAATAATATTTATTATCGAATACAGAGTCAAAATTACAATTTTACAAATAAAATTACAATTTTTACAAATAAAATTTTAAAAAAAATAATTCTGATGATTATTAATTTTGAAATTCATAATAATTAAAGTTTAGTAGTTGGAAAATTCTCCGCAATTAAATTCTAAAAATTAAAAAAAAAAAAAAAAACAATCTGATAATTATTAATTTTGAAATTCATAATAATTAAAGTTTACTAGTTGGAAAATTCTTCGTAGTTAAATTCTAGTAGTTATAAAAGTTAGATAATTTTCCTTATATTAATAATTAGTTTTGACTCGGTATTCGATAGTATACAAATAAAGTTTAAAAAAAAATTAAATCTGATGATTATTAATTTTGAAATGCATAATAATTAAAGTGTGGTAGTTAGAAAATTCTCCGTAGTTAAAATTTAGTAGATATAAAAGTTGGAAAATTATCCGTAGATTATAATTAATTTTAATTTTATATTCGATAGTATAATGATAATGATGGTGATAATGATAATGATTCTAATATAATGCTAATGATGATGATTACTCTGATGATGACTAATTTTGAAGTACATAATACTTAAAATGTGTAATCATAAAAAAGTTCATCCATGTTATTTTTTGCCAATTTTTCATTTCCTTATGGTGATAAAATTTTTACCGGTAGGAAATAGTTATTGTATCCCTTTCAATACCAGGCCTCGCAGTTTAATACTCCTAGGAAGTATACTGCGGGGTGATGTACCCTACCAACTAGGGTGTAAAGATATTTCGGATAGGTTTATATTTGTAAAAGTAACATTACTAAAACTACCAATTGGATTAATAGAATATTTATTATTGTGTGAATTAATTGATCCTGTTGACCCGACTCGTAGTATTAAACATACAGCAAGACTGAGGTTCGATTCCTGCGTATATTGCAGTAACTGCTTTCAGAAACTAGGAGACTCGATAACTATTGCAATGAGCCTTTAATTTAGAATACTCAATATAAATATTACAATAAAGTAAAATAAAAAAAACCAGAAAAAAATGTATAGTATCAACATTATTGTAAAATTAAATCCTGTATGAATAATAATAATAATAATAAAACAGGGTTCAATATTTATTTTTCCAGTTTTCCTAATTCATCTTTGGTCAAATCTTGGTAGTTAATAAATGGATTTTAAGTTATTTTTAAATGCAAGCTAAACTGCTTCTTCAAAGGCTTATGGCAATGGTTCTCAAAGGGTGAGCCCTGTGGTAATGAAGATTTCCTGGTGCGTCCTTGTGGTAATCAAGAAAAATATGTAGGCAGATATAAAAATAAATATAGTTACTCTTTTTCTTGTCAGTTTTCCCTTTCAAAGACAGCTTTCATTATAAGCAGCTATTTTGATTTTTTTAAAAATGTTAAACATCGGTAATGCATCAAAGAATGTTTCGAAAAACTAGGAGGGGAACTTCCATGGATACCTACTAGAATTTTTAACGTCTAGGTGATTTTAATTGATAAAAAAAAATTTCCGCTGCAGAATATGAGACAAGGCAGTCTAAGTTGTGGGGTTTTTCATTTAATATTAATTGTAGAGGAACGAGTAGTTATATTCATGGATAATGGATTCTTAAACATAAGGAATTGCCTCTGAAATCTTCTTTAAAAGAAGAATGTGCGTCCATATCTCAAAAAGTTTTGAAAATTTTACTACAATTTTCAATGTCATATTTTTTGTCATATAAGATTTTCTATCTTCACTACAATTAAATGTAAAAAGAAAGGAAACCTTCAATGTATTGGAGAGAAAATGAGATTGCCTTTCAAATATATGCCTAAACATTGAAGAGATCACTAAGACACTTCAAGTTCATGTTTCTCATAAAAAGCAAGAATAAATAAACTTAAGGAGCGTTTCATTATACTTTTCTTATCCAGTTACTTTTTGTTGTAATATTTGACTTATAATCATTTATTTGTATTGTTGGTATTAATGATTGTTACATTTTATTCGTTTATATGTATTGAATTATATAAATCATAGCTTATATATTATATTATTAATCGATTATGTGCGTTAAAAAATGTAAAATATAGGCTCATCAAATTATGAACAAAATTTGAATTAATATGTCACAAATGTAGGTGTTAACATTTGGGAATTGAAAAATAAATCTTGTCTAGACTAAAAATAGTTTAAAACGTTTCCTTTATAATGTATTATCATCATCATTGGCGCAACAGCCCCATGATGGGCCAAGGCCGTCTACCTACTGGCAGATTTCGAGACGAGAGATGTTTTTCTTTTTACGGGGTAGGATCGTCAGCCCCATGCCCAACGCTCTTCAGCTATATTAGACTGTGACCTACGGTTTAAAGTGGATTCCGAATCACTACAAACATTCATGGCACCGCCAAGACTTGAACCCGAAACCTGAGGCACAGAGCACTAGTCACTCGGCCATCAGGCCCTTTTACAATATATACAATTACAAAATTTTTATAACTAGTATTATAGCATTTATATTACTGGACGAATACTAGTGAAATTCGGTTTTAATACCGGTTTTTTATAAAAAATATTTAACCAGATATTACAGTAATATTTGTGTGGAAAAATCTACAATTCTTGATTATCTTTTATTTTTATTAGTAATCCCTCATTTAAAATTCGATTTAAACAATATGTAAAAAAAAAATAATAATAAATATTGTATAATAAGTGCAATGAACCGAAGGTCATTCAACTATTTGGTTGATTCAACAGTTGTCGTACCATAGAAAATTAAATTAAACTTATTATTATTTTTTTTTTACTAAAATTAAGAAGCAAATTTATATTTTTAAACAAATCACCATGTACAAACGATTGAAAGTCAAGCATCATTGGGCGCGGTCAGTACTTGGGTGGGTGACCACCTGGGAACACTGCGTGCCTTTGGCAAATTTGGGACCTGAATGGCCGAGTGTCTAGCGCTCTGGCGCTCGGTGCCACAGGTTTCGGGTTCGAATCCGGCGGTGCCATGGATGTTTGTAGTGGTTCGGAATCCACTTTAAGCCGTAGGTCCCGGTCTCCTATGACTGTAAGAGCGTCACGGAGCAAAAGTCAGGCTTCTACCTACGGGTGCTCCATCACAACAGCAGCTGCTTCCTTTCCCTTCAATCATGAGTACGTATGGGCTCGTGGGCTGGGCCAGCCAAGTGGGATAAGAAACAACAACAACAAACGATTGAGATTTTTTTGCTGATATTTATTCCCATCAAATTGTAATTCTTTTTTTGGTGATTTTTGTAGTTTTTCGCAATGAGAAATAACTTTCCTATTGTTTTCGAACTGTCCATTTTAATAAAATTTTTTTTTTAACCAAATAGATTCTTATTTGAAACGAATGTACTCGGCTATTCGTGTCAGAAATATTGGTTTAATTTAAATAAAGAAATTTTGAAAATTTTCCATAATTGGAAATCGATTGCAATTATGAAATATATAGAAAGTTATAAAAGTTTGTTAGTATTATTTAAAAAAAAAATTAGTAGATAGTATTAGTAAAAGGTTTTACTGAGTAAAATTTGCCAAATGTATAAATTTTTAATAAAATAATATTTAATTAATTGTTAATTTTTTTATATTTCTCATGTTAGATTAATTCATAGTTTAATCTCTATTCTTGTATTGTTTACTTGTTAACCTTTAGGAAAGCTAATAATTTTGGTTAAATATTTCAAACTTAAATGGTTATTTAATAAACTATTTTAAATAGTTCTAAATTCAGTATTATCTTTGATAAAAAAAAAAAAAAAAATTATAAAGAAAACCTCTTAATAGAATTTTTTTATTTTAAAACAAGTCTTTTCTAAAAATAAGAAACGAATAGGCTCGATAGTAATTGTGCCTTTCATCGATAGGCAGATTTCCTAGCTGGAGCTTTGATGATTTTCTCCCATACGACACTCAAACTGGAGGCAGTCCCCCTAAAAGTCTCCCAGGAAGGCAATTTCTTGCCTTCAATGACTGCCTATAGGCCGTTCTTGACACACAAATGAAGCACGAGCGATATGCATTATAATTGCATGGATTTATCAATTTTAATGAGTCATGGAAATGATTCATTGAAAATTTATTTTTAATGCAGTATAATGAATATTAAATGAGAATTTGATGCATGATATTAGAATAATTTAATAAGTGTTTTTGTATTTTGCTCAATTTTTGAAATAGCAAAATCAGTACTTCTCTAAGATATTCCAGAGAAATATATATCCACATTTAAATATAGTTACTCATTTTCTTGTCAGTTTTCCCATTCAAAGACAGTTTTGATTATAAACAATTAATCTTTTTAGTTTTTTTTTTCTTTTTTTATCCACATAAAAAATACCAAACAGCAATAATGTGGCAAAGAATGTTTCTGAGAAACTAGGTAAGATAGCTTTAATGGTTGGCTACTCGAAGCTTTAGCATCTATGATATTTAAAGTTTTAAAAACATTCATCCTATGAGACTACACCGACTGCAAGCAGTAATTTGTGGACATTAACTGAAGAAAAACTAAAAACTAGTTATATCTCCTGATTATGGATTGAAGATTAAATTTAAGGGAAGTGTCTCTTAAAATCTTTTAATTCCTATAAGAGAAGAATGCATGTCAATTTCTAAAAAATCTTTGAACATTTTGTTACAATTTTCAACGACATATTTATTTGAATTAAGATTTTCTTTCTTCACCACAATTAAGAGAAAGAGAGGAAAGCTTCAATGTATTGACGGGGAAATGAGAATTTGCCTTTTAAATGTATGGTCAAACATTGAAGAAATAGGACATTTCAGGCTCATGTTTCTGATAAATACAAGATGAGGGGAGAAAATCTTAATCCACATAAATATGTCGTGTAAAATTGAAGTAAAATGTTCAAAGCCTTTTTAGAAATTGACACGCATTCTTCTCTTATAGGAATTCAAAATATTTCAAGAGACAATTTCTTATTTTTAATCCTCAATCCACGATCAAGGAATGTAACTACTAGTTCTTCAGTTACTGTCCACAAAATAAATAAACTTGGGATGCGTTTCATTATATTTTTTTTATCGCATTATTTTTTTCTGTCACATTTGACTCAACTATTACTATATAACATATTTCTCAGAAATTTGTATATTGTGCGCCTACAATTATTTGTAGGATTTTAAATGCGCCCTGACTTCAAAAAGTTTCCGAATCGCTGGTTTATTGTCTCTGGGATGTCAAGGTCAGTCTCATAACGTTTTGCAGAAGGTTTGTTGACAATTGAACGGTTTTATTTTTGAGTCGATGGACCCTCCCGAACATTTGACCTTAAGGCATGGAAAACATTTTCCCACAAACATCTGTATCTGGGTGCATTTTCAAAAGATTTCCCGACTAAATAGGGAGATAGTGTGGTAATAAAATTATTACTTGGGTCACTGGATGCCGCTCCTGAAGGTTGAAAGGTCGACAAGACTGCTAACTCTTCAGCTGTTACAGTTTGACACTTCAAGGTCACGCTTTTCAGTTCAGTCCACATCAATCCCTTCAAATGCTAAACAGACTGTCTCGAAGTGTGGAGAGGATGGGGGAAAGGGGCTGAATTTCTGGAAATCCAGGGAATGAGGAACTCGATCCTTTCATGCCTCAAGTGAAGGGGGGATTCTTTGTGAGATCCAAGGTTTTAAAAGTTCTTTATGTTTTCCTGCAGCAGGGTGGGTAGAACACCCAAACAGCCAGCAAAAAATGGGGAGAAAAAAGTGCAGCTGTCAGATTTACACCAATTGTATTGGGAAATGATTATTTTCACTTATCATGCCCATGTAAATCATCAAATTTAAATCTCTTCGGAACTTTCTTCTTCATTTGGACAATTCAAAAATGAAATTCTAGGCTATCAGAAATTTTTTCTTAATTTACCCCTATTTTGCTTTTTTGATAAGGAAAATTTTGTATCTTTCAATTCAGAATTCACTAACCTGTCAATCTATTTTCAGCAGAGTAAAGTACTAGGTATTTCCTTTGTTTCAATATTATTTTACTGGGGTTTTTATTTATATATTGAAATTGTTGTAATTAGATCTGGGATTGATTTCCATAGCCAACGAATACATATCTTTTGTCACTGACGTATATTGAAATTTTTATACATTTGCGATGCTTTTATTAAATTATTGCAAATTAAAGGAAAAAAAATATATCCTACAATTTTATGAGCCCTTTTTTAACAATTGTTAGATATATTTAGCATCTCTCCATTTTTTCGAAGAAATTTCATTTTACATTATTTGTAAAAAAAGATTTTACTAAGATGCGGAAAGAAATATTGCTCAAATTTATTTCTTTCAAAATTTTAACAAATTTTTTTGTCAAGAATTTTTTTTTTTCGTTTCACAACTTTTTTTTTTTCTCTTAATTTTTAATTTTAATTAGAATAAATTATATCTGACTATAAAAAAAATCACTAAAATTTAAGACAACAAAAATTTGTGATAATTTTTAAAGCTTTTAGCTTTATTAATTTACTAGTTATTATGATTTGCTATTGCCTGACATCAGAAAGATAGTACAATAATTTTCTGAAAAGCGACAATATACAAATTTTACAATTATAATAAAATTCGTATTAAAAATTATTAATATAATTACGATATATTAAATAAATTAAAAAAAATTACGTAATTATAACAAAATTCAACAAATTATAAAATTTAGTCATAATTCATCATGCATTTTAAAAATAAATGATGAATTAGTTATATGAATGATGTCTACAAAAAATGTAATGCTCATCTAAAATTTTATCGTATCAAAATAAATAGAATAAATGGTAATCAAATATTACAGAGATAATTATTTTATCCAAGTCTAAATGTGAGAAGAATTTCATAAATTATATACAACAAAAAAATTTTTTAAGAAGATATTTTAAATTTTTTGTAAACATTTCTATAAAATAGATTTAAAAAAAAATAATAAATTCCACAGAGCCTGGTGGGTTTTTGAACTAGGAGAGTTAGGTTTGGAATCAGCAAAGCAAAGTCATTTTGAAATCTTAAGTATCTTTGTTATGATATATATATATGAGATCGATAAATCCGTAGGCTGGAAAGTTTTTCCATTGGGCTCGAAAAGGGTGCAAACCTCCCATTATTCGGAATGTTCGCTCAGAATTATGATGTCAAAATGTACAATGTAGAAGAATGCCTGATGTGCTGCATTCTAGGTAAGGCCGGATCAAGTATACAATTTTTGTTCTAGCTGCAAATAACCCCAAGTGAAAATGCCCTATCATTCAAGGGTTAAAAAAAAAAAAAAAAAGATATTTTCCAACCAAGGCTTTTCATTCGAATAAAAAATAGCTCTGTTAACGTCCTTTAATAAATATAGTACATTGTTAATTATTAAAGTTCTATTATGTGTAAAAATAAATAAATTAAATAATAATTTACATTTAGATGTTAACAAAATAAAAATAAATAAATAAATAATAATAATTGTTTCAACATTTTTCGTTGGGCACTAGAAAAAAAAATATTGTCCTTTGTGATAATACTTAATTTCTAATTATTACAATTTCTAGTTATAAAATATATATATATCTTGCTTTTTGATATATATAAATATAAATATAGATAATGATGTAATTTTATGCAATTAAGACAAAGAATCCCATTAAAAAATTGTAACTCATTGTAAATAAATAAAAAAAATTTTAAATAATAAAACAATAAAAAAATTACATATGAATTTGAAAAAAAAAAAATGATAGCACAGTTATGGTTAGGGTCGTATTCATTATAAAGTTGAGCTGTATCGAGATAGCAAATTGGACAGCTTTGATTTAAATATTAGATTAAAAATAGTTTCTTGAATCTAAATAATCTGCTTATAAATTGAAGCCGTTATTATTTTTTAATATAAAATTTTCAAATTGATTTCAATTCCATTTCTTAATACTAAGTATCAAAAAATTTTATTTTTTAAAATAATGAAATCAATTACAAATTATTAATTAAAATATTATTGTTTAATCACAAATTAAATTAAAAAAATAATTTTTAGTGTATTATCTATAATTTGAGAAATAATTACAGAATAAAAAAAATCTTTTAACTGCGTCATTATTCAGTGCATCAATTCTTAGTATCAAATAATACATTGCGCGCCATCTATTAGCATAAAACAAAACCTCTCATTTTCACAAAATTTTCAATTAATTAAACTAATTTAAAACTGTATTTGGAGTTTTTTGTACATTAATATATTTATACAAGATAAATTAACTGATTTTGAATTTACATTTCTGCCGCTTGTTTATACACTTGTGTTGTCTAGATTGTAGCAGTTTTAGAAATTTTCATATGGCACATATAAATAAAATGCGTTCATTATAATATTGGAGAAAAAAAATTTACAAGATTTGAACAGAAAAATTATAATAAATTACTAAAAATGGATGAAAGTAAAAAGTAATTAATGTAATGGACACGATTGAAAAGAATATACAAATATACGATTGAAAAGAATAACATTGAATCCAAATATCACTATACTTTTTTTATAAAATCTGACAACAATTATTAAAAATTTATTTATTTTTGAATATTTTTTTCAAATTACGATGGAAAAAAAAAATAAATAAAAAATTGAATTAGAATAATTATATTTTTAGAATTAATTAGAATAAATTATATCTGACCAAAAGCAAAATTCAACAAATTCAACAAAATTCAAAGCAAATTAAAAATTATAACAAAATTCAGCAAACTATAAAATTTAGTCATAATTCATCACGCATTTCTAAGTAGTTATATAAATGGTGTGCACAAAAAATGTAATTAATGCCCATCTAAAATTTTTTCATATTAAAATAAATAGAATAAATGATAATCAGATATTACAGAAATAAATATTATTATCCTAAGCTAAATATGAGAAAAATTTCATAAATTATATAGAATAAATAAAAAATATTTTAAATAAGTATTATAAATTTTTTGTAAACAATTCTAGATCTAAATAGATAAAAAAAAAAAAAAAAAAAATCAATTTCACGTTCCGCACAGGGCCTGAGTAGCCTAGTGGATTTTTGAACTAGGTGAGCGATTTTCGAAATCCGCTAGAAAAGTCGTAATATTAAGTATCTACGCCATGATATATATGTGAGCACGATAAATCCGTAGGCTGGAAAGTCTTTCCATTAGCCTCGATTAGGGTGTGAACTTTCCACGGTTTGGAATGTTCCATCAAAATTATGATGCCAAAATGTACAATGTAGAAGGAAACCTCATGGGCTGCCTCCTAGATAAAGCTGGATCTACTATACAATTTTTTTCTAGCCGCAAATACCCTCAAATAAAAATGACTCATCATTCAAGGGAAAAAAAAAACATTTCCCAACCTAGGCTTTTTATTCAAATAAAAAAATAAATAAAGTCAATATTATTTTACATTTAGATATTAACAAAATAAAAACAAGTAAAAAATAATAAGAATTGCTTCAAAATTTTTTCTGGGCACCAGATAAAAATACTACACTTTGAATAAAAACTTAAATCTGTAATTATTATGAATCCCAAATCTAATTTATCAGAAAGTTTTCCTTAATTTGCCACTATATTTCTTCCTTAAGAAAAATTTCGCATCTTTTAATTCACAATTTCTATCCTGTCATACTGTTTTTACTAGAGCAAAGTACTCGATTTTTCTTTTCTTCCTTTTAGATTTTACAGTGGTTTTTATTTCTGTAATCAGTTAATATTAAAATTGATGTCATGGAGGTACCGGAATTCATTTTCCTATTATTCTCCAAAAAATATTTCTTACTTCTTTTATCTTTTGTCATTCAGATAAATAAATTGAATTTTTTAAGCGTTTGCGATACTTTTACTAAATCATGGCAAATTGTTGTTTATTAAAAGAAAGAAAATTTATCCAACAATTTTATGAGTTTGTTTTTAAAAATCGTTAGATATATTTAGCGTTTCTCGGTTTTTTCGAAGAAATTTTGCTTTATGTTATTTGTAAAAACATGTTTTACTAAGATGCGGAAGGAAATATTGCACAAATTTGTGTCTTTGAAAATTTTTTTTAATAAGAATTTTTTTTCCGTTTCACAAAATTTTTTTGTTTACTATTTCTTCCCTTTTAATTTTTAACTTTGATTACAATAAATTACATCTGACTGAAAAACAAAAATGTTACAGTTTAAGACAACAAAAATCGGAGATGATTTTTAAAGCTTTTAGCTTTATTAATTTACTAGTTAGCATGATTTGGCATTACCTGACATCAGAAAGAGAGTATAATAATTTGCTGAAAAAAGAAAATATACAAATTTTATAATTATAATAAAATTCGTATTAAAAATTATTAATGTAATTACGATATATTTATTAAAATTTAAAAAACACATAATTATAACAAATTTCAGCAAATTATAAAATTTAGTCATAATTCGTCACGCATTTTTAAAATAAATGATGAATTAGCTACATGAAGGATGCGTACAAAAAATGTAATGCCCATCTCAAATATTATCATATCAAAATAAACAGAATAAATGATAATCAAATAATACAGAAATAATTATTTTATCCAAGTCTAAATGTGAGACAAATTTCTTAAATTATGTACAATAAAATTTTTTTAAAAATAGATATTGTAAATTTTTTGTAAATATTTCTATAAAATAGATTTAAAAAAAAAGAAAAAACAATTTCACGTTCCACACAGAGCCGAACTAGCCTGGTGGGTTTTTGAACTCAGAGAGCCAGGTTCGGGATCCACTAAGCAAAGTTATTTTGAAATATTAAGTATCTTTGTCATGATATATGTATATATAATTTTCTTTAATAATATTTAATTAATTAATTAATTTAATAATATATATATATGTAAGTCTGATAAATCCGAAGGCTGGAAAGTTTTTTTTATTGGGCTCGAAGAGTGTGCAAACCTCCCTTTGTTCGGAATGTTCGCTCAGAATTATGATGCCAAAGTATACCATATAGAAGAATACCTTATGTGCTGCATCCTAGGTAAGGCTGGATCTACTATGCAATTTTTTTCTAGCTGCAAATAACCTCAAGTAAAAATGCCCTATTATTCAAGGTTAAAAAAAAAAAAAAAAAAAAAAAAAAACTGTCATTTCCCAACTAAGGTTTTTTTATTCAAATAAAAAGTAACTCCATTAGCCGCCTTTAATAAATATAATGCATTCTTAATTTGGGAAGTTCTTTTATGTGTAAAAATAAATAAATTAAATAATAATTTACATTTAGGTGTTAACAAAAAAAAAGTAAATAAATAATAATAATTGTTTCAACATTTTTTGCTGGGCACCATAAAAAAAATATTGCACTTTGTGATAATATTTAATTTCTAATTATTTCAATTTTTGAATTAAATATATATATCGTGCTTTTTGATATGCATAGATAACGATGTAATTATATGCAATTAAGACAAGGAATCCCATTAAAAAATTGTAACTGAATATAAATATATAAATTTTTTTTAAATAATAAAACAATAATAAAATTACATACGAATTTGAAAAAAATACAACAAAATGATGATAGCACAGTTACGGTTTGGGTCGTATTCATTATAAAGCTGAGCTGTAGCGAGATAATAAATTGGAAAGCATTGATTTAAATATCTGATTAAAAATAGTTTCATGAATCCAAATAATTTGTTTATAAATTGAAATCGATATTAGTTTTGAAAATAGAATTTTCAAATTGCTTTTCTTAATACTAAGTATCAAAATATTTTATTTTTATAAAAATGAAATTAATTACAAATTATTCGTTAAAATATTATTGCTTAGTTAAAAATTAATTTTTAAAAATAATTTTTAGTATAATATCTATAATTTGAGAAATAACTACATAATAAAAAAAAATTTTTTAACTGTGCTATCTATAAGCTTAATATAGAACCTGTAATTTTCACAAAATTATCAATTAATTAAACTAATTTAAAACTGTATTCGGAGTTTTTTTTACATTAATTTATTTATGCAAGATAAATTAATTGATTCTGAATTTGTATTTCAGCCGCTTTTTTAAACACTTATATTGACTAGATTGTAGCAGTTTTAGAAATTTTCATATGACACACATAAATAAAATGTGTTCATTATAAAATTGAAAAAAAAATTAAGTCGATTTGAACAAAAAAATTATATTAAATTACTAAAAATGGAAGAAAGTAAAAAGTAATTGAAGTAATAAACACGAGTGAAAAGAATATACAAATCTATAATTACATTAACATTGAATCCAAATATACTAATTTTATAAAGTCTGATAACAATTATTAAAAATTTATTTATTTTTAAATATTTTTTTCAAATTACCATGGAAAAAATAAATAAATAAATAAAAAATTGAATTAGAATAATTATATTTTTAGAATTAATTAGAATAAATTATATCTGACCAAAAGCAAAATTCAACAAAATTCAAAGCAAATTAAAAATTATAACAAAATTCAGCAAATTATAAAATTTAGTCATAATTCATCACTCATTTCTAAGTAGTTATATAAACGGTGTGCACAAAAAATGTAATTAATGCCCATCTAAAATTTTTTCATATTAAAATAAATAGAATAAATGATAATCGGATATTACAGAAGTAAATATTATCCTAAGCTAAATATGAGAAAAATTTCATAAATTATATGGAATAAATAAAAAATATTTTAAATAAGTATTATAAATTTTTTGTAAACAATTCTTGATCTCAATAGATAAAAAAAAAAAAAAAAAAAAAAATCACTTTCACGTTCCACACATGGCCTGAATAGCCTAGTGGTTTTTTGAACTAGGAGAGCGAGGTTCGAAATCCGATAGAAAAGTCGTAATCTTAAGTATCCACGCCATGATATATATGTGAGCACGATAAATCCGTAGGCTGGAAAGTCTTTCCATTAGCCTCAATTTGGATGTGAACTTTTCATGATTCGGAATGTTCCGTCAGAATTATGATGGCAAAATGTACAATGTAGAAGCAAACCTCATGGGTTGCATCCTAGATAAAGTTGAATCTACTATACAATTTTTTTCTAGCTGCAAATACCCTCAAATAAAAATGACACATCATTGAATGGGGGGAAAAAAAACAACAACATTTTCCAACCTAGGCTTTTTATTCAAATAAAAAAATAAATAAAGTCAATATTATTTTACATTTAGATATTAACAAAATAAAAACAAATAAAAAATAAGAAGAATTGCTTCAACATTTTTTCTGGGCACCAGATAAAAATAATATACTTTGATTAAAAACTTAATCTCTAATTATTGCGAATATCAAATCTAATTTATCAGAAATTTTTCCTTAATTTGCCACTATATTTCTTCCTTAAGAAAAATTTCGCATCTTTTAATTCACAATTTCTATCCTGTCATACTGTTTTTACTAGAGCAAAGTACTCGATTTTTCTTTTCTTCCTTTTAGATTTTACAGTGGTTTTTATTTCTGTAATCAGTTAATATTAAAATTGATGTCATGGAGGTACCGGAATTCATTTTCCTATTATTCTCCAAAAAATATTTTTTACTTCTTTTATCTTTTGTCATTCAGATAAATAAATTGAATTTTTTAAGCGTTTGCGATACTTTTACTAAATTATGGCAAATTGTTGTTTATTAAAAGAAAGAAAATTTATCCAACAATTTTATGAGTCCGTTTTTAAAAATCGCTAGATATATTTAGCGTTTCTCGGTTTTTTCGAAGACATTTTATTTTGTTATTTGTAAAAATATGTTTTACTAAGATGCAGAAGGAAATTTTGCTCAAATTTGTTTCTTTGAAAAAACTTTTTAATAAGAATTTTTTTTCCGTTTCACAAAATTTTTTTGTTTACTATTTCTTCCCTTTTAATTTTTAACTGATTATAATAAATTACATCTGACTGAAAAAAAAAATGTTAAAGTTTAAGACAACAAAAATCGGAGATAATTTTTAAAGCTTTTAGCTTTATTAATTTATTAGTTAGCATGCTTTGGCATTACCTATCAGAAAGATAGTAAAATAATTTGCTGAACAAAGAAAATATACAAATTTTATAATTATAATAAAATTCGTATTAAAAATTATTAATATAATTACGATATATTAATTAAAATTTAAAAAACACATAATTATAACAAATTTCTGCAAATTATAAAATTTATTCATAATTCATCATGCTTTTTTAAAATAAATGATGAATTAGTTATATGAATGATGTGTACAAAAAATGTAATGCCCATCTAAAATTTTATTGTATCAAAATAAATAGAATAAATGGTAATCAAATATTACAGAGATAATTATTTTATCCAAGTCTAAATGTGAGAAGAATTTCATAAATTATATACAACAAAAAAATTTTTTAAGAAGATATTTTAAATTTTTTGTAAACATTTCTATAAAATAGATTTAAAAAAAAATAATAAATTCCACAGCGCCTGGTGGGTTTTTGAACTAGGAGAGTTAGGTTTGGAATCAGCAAAGCAAAGTCATTTTGAAATCTTAAGTATCTTTGTTATGATATATATATATGAGATCGATAAATCCGTAGGCTGGAAAGTTTTTCCATTGGGCTCGAAAAGGGTGCAAACCTCCCATTATTCGGAATGTTCGCTCAGAATTATGATGTCAAAATGTACAATGTAGAAGAATGCCTGATGTGCTGCATTCTAGGTAAGGCCGGATCAAGTATACAATTTTTGTTCTAGCTGCAAATAACCCCAAGTGAAAATGCCCTATCATTCAAGGGTTAAAAAAAAAAAAAAAAAAAAAAAGATATTTTCCAACCAAGGCTTTTCATTCGAATAAAAAATAGCTCTGTTAACGTCCTTTAATAAATATAGTACATTGTTAATTATTAAAGTTCTATTATGTGTAAAAATAAATAAATTAAATAATAATTTACATTTAGATGTTAACAAAATAAAAATAAATAAATAAATAATAATAATTGTTTCAACATTTTTCGTTGGGCACTAGAAAAAAAAATATTGTCCTTTGTGATAATACTTAATTTCTAATTATTACAATTTCTAGTTATAAAATATATATATATCTTGCTTTTTGATATATATAAATATAAATATAGATAATGATGTAATTTTATGCAATTAAGACAAAGAATCCCATTAAAAAATTGTAACTCATTGTAAATAAATAAAAAAAATTTTAAATAATAAAACAATAAAAAAATTACATATGAATTTGAAAAAAAAAAATGATAGCACAGTTATGGTTAGGGTCGTATTCATTATAAAGTTGAGCTGTATCGAGATAGTAAATTGGACAGCTTTGATTTAAATATTAGATTAAAAATAGTTTCTTGAATCTAAATAATCTGCTTATAAATTGAAGCCGTTATTATTTTTTAATATAAAATTTTCAAATTGATTTAAATTCCATTTCTTAATACTAAGTATCAAAAAATTTTATTTTTTAAAATAATGAAATCAATTACAAATTATTAATTAAAATATTATTGTTTAATCACAAATTAAATTAAAAAAATAATTTTTAGTGTATTATCTATAATTTGAGAAATAATTACAGAATAAAAAAAATCTTTTAACTGCGTCATTATTCAGTGCATCAATTCTTAGTATCAAATAATACATTGCGCGCCATCTATTAGCATAAAACAAAACCTCTCATTTTCACAAAATTTTCAATTAATTAAACTAATTTAAAACTGTATTTGGAGTTTTTGTACATTAATATATTTATACAAGATAAATTAACTGATTTTGAATTTACATTTCTGCCGCTTGTTTATACACTTGTGTTGTCTAGATTGTAGCAGTTTTAGAAATTTTCATATGGCACATATAAATAAAATGCGTTCATTATAATATTGGAGAAAAAAAATTTACAAGATTTGAACAGAAAAATTATAATAAATTACTAAAAATGGATGAAAGTAAAAAGTAATTAATGTAATGGACACGATTGAAAAGAATATACAAATATACGATTGAAAAGAATAACATTGAATCCAAATATCACTATACTTTTTTTATAAAATCTGACAACAATTATTAAAAATTTATTTATTTTTGAATATTTTTTTCAAATTACGATGGAAAAAAAAATAAATAAAAAATTGAATTAGAATAATTATATTTTTAGAATTAATTAGAATAAATTATATCTGACCAAAAGCAAAATTCAACAAATTCAACAAAATTCAAAGCAAATTAAAAATTATAACAAAATTCAGCAAACTATAAAATTTAGTCATAATTCATCACGCATTTCTAAGTAGTTATATAAATGGTGTGCACAAAAAATGTAATTAATGCCCATCTAAAATTTTTTCATATTAAAATAAATAGAATAAATGATAATCAGATATTACAGAAATAAATATTATTATCCTAAGCTAAATATGAGAAAAATTTCATAAATTATATAGAATAAATAAAAAATATTTTAAATAAGTATTATAAATTTTTTGTAAACAATTCTAGATCTAAATAGATAAAAAAAAAAAAAAAAAATCAATTTCACGTTCCGCACAGGGCCTGAGTAGCCTAGTGGATTTTTGAACTAGGTGAGCGATTTTCGAAATCCGCTAGAAAAGTCGTAATATTAAGTATCTACGCCATGATATATATGTGAGCACGATAAATCCGTAGGCTGGAAAGTCTTTCCATTAGCCTCGATTAGGGTGTGAACTTTCCACGGTTTGGAATGTTCCATCAAAATTATGATGCCAAAATGTACAATGTAGAAGGAAACCTCATGGGCTGCCTCCTAGATAAAGCTGGATCTACTATACAATTTTTTTCTAGCCGCAAATACCCTCAAATAAAAATGACTCATCATTCAAGGGAAAAAAAACATTTCCCAACCTAGGCTTTTTATTCAAATAAAAAAATAAATAAAGTCAATATTATTTTACATTTAGATATTAACAAAATAAAAACAAGTAAAAAATAATAAGAATTGCTTCAAAATTTTTTCTGGGCACCAGATAAAAATACTACACTTTGAATAAAAACTTAAATCTGTAATTATTATGAATCCCAAATCTAATTTATCAGAAAGTTTTCCTTAATTTGCCACTATATTTCTTCCTTAAGAAAAATTTCGCATCTTTTAATTCACAATTTCTATCCTGTCATACTGTTTTTACTAGAGCAAAGTACTCGATTTTTCTTTTCTTCCTTTTAGATTTTACAGTGGTTTTTATTTCTGTAATCAGTTAATATTAAAATTGATGTCATGGAGGTACCGGAATTCATTTTCCTATTATTCTCCAAAAAATATTTCTTACTTCTTTTATCTTTTGTCATTCAGATAAATAAATTGAATTTTTTAAGCGTTTGCGATACTTTTACTAAATCATGGCAAATTGTTGTTTATTAAAAGAAAGAAAATTTATCCAACAATTTTATGAGTTTGTTTTTAAAAATCGTTAGATATATTTAGCGTTTCTCGGTTTTTTCGAAGAAATTTTGCTTTATGTTATTTGTAAAAACATGTTTTACTAAGATGCGGAAGGAAATATTGCACAAATTTGTGTCTTTGAAAATTTTTTTTAATAAGAATTTTTTTTCCGTTTCACAAAATTTTTTTGTTTACTATTTCTTCCCTTTTAATTTTTAACTTTGATTACAATAAATTACATCTGTCTGAAAAAAAAAAAATGTTAAAGTTTAAGACAACAAAAATCGGTGATAATTTTTAAAGCTTTTAGCTTTATTAATTTACTAGTTAGCATGATTTGGCATTACCTGACATCAGAAAGAGAGTATAATAATTTGCTGAAAAAAGAAAATATACAAATTTTATAATTATAATAAAATTCGTATTAAAAATTATTAATGTAATTACGATATATTTATTAAAATTTAAAAAACACATAATTATAACAAATTTCAGCAAATTATAAAATTTAGTCATAATTCGTCACGCATTTTTAAAATAAATGATGAATTAGCTACATGAAGGATGCGTACAAAAAATGTAATGCCCATCTCAAATATTATCATATCAAAATAAACAGAATAAATGATAATCAAATAATACAGAAATAATTATTTTATCCAAGTCTAAATGTGAGACAAATTTCTTAAATTATGTACAATAAAATTTTTTTAAAAATAGATATTGTAAATTTTTTGTAAATATTTCTATAAAATAGATTTAAAAAAAAAGAAAAAACAATTTCACGTTCCACACAGAGCCGAACTAGCCTGGTGGGTTTTTGAACTCAGAGAGCCAGGTTCGGGATCCACTAAGCAAAGTTATTTTGAAATATTAAGTATCTTTGTCATGATATATGTATATATAATTTTCTTTAATAATATTTAATTAATTAATTAATTTAATAATATATATATATGTAAGTCTGATAAATCCGAAGGCTGGAAAGTTTTTTTTATTGGGCTCGAAGAGTGTGCAAACCTCCCTTTGTTCGGAATGTTCGCTCAGAATTATGATGCCAAAGTATACCATATAGAAGAATACCTTATGTGCTGCATCCTAGGTAAGGCTGGATCTACTATGCAATTTTTTTCTAGCTGCAAATAACCTCAAGTAAAAATGCCCTATTATTCAAGGTTAAAAAAAAAAAAAAAAAAAAAAAAACTGTCATTTCCCAACTAAGGTTTTTTTATTCAAATAAAAAGTAACTCCATTAGCCGTCTTTAATAAATATAATGCATTCTTAATTTGGGAAGTTCTTTTATGTGTAAAAATAAATAAATTAAATAATAATTTACATTTAGGTGTTAACAAAAAAAAGTAAATAAATAATAATACTAATTGTTTCAACATTTTTTGCTGGGCACCATAAAAAAAATATTGCACTTTGTGATAATATTTAATTTCTAATTATTTCAATTTTTGAGTTAAATATATATATCGTGCTTTTTGATATATATAGATAACGATGTAATTATATGCAATTAAGACAAGGAATCCCATTAAAAAATTGTAACTGAATATCAATATATAAAGTTTTTTTAAATAATAAAACAATAATAAAATTACATACGAATTTGAAAAAATACAACAAAATGATGATAGCACAGTTACAGTTTGGGTCGTATTCATTATAAAGCTGAGCTGTAGCAGATAATAAATTGGACAGCATTGATTTAAATATCTGATTAAAAATAGTTTCATGAATCAAAATAATTTGTTTATAAATTAACGGCGATATTATTTTTCAAAACAGAATTTTCAAATTTATTTAAATTGCTTTTCTTAATACTAAATATCAAAAAATTTTATTTAATAAAAAATGAAATTAATTGCAAATCATTCATTAAAATATTATTGATTAATTAAAAATTAATTTTTAAAAATAATTTTTGGTATAATATCCATAATTTGAGAAATAACTACAGAATAAAAAAAATCTTTTAACTGCGTCATTATTCAATGCATCGATTCTTTAGGTCAAATAATACATTGCGCGCCATCTATTAGCATAAAACAAAACCTCTCATTTTCACAAAATTTTCAATTAATTAAGCTAATTTAAAACTGTATTTGGAGTTTTTTGTACATTAATATATTTATACAAGATAAATTAACTGATTTTGAATTTGCATTTCTGCCGCTTGTTTATACACTTGTGTTGTCTAGATTGTAGCAGTTTTAGAAATTTTCATATGGCACACATAAATAAAATGCGTTCATTATAAAATGGAGAACAAAAATTTGGAAGATTTGAACAGAAAAATTATAATAAATTACTAATAATGGATGAAAGTAAAAAGTAATTAATGTAATGAACATGATTGAAAAGAATATACAAATCTATAATTACATTAACATTGAATCCAAATATCACTATACATTTTTTATAAAGTCTGATAACAATTATTAAAAATTTATTTATTTTTAAATATTTTTTTTCAAATTACGATGGAAAAAAAAATAACTAAATAAATAAAAAATTGAATTAGAATAATTCGATTTTTAGAATTAATTAGAATAAATTATATCTGACCAAAAACAAAATTCAACAAATTCAACAAAATTCAAAAAATTCATCAAAATTCAAAGCAAATGAAAAATTATAACAAAATTCAGCAAATTATAAAATTTAATCACAATTCATCACGCATTTCTAAGTAGTTATATAAATGATATGCACAAAAATTGTAATTAATGCCCATCTAAAATTTTTTCATATTAAAATAAATAGAATAAATGATAATCAGATATTACAGAAATAAATATTATTATCCTAAGCTAAATATGAGAAAAATTTCAGAAATTATATAGAATAAATAAAAAATATTTTAAATAAGTATTATAAATTTTTTGTAAACAATTCTTGATCTAAATAGATAAAAAAAAAATCAATTTCACGTTCCGCCCATGGCCTGAGTAGCCTAGTGGATTTTTGAACTAGGTGAGCGATTTTCGAAATCCGCTAGAAAAGTCGTACTCTTAAGTATCTACGCCGTGATATATATGTGAGCACGATAAATCCGTAGGCTGGAAAGTCTTTCCATTAGCCTCGATTAGGGTGTGAAGTTTCCATGATTCGGAATGTTCCGTCAGAATTATGATGGCAAAATGTACAATGTAGAAGCAAACCTCATGAGCTGCATCCTAGATAAAGCTGGATCTACTATACAATTTTTTTTTCTAGCTGCAAATACCCTCAAATAAAAATGACTCATCATTGAAGGGGAAAAAAAAAAAACATTTCCCAACCTAGGCTTTTTATTCAAATAAAAAAATAAATAAAGTTAATATTATTTTACATTTAGATATTAACAAAATAAAAACAAATAAAAAATAATAAGTATTGCTTCAACATTTTTTCTGGGTACCAGATAAAAATGATATACTTTGAGTAAAAACTTAATCTCTAATTATTGCGAATCCCAAATCTAATTTATCAGAAATTTTTCCTTAATTTGCAACTATATTTCTTCCTTAAGAAAAATTTCGCATCTTTTAATTCACAATTTCTGTCCTGTCATACTGTTTTTACTAGAGCAAAGTACTCGATTTTTCTTTACTTCCTTTTAGATCTTACAGTGGTTTTTATTTCTGTACTCAATTAATATTAAAATTGATGTAATGGAGGTACCGGAATTAATTTTCCCATTATTCTCCAAAAAATATTTCTTACTTCTTTTATCTTTTGTCATTCAGATAAATAAATTGAATTTTTTAAGCATTTACTATACTTTTACTAAATTATGGCAAATGGTTGTTTATTAAAAGAAAGAAAAGTTATTCAACAAATTTATGAGTCCGTTTTTAAAATCGTTAGATATTATTTAGCGTTTCTCCGTTTTTTTCGAAGAAATTTTATTTTATGTTATTTGTAAAAACAAGTTTTACTAAGATGCGAAAGGAAATATTTCTCAAATTTGTTTCTTTGAAAATTTCGACAAATTTTTTTTCATAAGAATTTTTTTGTTCCGTTTCACAAAATTTTTTTGTTTACTATATCTTCCCTTTTAATTTTTAACTTTGATTACAATAAATTACATCTGACTGAAGAAAAAAATATTAAAGTTTAAGACAACAAAAATCTGAGATAATTTTTAAAGCTTTTAGGTTTATTAATTTACTATTTAGCATGATTTGGCATTACGAAGATAGTAGTATAAAAGTAGTACAAAGATAGTACAATAATTTCCTGAAAAAAGAAAATATGCAAATTTTATAATTATAATAAAATTCGTATTAAAAATTATTAATGATAAATTAATTAAAATTAAAAAAAACACATAATTATAACACATTTCAGCAAATTATAAAATTTAGTCTTAATTCATCATGCTTTTTAAAAATAAATGATGAATTAGTTATATGAATGATGTCTACAAAAATGTAATGCTCATCTAAAATTTATATTTATCAAAATAAATAAAATAATGATCATCAAATATCACAGAAATAATTATTTTATCCAAGTCTAAATGTGAGAATAATTTCATAAATTATGTACAATAATTTTTTTTTTAAATAGGTATTATAAATTTTTTGTAAACATTTCAATAAAATAGATAAAAAAAAGCAATTTCACTTTCCGCACAGGGCCGGAATAACCTGGTGGGTTTTTGAACTAGGAGAACCAGGTTCGGAATCCGCTAAGAAAAGTCGTGTTGAAATCTTACGTATCTAGGCCATGATATATATGTGATCACGATAAATCCGTAGGCTGGAAAGTCTTTCCATTGGGCTCAATTAGGGTGTGAACTTTCCATTGTTCGGAAAGTTCGTTCAGAATTATGATGGCAAAATGTACAATGTAGAAGCAAACCCCATGGGCTGCATCCTGGAAAGGGCGGGAGCTACTATACAATTATTTCTAGTTGCAAATAACCTCAAACAAAAACAACTCGTCATTCAAGGGAAAAAAAAATTCCCAACTTATCCTTTTTATTCAAATAAAAAAATAAATAAAGTCAATATTCATTTACATTTACGTATTAACAAAATAAAAACAAATAAAAAATAATAAGAGTTGCTTCAACATTTTTTCTGGGCACCAGATAAAGATAATATACTTTGATTAAAAATTTAATCTCTAATTATTGCGAATCCCAAATCTAATTTATCAGAAATTTTTCCTTAATTTGCCACTATATTTCCTCCTTAAGAAAAATTTCGCATCTTTTAATTCACAATTTCTATCCTGTCATACTGTTTTTACTAGAGCAAAGTACTCGATTTTTCTTTTCTTCCTTTTAGATTTTACAGTGGTTTTTATTTCTGTAATCAGTTAATATTAAAATTGATGTAATGGAGGTACCGGAATTAAATTTCCCATTATTCTCCAAAAAATATTTCTTACTTCTTTTATCTTTTGTCATCCAGATAAATAACTTGAATTTTTTAAGCATTTGCGATACTTTTAGTAAATTATGGCAAATGGTTGTTTATTAAAAGAAAGAAAATTTATCCAACAATTTTATGAGTCCGTTTTTAAAAATCGTTAAATATTTAGCGTTTCTCCGAATCTTCGAAGAAATTTTTTTTGTGTTATTTGTAAAAACATGTTTCACTAAGATGCGGAAGGAAATTTTGGTCAAATTTGTTTCTTTGAAAATTTTTTTGAAAAAGAATTTTTTTTCCGTTTCACAAAATTTTTTTGTTTACTATTTCTTCACTTTTAATTTTTAACTTTGATTACAATAAATTACATCTGTCTGAAAAAAAAAAAATTTTAAAGTTTAAGACAACAAAAATCGGTGATAATTTTTAAAGCTTTTAGCTTTATTAACTTACTAGTTAGCATGATTTGGCATTACCTGACATCAGAAAGATAGTACAATAATTTACTGAAAAAAGAAAATATACAAATTTTATAATTATAATAAAATTCGTATTAAAAATTATTAATATAATTGCGATATATTAATTAAAATTAAAAAACCCACATAATTGTAACAAATTTCAGCAAATTATAAATTTTAGTCATAATTCGTCATGCTTTTTTAAAATAAATGATGAATTAGTTATAAGAATGATGCCTACAAAAAATGTAATGCCTATCTAAAATTTTATCGTATCAAAATAAATAGAATAAATGATAATCGAATATTATAGAAGTAATTATTTTATCCAAGTCTAAATGTGAGAAAAGTTTATGAAATGATGAATTAGTTATATGAATGATGTGTACAAAAAATGTAATGCTAAAATTTTATCATATCAAAATAAACAGAATAAATGATAATCAAATATTACAGAAATAATTATTTTATCCAAGTCTAAATGTGAGAAAAGTTTATGAAATGATGACTTAGTTATTTGAATGATATCTACAAAAAATATAATGCTAAAATTTTATCATATCAAAATAAATAGAATAAATGATAATCAAATATTACAGAAATAATTATTTTTTAAATGTCTAAATGTGAGAAAAGTTTATGAAATGATGAATTAGTTATATGAATGATGTGTACAAAAAATGTAATGCTAAAATTTTATCATATCAAAATAAACAGAATAAATGATAATCAAATAAGACAGAAATAATTATTTTATCCAAGTCTCAATGTGAGAAAAATTTCATAAATTATGTACAATACATTTTTTTTTCATAGGCATTATAAATTTTTTGTAAACATTTCTATAAAAATAGAAAAAAAAAAAAAATTACGTTCCACACTGGGCTCGGACTCGTATATATATGAATGTATATATATATATATATATATATATATATATATATATATATATACATATACATATACATATATATACGAGTCCGAGCCCAGTGTGGAACGGGAATTTTTTTAATATATGTGAGTGATATTTTTTTAATTACGTTTAATAACGTAATATATATGAGTCCGATAAATCCGTAGGCTGGAAAATTTTTCCATTGGGCTCGCAGAGGGTGCAAACCTCCCATTGTTCGGAATGTTCGTTCAAAATTATGTTGCTAAAATGTACAATATAGAAGAATACATCATGTGCTGCATCCTAGGTAAGGCTGGATCTACTATACAATTTTTGTTCTAGCTGCAAATAACCTCAAGTAAAATTGCCCATTATTCAAGGGGGGAACCATCAACAACATTTCCGACGACATTTTCCAACCACGGCCTTTTATTCGAATAAAAAATAATTCTATTAGCCGCTTTTAATAAATATAAAAATTGTAAATTTGACAAGTTCTTTTATGTGTAAAATTAAATAAATTAAATAGTAATTTACATTTAGATGTTAACAAAATAAAAATAAATAAATAAATAATAATAATAATTTTTTCAACATTTTTTAATGGGCACCAGAAAAAAAAATATTGCCCTTTGTGATTTCTAATTATTACAATTTTTGAGTTAAATATATATATATATATATATATTGCTTTTTGATATATATAGATATGTAATTATATGCAATGAAGACAAGGACTCCCATTGAAAAAATTGTAACTCATTGTAAATATATAAAAAAATTTTAAATAATGAAACAATAATAAAAATACAGACGAATTTGAAAAAATACAACAAAATGATGATAGCACAGTTACAGTCTGGGTCGTATTCATTATAAAGCTGAACTGTATCGAGATAACACACAGGACAGCATTGATGTAAATATTAGATTAAAAATAGTTTCAGAAATCCAAATAATTTGTTTATAAATTGAAATCGATATTAGTTTTGAAAATAGAATTTTCTAATTTATTTAAATTGCTTTACTTAATACTAAATATAAAAAAATTTTATTTTATAAAAAATGAAATTAATTACAAATTATTCATTAAAATATTATTGATTAATTAAAAATTAATTTTTAAAAATAATTTTTGGTATAATATCCATAATTTGAATAATAACTACATAATAAAAAAAATCTTTTAACTGCGTCGTTATTCAGTGCATCGATTCTTTAGTGTGAAATAATACATTGCGCGCCATCTATTAGCATAATATAGAACCTATCATTTTCACAAAATTTTCAATTAATTAAACTAATTTAAAACTGTATTTGGGGTTTTTTGTACATTAATATATTTATAAAAAATAAATTAACTGATTTTGAATTTGCCTTTCTGCTGCTTGTTTATACACTTGTGCTGTCTATATTGTAGCAGTTTTAGAAATTTTCATATGACACACATAAATAAAATGCATTCATTATAAAATTGGATAAAAAAAAGTTAGAAGATTTGAACAGAAAAATTACAATAAATTACTAAAAATGGATGAAAGTAAAAAGTAATTAATGTAATGAACACGATTGAAAAGAATATACAAATTTGTAATTACATTAACATTGAATCCAAATATCTCTATACTTTTTTTGTAAAGTCTTATAACAATTAATGAAAAATTATTTATTTTTAAATATTTTATTCAAATTAAGATGGAAAAAAATAAATAAAAAATTGACGCAATAATTAGATTTCGGAGTCGTAAGCAAGTATGTTTTTCGAAATAATTTTCCTTAAAAACGCTATAACCGTTATCGATAGATAGCACTACTAGACATGTAACTAGGAAATTAAAAATTCACAGTAAGGTGTTTCTATTTAGGCTCAAGGTGCTCAATCTTTTAATTTACTTGAATTGTAAATAAAATATACTAATTGAACGTTAATTGTTAAGCAAGAATTAAAAAAATAATAATATAATTAAAATGTTCTGAAAATGAAAAAAAAAAAAAAAAAAAAAGTGATTCGTGATTTTTTTTTAAATTGCTGAACAAGTCAGATAGTTTTAAAAATTGTAATAAGAAATATCCTTAAACATTAAAAAATTAAAACAAGGATGTGTATTTAATTAGAATAAAACATTATTTGTATATATTTTTAATATATATTTGTATTATTAAAATTCAAAAAATTTAAAGATGATGATGAAGAAAATATACTTTTTTACGTCAAGTTGCATGTTGGATAGACCACCTGATTTAAGTTTTCTTGAAGCTTAAAAAAATTATATGTACGTATTATTTATTTTATTTTACTCAAATGTATATCTATATATATATACATTTAATTTTCCGTATAATTTTTTGTTATTTCTTTCACTTTATTCATCAAAATTTTCTCACTACAAAAAAATTCTTTCATTATAATTAGTTTTAATTTCATTTCATTTATTGCGTTTTGATTTCGAAAAGTATTCGATATAAACAGTATTTTTTTCCTACTTTATTGACAGGCTTTTATTTTTCAATTGTAAATTTTTTCAGTGAGGGAAAAAAGTGGGAAATTTTAGAATTTTGTAAAAAAAATGGCTTGTTTTTCAAAATAATTAATTGTGCTGCATTTTATTGGGTGGTAAACTATAGAGGGTTGACTATATAAAGAGTAGCTATTTCATGAAATATTTTTCATCGAAACTACTGTTTTCATTAGCTCTTGATCCCAAATGAATATTATTTATGTACAGTACATACCTGCTTAACACTTACATCGGGAGTATTATTGTATGTATACACAGAGAGATATTCAAAAATACTGCATCAGATATACGAAAGAAAATAACTTATTCTCCTCAATAGATGGCACCACGAGATACGAGAAAGTAGTCGGTCACAATTTTTGGATGATCTCTTGGAGTGGACCTCTAATTGCTAAAAATAACACAAAATTTAAAAAAATAAGTAAAAGTGGATTTCAAAGTGGGCCAATCCAACAAAAAAAACCTCATAAATTTCCTTGAAATATTGAGATATTTATGGTTTTATTTCATATATTTTTTTGATGATTTAAATTCCTGAAAAAAAAAAAATAATGAAGATTTTATTTTAATCCATTTCATATTTCATATTTTTATTTTAGAAAATATCTCCTTTTTGAGATTGGAAATAGGAAACAAATAAAAACAATTCTAGAAATCAAAACGAAACAAATCTACAGGGCTGAAAAAAGTAAATAAATAAACAATTCGAACCAGAAAATACATTAACGATTATTAAACTAAGGCTTTTTTACTGACTTGTAAAAGTGAATATCGTAAATTAAACACTACTTACCACTTGGCAACTACTATTAAATTACTACATTTTTTGTGATATCCGAGATATTTTTTTTCTTTAAAAGTAGAATTTTTTTCTTCTAATGTGGACCAAAGATGCTAAAATGTTGGACATCCCTGTATTAGAATATTTTTCTTGGCTTCGAAATCAGGATTTAAAAAAAAAAAAAAAAAAAGAATTAAAAGATTTTTAAATAATTCGATATTTATATATACATTGATATTTTTTTTAATAATTTGATATTTTAATATATATTTTATATTTATTTAGTAGTTTTTTGACAGTAAAGATCAGAATTTTTCTGAGCATGGAATCATGCTATTGCCAAAAAGAGGACAAAAGTTATTGGTCAATTGGACGACAATATATAATTAGGTAATAATTTATACGAAAATTTACTAAACTAAATATTTATAACTATTATTATTATTAACTAAATATTTATAAGAAAATCATATTTCATTTTCACAAAAAAAAAAAAAAAAAAAAAAAAAATTACTTTGCGAGCAACCCGATATAAGACAATTCACTTCTCAATGTTGATATTTTTGTGCGTTATGATTTTTTATTCCTTTTACTTTAGGCCAAGATTAATCAGTTTTAAACCAATATATTTCAATAAATTTCTTAAACATCTTGAAGTTTGATTTTGAATTTATTTCAGCACGAAAAAATTTCCAAAAAGAGCTTTTGCTCATTTCACATTCATTTGATCATTTTCACAAGGCTCGTTCGATAATGGGTTAGCTACGTTTTAAACATTGGGTTAGTGCAAATGTTTCTTTGTAATTTAAGAAAAGGGGTGAGCCTTTTAGATGTTTTTGTTTTAGATGAAGAAAAGTTTCTCACAAAGATAGTTGTAGAAGAAATTTTACAACTATCTACTTCACATTTTCCAATTTCCACTTTTACTGACTTTCAACTTCAATTGAAAATAGAAAGTTTCAGTTCAAAAGCATTAAAAATATCATGCTATTTCTACTCTATAAATGACTAACAAACAGACAAATAAATTTTTTGTTGGAAAAAAAAATAAAAACATTAAGGGAATGTTTTATATAAAAGTTAAATTTTTTCAAAAACTAAGTATTCACTTTTATATATTTCAGCCGATAACTTTAATAAGCTTAAATAAGGAATTCAAAAAGAAAAAAAAATAAGGTTCATAATTTGTAAAATTTATGTATGATGTATATGATGTTTGCTGAATGAAGATATCTTATCACCTTTTTGCAGCACTTTCTTGAGAAGGAAACGGATATGTGGTTGGAATTACTGTAAGGTCATTGCTCCGTTTTTACTTTTAAATTATTTTATTCAAATTAAGATGAAAAAATAAAATAAAATAAAATAATCGGCTGAACTTATATACGGGTTACCGATAAAGATATATAATAAATACTCAAAAGGAAATAAAAGATTACTCATTTAATTAAATAATTATTGGCTCGAGAAAGAAATTTAAAAAAATGGAAAGTGATCCAGTGCATCGTTGAATTTTTCCCAAAACAATACCATATATTTTATGGGTAATAAATAAAATTGAACAAATAATTAAATTACGGAGACATGTGCTAACTTGTTTTTAAATCATTATTTGTTTAAAACCTTAATAGATGGCGCCACTAGATATGCAATAGGTTAATTAGTTTAAGTTAAAAATCTTAGTGAATAAAAAAAAAATTTTTGAATAGGAAGTTGCTATTGATGCTAAATTATTAAACTTTTAAACTTCTTTAAATTGTATCGATCATTAATCAGAAATTTGAAAATAATCAATATCAATAATAATAACAAATAATTAGATCGTAGTATAACAATTTTCGATTTTTTTTCATGCATTTTTTTTTTTAAATTGCTGAACAGGCAAGGTTAACATAAAAAATATTCTAAAATATAAAAATGAAAAAAACAGATTGCATTTAAATAAAGTAAAATCTTCTTTATATATATTTTTATGTCATTCGAATTTAAAAAACGAAATATAAAAATATCTCCGCAAGTCATACAAAAAAAGAATATTAATGAAGGAAAAATGTATAAAGGAATTCCGCCATCATTTATTTTTGAAACGAAAAAAAAATGTACCGGTTACAGAGTTTCTATGAGGTAAAAATAAACTCAGTAAACCTACCATTTTCATTAATGTAATAAAAATAACAACAGGTAACAGAAAAACAGAAAGGAAATTTACAATTAAAAAAAAAAAATTACAAATTTAAAAAGATAAAAAAAAAATAGAAAAGGCTATTAAAATAAAAGCTGGTACAGTTAGCCGTCCGTTTCATAATTCTTTAATAAAGAAAAATAAAACAAAGATATAAAAAAATATGCAGCATTAATGTGTCGTGTTGCTTAGGCAGCAGAATTTCCAAGTTTATAATCACACAGAAAAATGATACGTATTTTGTCGGATTCCATGTTTATATACTCATGTTTGTGAAAATTGCAACACCATGAAGGATTTACGCGAGTGAGATGAAATTTCCAGGAAATGCAAATTAGCGCATGATATGCAAATGATTAGAATTTCAAATCCGTAGCGCATGCGTATGCTGAGCAGCGCCCTCTGAACGGCGGATGGATCGGAATAAATAGACGGCTGTAGCGAGGCGTGTATGGTTATCGGTGGTTATCTGCTAGTGGTAAACGTTAGCTCAATCGTTACTTATGCCTCTTCGACGAAAGAGAGCGAGATTTGAACAACTTACAGAGTTTGAACGGGGGAGAATCATCGACCTTCGTGAAGCTGGATTGTCTTATCGTGCAGTGGCCGCTCGTGTGCAGCGTAACAGCAGCACAGTGATGGGTCTTTGGAAGCAGTGGACGGACGAGTGTCGGACAACTCGGAAATCCGGGAGTGGACCCCGAAATGTGACGTCAGCTCGTGATGATAGACACCTGGTCCGCATGGCGCTGACGAACCGTACAGCTTCCTCTAGACAATTGGCAGTACAGTGATCAATAGCTACAGGTGTTTCATTGTGTGCTTCATCAATTCGTAGACGTCTGCTGCAGCGTGGACTGCGCGCAAGGACTCCTTTATACAGGATCCCTCTCATGCTAAACCATCGCCGCCTGCGGCTACAATGGGCTGCTCAGCATAGAGACTGGCGTGCTGATTGGCAGCATGTCGTGTTTTCTGACGAATCCCGCTTTAATTTGTGGTACCATGATGGCCGCATTCGTATCAGACACTATGCCGGTGAACGCCACCTTCCGGAGTGCATTATCGAACGCCTCAGTGGATGAACACCCGGAGTTATGGTCTGGGGTGCCGTAGCATATCATGGACGATCTCAATTGCTAAGAATTGTGGGCAATCTGAACAGCAACCGGTACATCAGTGAAGTTCTACAGCCCCAAGCTGTTCCCTTCCTTCAAAGCTTGCCAGGCGCTGTATTTCAACAGGACAATGCCCGCCCTCATATCGCTAGGACTGTTCAATCCTTCTTTGCAACGCGGTAGGTACAGCTTCTTCCTTGGCCTGCGTATTCCCCGGATATGTCGCCGATTGAACATGTGTGGGATTTCGTTGGTCGACGTCTCGCTCGTGATCCTCGTCCTGTTGCTTCTGCAGACGAACTTTGGGTGCGCATAGAAACAATATGAAATGCTCTTCCTCAGGCAGACATTCAAAATTTGTTTGACTCCATGCCACGTCGTGTAGCAGCACTTATTGCAGCGTGTGGTGGCTACACAAAATACTGATTCCGATCTTTTGTTATTGTTTGTCTGCTTTGAACATTTAATCATTTATTTATACCACTATCACTCAACTGTGTATTAAATTTATGACGATTCCTTCATGGTGTTGCAATTTTCACAAACATGAGTTTAAAAGATCAGTAAAGATGAATATGAAAGTGAAAAGTTGGCTTTATTTCCCTAGATATTTTTTGATCTGTACATTTGAGACTGAAAAGTTCCCTTAGATGGCGCCATTATGCAGTTTGTAAATATTAAGTAATTGAAAAATAATTAAATAAAAGGTAGCCAACATTTAAACATTTTAAGGTACCCATAATTGGAGAGGGAAAAAAATAAATAAATAGCCCATGAAATTAGTAATTTCAGCTATTTGGCTGTTCAAAGACTCTTTTGAGTCATGGAAAACACTCGTTGGCCGTGTCATATATTGCATGAGTCCTCTTTTTCGACCTAGCAATCCCAGGATATTATACATGAATGTTTTGAATAACGTCTTTACGAATTTGATAGTATTTCTGTAAATCATTCCTGATTTAGAGTTCTGGAACGGATTAACTCAGAGATCTTTACTTGGTCAGCGTCTATTTTTAATCTCTGTATAAGTTTGCCTTGAGATTCTGGAGAAAGATCTACCCACTTTTACTCAAAATTTACGGGAAGAGATATATATTATAAGTGCATTAGTTTAATTAGATCAGGGGTCTCCAAACTTTTCAGCCTTAGGGCCATACTGTTTACTCCAGTAAGTACCAAGGGCCAAAACCGTTTTAATTTTTCTGCCATTATCTATAATTTCCAGTTAGTTGTTATGCTTAAGTTAAATTTTCTACGTATTATGCTTGTCATTAAGCTTTATCTAGCAAGTCAATAAAACCGAGTTATTATCATTCTGTATTTTTTATCCAACTTATTACAGCAACAATAAGCTATTCGCTGTCGCGGGCCGGATGGATGACACTGGCGGGCCGGATTTGGCCCGCGGGCCGTAGTTTGGAGACCCCTGAATTAGATGATCAGAAAAACAAAGTCGTATGAGCTTGGCAATCAAGCCATTATGCCAAATGTTATCAAAGGTTTTGGCTCCGTTCAGAAATAATATTCCCATAAATTTTTTATTGATAAAGCCTTTGTGGATCAACTCGTTAACACGTAAGAGCTCGTGATTGCTACTGAAATCTTTTTTGAGCTCAACATGTTCAGGAATTAGGATATTATTTTCAGTGCAGTGTTGATCCAGGCGTTTAAGAATAGAATATTCGAATATTTTGCGCTTGCTGCTAAGCAATGAGATAGGGCGATAATTTTGAGGACATGCTAAGTTACAGTCAGACTTTAGAATAGGGATGACCACGACAGTTTTCCAGCTTTTTGGAAAATAATACTTCTCAATTAAAAAGTTAGTGAGATAGATTATTAAAAGAATATATTGAAAGAGGAGATATTTTAACATACGATTAAAAACAGAAGAAGTTTGTGTATGTATTTTCGAGGAATAATTTTCAGTTGAAAATGATATTCTATTGAAAAAAATTAAATTGCCAAAAATAGAGCTAAAAATTAACTTAAATAAAATAATAATATAAATAGCTAATAATAAACAATAACTAAAAATAAAATAATAAATAGCCAAACGTTGAGTTCTTTCACATATAATTTATCACATTTCAATAATATAACAGAAATTCGTGGTTTCTTATTCCACTTAGTCGGCTGCGACATCTAGACCAAATTCAAATTCATGTGCTTTCATGGAAGGAAGGGAACAGCTTCTTTTGTGTTGGGGCACCTGTAGGCAGAAGTCTGATTTGACTCGAGTCGCTGAAGAAAGAGGACAGTGCCTTCCAGGAGGACTTTTAGGGGGAACTACCCCGCATTTTCGTATCTTATGGGATAAAACCAGGAAAACTCCCACCAGGTAGTCCGACTAACGAGGCAAGAGGCTGAACATTCCAAACGTCATCGAGTCTCCTCGTTTTTGAAACAGTGTCTACAACAAAGTCGCCAGTGGATTGAATCTCTGCCCTAATGCTCACCAGAGGTACACGTTGCCACTGAGGCAGGAGTCAAGCTACAGAAATTTGTTATTTGCTTATCTAGGGCTCTTATTGAAAGATACTCTTCCTTTCAAAACGTCAGGAATAATACATACTACACTGGTGTGCAAAAAGGAGGTCTGGAGATCAGTACAATGAACACGTAAGTCAGTAGAAACGTCATGCGTATGCAAATATCAGGAACGAAACGTCGGAGGCGACGTGAGCGCAGGCAAAAAGCGCGATGTCGGCGCGCGCAGCTCAACAGTAGAATAAAAGGAAGGACGGAGACGCAATTCAGCATATTCGTTGCAAGTGCCAGTGAGTCAGTTCTTGAAATATGGCTAGAAGAAATCACCTGGACGACTTCACACGTGGAAGAATGATCGGAAAGCTGGAGGAGGGGCGTACTGTCACCAGTGTAGCTGTAGAGTTCGGAATCAACAAAAGTGTCGTTTCGCGCGCTTGGAAAGCGTTCCAAACCACAGATACAGCTGGACAGCATTTTTATGGATGACAATGCACGGCCACATCGGACTCTTGCTGTTGAGGAGCTACTGGAAAGTGAAGATATCACTCGAATGGATTGGCCAGTGTACTCCCTAGATTTAAATCCCATCGAACATGTGTGGGATGCTTTGGGGAGACGCATTGCAGCACGCTTGCATCCTCCGGAGAACACCCAACAACTCAAATAGATTCTGATTGAGGAATGAGCAGTCCTACCGGAAGAAATGTTGCACCAGCTGGTTCTGAGTATGAGGAGGCGGTACGTAACAATCATTGCAGTGAGGGGAGGGCATATCCCATATTAAGGAACATCTGCTTGTTGTTCTTTCTCTTGGATAGACAATCATAAATCACGATACTATGCGTTCAATAAAGCTTGTTTTTGTTTGATTCCATTGCGTATGCATTGTATTCCTTTTTCAGCGCCGATGCTTTCGTCATCCTTTACGTACATAATACTCTCCCTCATTTCTGAATGTCATGTCTCTCAGATGATTTCTCGTGGAGTTATGGCAAAAAACCCACCTGTTGCTTAAGTTTTGCACACCAGTGTATTATGAGTAATCTTTCTTTTCATAGAATTCTGTAGAATTTAAAGGATATAATATAAATTTGAATAATTGATTGAAAAACTCCTTCATTTAAAAAACTTTTAGATGAGAATTTTTAATCTCAATAAATCCTTTTTAAATTCAGCAACATTTCAAAATTTGAATTTGGGGTATACACATGATTTATTCGTAAAAAAAAAAAAAAAAAAAAAAAAAAAACCATCGTTCAAACGGAATGCGAAACTTTACGAAAAACAAAACATGAACAGAAAATAAGACGTTTATTTTAAGTAAATATATATTGCTCATTTTTTTTAATGCTCTTACGACGTTTTTTTTTTTTTTTTTTTTTTTTTTTAACTCAAGAGTTATTTGTATAAATTAATTTACTTCAATGGATTTTTTCATGTGCTAAGAGGATTAGGGAAATTTCTTTTAAGTTATTGGGAAACTGATAGTTCTTAAAAACATTTTATTTTTAAATGAAATTAAGATTACAATAAAAAAAAAAAGATCGTTGGTATTGTTTTATCTGTAGAATAATATTATCTGATATAATACTTTTCAACTTATGATGAAATGTTATTTAAATGTGTTTGTAACTTCAAATTCATGATAAAGGCTTACTTTTCTTCATGTTTTACATTCTCGTATTTAGAAATTATTTTCTTTCATTTTTACGAAAATCATAAAAATAGATAGTACCATATATGTATATGAACATTGGGGCTCCTCGTGTTCTACTTATCTATGTTTAGAAATAACTGCTCCAGATTTGCGAGCCGTATGGGAGAAAGTATTATATTACATAAATTTTTTCGAACATTGGTACGCCTCGTGTTCCATCTGCGTATATTTAGAAACAACTGGTCCAGATTTGCGAGCCGTATGGGAGCAAGTATTATGTTACATAAATTTTTCGAACATTGGTACGCCTCGTGTTCCATCTGCGTATATTTAGAAGCAACTGCTCCAGATTTGCGAGCCGTATGGGAGCAAGAATGATACTACATATTTTTTTTTTCGAATATTGGTACTCCCTGTGATCCACTTAAGTATGTTTAGGAGTTACTGCTCCACATTTGCGAGCAGTATGGGAGCAAGTATCATATTACATATTTTTTTTTCGAACATTGGTATGCCTCGTGCTCCTTTTGTGCATGTTAAGAAGTACTAGAGTAAGTAACTGCTAACACTGTTACGTCTCGTGTTCCACCTATGTATGTTTAGGAGTAACTGCTCCACATTTGCGAGCTATATGGGAGCAAATATTATATTGCATATTTTTTTTCGGACATTGGTACGCCTCGATTTCTTTTTGTGTATTTTTAGGAGTAACTGCTCCATATAGGAGCCAGAATGATACTATATACGTTTTTTTCAAGCATTGGTACGTTCTCGTATTCCATCTATATATGTTTAGGGGTAACTGCCCCGCATTTGTCAGGCATACGCGAGCAACTATGATATTACAATTTTTTTTAACATTAATATGCCTCGATCTATGTATGCCACGAACACTCCACCGACAGGAAAGGAGGGGAGAACTTTGCATTCCAGCAGAACTTTTAGGGGTAACTGCTCCACATTTGCGAGATATACGGGAATAGGTATGATATTGTATTCTAAATTCAGAATTTTTAACCAACACACATTTAAAAAGTGTAGTGTTCTACAGAAAAATTAGGTTTTTACTGTTTTGGCATTCTATGTTTTATTTACTTTTCCTAATAAAATTTTAAAACCATTTGGTAATCTTTTTACATAATATTTATCGAAAAAAATTGGATAAATTTCCCCCTTGACTTAATTTACCAATATTCGCATATTAGTTATTTTCTCACTTTAGTTAATATACTTTATGCAACTTCTATACATTTAGAAAAAATAATAATAAAAAAAAACTCCTAATATTTCTCTGTAAAGTTAGCATGTCTTTAACATAAAAGGCATCCATTTAAACCTTTTGATGTAAAGAAACTGATAATTTTTAGTTTAAATGAAAGAAATAATTAAAAAAAAAATTTTATTTTGGCTGAACATCGTTGGATCTCGTGTATATTAAATCAGTCAAATAATACACACGAGACCCTTATATTAGTTCGCGTCTATTAATCATATAAAATAATTATTAATGTTAAAAAATAGCCCTTTCGCTTATTTAATTATTGATTTGAACTAAAACATGATTTAATGCTTGTTTTTATCATAAAATGTTAAATTAGAGTTAGACTAAGAATTACAACATGTTCAAAGATGGTTAAGAAGTATTGTTTTTCTATAAAAAACTTAAAAAAAAACCCCTTAAGGTTAAACCCAAAATAATTAAGAGTTGGGGCTAAACGAGCAACGTCCCAGTGAGCTAATTTTTTTTCGTTCAGGCGTTAATTAAATGAAATCAGACAGAATAATTCCACAATCTCTAATTAACTCTGTAGCTTTTTTAAGTGCCTAAAGGGATTTTCAGCAATATCTTTTTAATGAACTACAATATCTTTTTAATGAATTTCTTTTCATTTTCAGATTACAATAAATACCATTAAATATTGTTCTTTCTGTTACTTTGAGCCCTTTTTTTGGTCCTCGCGACACAAAGTAAGCCAGTCTTTTAATTTTTTTTATAAGCCAGCTTTAATAAATGAAGCTGAATTTCAATAATAAAATAAATGAATGAAAATGAATGAATTCAATAATAAAATAAAATAATGAATTTCAATAATAATAAAGCAAAATTTCTTATAAATTGGACTTTTTATTTCGGATACTTTCAAATAATTATATAGTTGGATAAGAAAAGTGTTTTAGTAGTAGTTTCCCTATTATTTCGTTGATCACATCTTGTATTATATTATTACATTATTTTAAAGATACATTTTTTTACATGTACATGCATATGCATACACATACACATGCACATACGAAGAGTATATTTTTTTTAAAGATTTATGGTTCTAATCGTATTTGAAATTTTTTGTTGACATTCCTTCAACACTTTCTCATTTTTCTAATGTCAGAAAAAAGAAAACTTACTTCTAAAAAAGTATTTTGATTTTTATAAGAAGAAAATAATTAAAACTGATGAAGATATATAAATGATCGCTCAGATTTACGGGATGTACCAATAGAAAATCAGCAATATAGTAGTAGCAATGATACGACTTCAAATTATTTTATGAATAGAAAAATAAATGTCAATAGATTGTTTGAAACTGTTTCTAGTAATTTGAATGATAATAAGGAATGTAAAGATAAATAAAGCTTTGAATTCAATTGAAAAATGTTCTGGAAACATCGTTCAAATTTTAAATTTTCTACATATGAGAAAAAATAAAAGAAGTTTTCAGTTATATTAGCTATAAAGATTTAATTGTATTGTCTATTTCGTTACGACGGTGCTCAGTTTTTTATGACTTTTTACTTAATTCTTTTTAAAAAATTTTTAATTTTTATTTTTGCAATATGCAATCTTTAATTTTCTTGTTTAATTTCTTTCCTTTTGTAACTTTTTGCTCTTATTAATGTTTTTAATTGATTTTTTTTTCATAATTTTAATATTTTTTTATTTAATTCTATTTTCTTTAAAAAATTTAATTTTTTCACACTGGCAATAGGCTTGGGGCAACTGGCAATGGGCACACACTGGCAATGGACCAAACGACATGTACCTTATTTTTCGGGGAAGTTTATGGTCGCTACGCGACTCCGATAAATCTACAACGAATTGTATTGTCTATAGCAGTATTGAAGACCAGCAGTTATTTGTGGGTCAGAGACCTGGACCTTAACTGAAAAACAGGAGGAAATGTTGATAATCTGGGAGAGGAAGATCTTAAGAACTATATTTGGATCTATCAGAGAGGGTGATGTTTGGAGGACTCCGATTAATCTACAACGAATTGTATTGTCTATTCCAGTATTGAAGACTAGCAGTTATTTGTGGGTCAGAGACCAGGACCTTAACTGAAAAACAGGAGGAAATGTTGATAATCTGGGAGAGGAAGATCTTAAGAGCTATATTTGGATCTATCAGAGAGGGTGATGTTTGGAGGACTCCGATAAATCTACAACGAATTGTATTGTCTATTCCAGTATTGAAGACCAGCAGTTATTTGTGGGTCAGAGACCTGGACCTTAACTGAAAAACAGGAGGAAATGTTGATAATCTGGGAGAGGAAGATCTTAAGAGCTATATTTGGATCTATCAGAGAGGGTGATGTTTGGAGGACTCCGATAAATCTACAACGAATTGTATTGTCTATTCCAGTATTGAAGACAGCAGTTATTTGTGGGTCAGAGACCTGGACCTTAACTGAAAAACAGGAGGAAATGTTGATAATCTGGGAGAGGAAGATCTTAAGAACTATATTTGGATCTATCAGAGAGGGTGATGTTTGGAGGACTCCGATAAATCTACAACGAATTGTATTGTCTATTCCAGTATTGAAGACCAGCAGTTACTTGTGGGTCAGAGACCTGGACCTTAACTGAAAAACAGGAGGAAATGTTGATAATCTGGGAGAGGAAGATCTTAAGAACTATATTTGGATCTATCAGAGAGGGTGATGTTTGGAGGACTCCGATAAATCTACAACGAATTGTATTGCCTATTCCAGTATTGAAGACCAGCAGTTATTTGTGGGTCAGAGACCTGGACCTTAACTGAAAAACAGGAGGAAATGTTGATAATCTGGGAGAGGAAGATCTTAAGAGCTATATTTGGATCTATCAGAGAGGGTGATGTTTGGAGGACTCCGATAAATCTACAACGAATTGTATTGTCTATTCTAGTATTGAAGACCAGCAGTTATTTGTGGGTCAGAGACCTGGACCTTAACTGAAAAACAGGAGGAAATGATGATAATCTGGGAGAGGAAGATCTTAAGAGCTATATTTGGATCTATCAGAGAGGGTGATGTTTGGAGGACGCCGATAAATCTACAACGAATTGTATTGTCTATTCTAGTATTGAAGACCAGCAGTTATTTGTGGGTCAGAGACCTGGACCTTAACTGAAAAACAGGAGGAAATGTTGATAATCTGGGAGAGGAAGATCTTAAGAGCTATATTTGGATCTATCAGAGAGGGTGATGTTTGGAGGACTCCGATAAATCTACAACGAATTGTATTGTCTATTCTAGTATTGAAGACCCGCAGTTATTTGTGGGTCTGAGACCTGGACCTTAACTGAAAAACAGGATGAAATGTTGATAATCTGGGAGAGGAAGATCTTAAGAGCTATATTTGGATCTATCAAAGAGGGTGATGTTTGGAGGAGGCATTAAAATCCTGAAATTGCAAAATTGTTTGGAGAAAAGGATATCATAAATTATATAAAGTCGAAAAGAATTCAATGGCTAGGACACATCGAGAGAATGGACGATAGCAGAGGTACAATGCAGATTTTCAAAAGGAAGTGCCAAGGCCAAAGAAAGAAGGGAAGGCCAAAAAAGAGATGGATTGATGAAGTGGAAAAGGATCTGAAAAACCTAATGATCATAAATTGAATAACCAAAGCTCGAGACAGACGACTTTGGAGTCGCATTGTTAGGAAAGCCATGATCCAAAAAAAGAACTGTAGAGCCGGGAAGTTAGTTAGTTGCCGGGATTTTATTCCAGTATTGAAAATATAGAGCAGTGTAAAAATTGCTACTTATTTTTTTAACTGAAGTAGGAAAAAGTGGTTCACAAACTGCTGGACATTTGGTTGTATAGAGATATGACAATTGGAAACATGTATTAGAATATGTTTCTGAGAACTAGGAAAACAAGAATCACATTTATTTTCTCTAAAATTTTGAAAATTTTGATGTGATCATAAAATAAATAATAATAATAATAATAAAAACTAAATCAATCGCTCAGTTTATTGATGTAGTTGGTTCTTCTCAAGTTAGGGAAAGTGGAAGGAAATTTCTTTCACCCATTAAGGCAATTATTCTTTGTGGGTATTGCTGTAAGGGCACATAGAGGAAAATTTAGAAACTTTGCAATAAAAATGCACCGTTTGTAAATGAAGGGAATTTTCGTGCTTTATTAGAGAGTTTTTGCATACCGTACGTTAGTTACCGTAGTACGTCCGTTAGCATTTTCTCCCTAGCGCGCATGCTCATAGGAAATTATGTTTCCTATGAGCATGCGCGCTAGGGAGAAAAAGCTAACGGACGTCTTACGGTAGCTAACGTACGGTATGCAAAAACTCTCTATTAACCCTTTGCGGTCCAACGTTGAGTCTGATTTGACATCATCTTTTTTGCAGATTTATATTTAGGATACTTTTTTCTGGTAATTATATTTATTACAACACTATATAACATGCTGTATAACATGGTGTTCTAATTATAACAGTATAACATGTTGTGAGGAAATTTTTGTTGTGTCGAACGAATCCTTATAAAAATATATATTGCATTATACACTGAAGTGACAAAAGTCATGGGATACCTCTTAATATCGTGTCGGCCCTCCTTTCGCCCGGCGAAGTGCAGCAACTAGACGTGGCATGGACTCAACAAGTCGTTGGAAGTCTTCTGCAGGAATATTGAGCCATGCTGTCTCGATAGACGTCCATAATTGTGAAAGCGTTGATGGTGCAGGATTTTGGGCACGAACAGACCTCTGGATGATGTCCCATAAATGCTCGATGGGATTCATGTCGGGGGATCTAGGTGGCCAGATCATTCGTTGGAATTGTCCAGAATGTTCTTCAAACCAATCGCGAGCAGTTGTGGCCCGGTGACATGGCGCATTGTCATCCATAAAAATCCCATCGTTGTTTGGGTACATGAAGTCCATGAATGGCTGCAAGTGATCTCCAAGTAGCTGAACATAAGCATTTTTAGTCAATGTTCGGTCCAGTCGCACCAGAGGACCAAGTCCATGCTATGAAAAAACAGCCCACACCATTACGGAGCCACCACTAGCTTGAACAGTGCCTTGCTGACAGTTTGGGTCCATGGCTTCGTGGGGTCTGCGCCACACTCGAACCCTACCATCAGCTCTTACCAACTGAAATCGTGATTCATCGGACCAGGCCACGGTTTTCCATTCGTCTAGGGACCAACCGATATGCTCACGTGCCCACGAGAGACGCTGCAAGCGATGTCGTTCTGTCAGTAAAGGCACTCGAGTCGGTCTTCTGCTGGAATAGCCGAAGAAAGCCAAATTTCTCCGCACAGTTCTAACAGACAAGTCCCTTGTACGTCCCACATTGATTTCTGCGGTTATTTGACGCAGTGTTGCTTGTCTGTTAGAATTTACGACTCTTTGCAGACGTCGCCGGTCTCGGTCGTTAAGTGCAGGCGGTCGACCACTGCGTTTCCATGGTGGGATGTTATGCCTGAAATTTCATACTCTCCGCACACTCTTGACACAGTGGATCTGGGAATGTTGAACTCCCTAACGATTTCCGAAATGGCATGACCCATGCGTCTAGCTCCAACAAACATTCCGCGTTCAAAGTCTGTTAATTCCCGTCGTGCGGTTATCATCACGTCAAAACCTCTTCACAGGAATAACTTGAACAGAAATGAAAGCTCTGCGAAAGCACTGCGCATTTATACCTGTTCTACGCGATGCTACTGCCATCTGAAAATTTGCATATTGCTATCCCATGACTTTTGTCACTTCAGTGTATATTATATATTCTATTCTTTATAGAAAGGCGATATATTCTTTCGGCATAAGTTAGAAAAAAATGACGTTATTCACGGCGCCGCGTAGTGCACACATAAATCGGAATTAGTAACTCTTAATACTTTTAACGAAATAAAGCTACAAATGAATTAACTTATGCACAATATCTTACATAATTTATGACTTAAATTAATATTTCCAGGCATTAGAATAAGCAGTATTCCCAAGATAGCTAATTAAAACCAAATATTTCTTGTTATATAACAGTAACCTTTATAGCATTTTATCGTACCATTTCCTGAAAAGATTTTTACTTGAAGTCTAGTTCCTAAGTAGCCTATTGATCTTCGATAAAAATATTTTACAACCACTTACCTTAATAATGAATTCTCGAAAAGAAAAGCATATCTTTTCCCATGGGTTGTTATTAAGCTCTTTATAGATTTTCAGTCTGCGAATATATAAAATGTATCACAGCTGAATAAGTTTAATAAGTATGAACTAGAAAAGAGTTGTTACATTATTTTTTGGACAACACAGATAAAAGATTTAAGTAAGCATACGGTAACATACATAAATAAAAATAAAATGACATAACGAATTTGTAAGTATTTGCACATTAAAAATATTAAACAGAATTTTATCATGTTAATAAGAAATCTTGGAACAAAAACAAGTAGAAGCTGTAGCAAAAAAACAAGTAAACAAACAAGTAAAACTGTAGCATTTTTTTCTCACGAGAAGAGTTTTGGCATTTCATTCCCAGGAGAGAAGAATGTATGCTATTTGAAAAATATATAATAAATCCCTCGCTCAAATTTGACAGCAGACGAGCTTTATTGTGGGTAGTTTACATGCAATTAGTGTTTTGTATTAATGAGAACCTGTGAATGTATCTGTCACTCAAATTTTATAGCAGAGATTCGATATCATGTATAATGAGACTCAGGAAATTAGCGAATGTCTATGTGACCTTCACAGGTTGAAGCAATTACAGATTGAATATCAACCAATTGATATACCCTGAGTTGTTCCATCGTGATTGGTGATAGACCACGAGCAGAGAAATGTCTACTCTAATGAGAAGTGAAGGAAGCTGGCACCGTTCTTGACGGATTGTCTTAAAAGGAGATTTTTGGTGAGACCAGAAGCATTGTTTTTTCTTTTTTTATCTGAAGTGACTGAATAGTCCAGAGTTTTCCGCCTGTTTTTAAAGTGAGCACCTTGTGGTTCCGTGAATCACGCCGTGTGGTAATTAAGGTCTGTCGCAAACTAGGTGTTTAGATTCGTCGTAGACTCGAGAACTCTGAAAATATCCGAACTTGGAGTAAACTGCACTTGAGTGTCTAATTTATATCCTTAATTTTCATTTTTTGTAAAAAGAGTTCTGTACATATAATGTTTGTTAATAAAATTTAAAGTGTTCTCATGAACATGAAAGTGTCCTTCTTCTTGAAGCCGATATAGTTCTAGTATAGGCCAAGACGCTACACGAACTAAACTTGTCCATTCATTTCTTTTATCGTAAAATTCTTTTAGGATACGCAAATTTTACATCACAAGATGAAACAAAGGCAAGTATTAAAAAAAAAAAAAAAAAAAACCCCACCTGATAATTAAGTATTCTGCTATTTTTTTCTACTTTACTTAGATATTAGGTTATTACCGTACAGCATCTCTATATTTTTTATTGTCCGCCTTGTCCCGAGCGGAGAAACTATGAGTACAGGAAATGGCCGACATTTATTAATTTAAATGGAAACCTGAATGGCGGAGTGTCGAGCGCTCGGTGCCAAAGATTTCGGGTTCAAGTCCCGGCGGTACCGTGGATGTTTGTAGTAGTTCGGAATCCACTTAGGTCTCGGTCTCATATGACTGTTAGAGTGTCACGGAGCTCAGTCAGACTTCTCTCTCACCCACAACATGCCCAAACTGTAAATGGGCAACTCAGTTCTAGGCACAGTGATGTGGTGTAGTAGTAGTACTAATTTAAATGACACCGAATTATTGGAAAAAACTTTAAAATTGATGTATAGGGATAGTTTGGTTTGTCTCTCTACGGTCCTTTTGTGTACACTTTGGGCTAATTAGACAGGAACCTACAGTTTAACGTGGATTCCGAATCACCAACAAACATCCATACCACTACCAGGATTCGAACGTGAAGTCTGTGGTATCGAAGGTCAGAGTGGTAGCCAATTGGCCATCAGGTCACTAATTAATCATAAGGAATCATTTTATGTCTTCAAGTTTTCCTGGAGTGGGCAATACATTTATGTTATTTGTAACAATTCCTGTAACTATGGCGATCATTCTCGAAATTAAAATTGATAAAAACCTATAAGAAATTCTATGGGACAAGACAGATTAAGCAATTTGGCTATTCTATCCATCGAACATTTCAAGGCCCAAAACTTGAACTTTGATGCAGTCACACTTTTGCTGATCAGAAACCCGAAAAAAGAAATTTTAATAAATAAAATTTTTATTAAAAAAACCCGGTAATTTTAATTTATTACCCCCTATAAATTAAAAGTTCATAGCATCAATTAAAAATAACACATATGTAGGTAATATTTTATTAAAAAGAAAATACGATGATGATACTTTGCATTGAGGGGCCCCCATTTGAAATATTTGCCACGGGCCTCAGACGGTATAGTTGCGCCACTGTTAATAAAACATGATTTACGTTTAGTGTAGTTATCTTACATGATTTTAATGCTTATATTAGATTCATAATTTTATTTAACATATAAGTACTTTTTTTTTAGAATGATTTTATTCACTTTAAAAAATTATAACTGTACTATACATACTTTCTCAAATTATTACCAAACTTTGAACTTTTCATTCTTTTTAGACCAAAACTTAATTCCTTTATCGGCAAATCCTTAATTCCTTTACCACCAATTGTCATTGTCTGTCCTTTTAAGAGTCGTAACACTTAGCAATAATCAATAAAATACTTCTCCAAATCGCAAATAGCTGGTTTAAATGTTTTGTTGCTAAGCGAAATTGCTCAATTAAGTTTGTTTTCTTTAAAATTATTATCTGATTCATTCGTTTGGATTTCTTTTTTGAAATCTTTTCAAGTAAAAGCTTTTAATGAAGAGTAGAATCAAATTTAAATTCATCTGAACTTGGTAAGTTATAGATGGACAGATTAGAATTTAAAGATTATTATCGACAGTTGAGAATAATTTATTATCCTGGTAATAAGACATTTGTGAGGGTATGCCGTTTTTTAGATGAAAATACTTGCAGCATTTTTTTAAGACCTGTATTCCCCATTTATTAATTTCTCATAGTGATTTTCTTTCCTGTTTCTATGTGATAAAAGGTGTTTAACTATGAAACTAAATTCTTGTTACTTAAAACCCTTATTAGACCTATTTTGGACTATGGCTCTGAAACTTGGACTTTGGCAAGATCTGATGAGGCCCATTTGGGTACATTTGAGCGGAAGAATTTAAGGGTTATTCTTGGAGGTGTTAAGGAAAGTGATTGTTGGAGAAGACGGTACAACGCAGAAATTTATAAAGGCTATAAAGATCCAGATATTATAAAATTTATTAATATTAATAGATTAAACTGGGCTGATCATATATTTAGAATGAATGATTTAAAGCCTGTAAAATGGCTCTTTTTGGCAAAGCCACAGGGACAGAGAGGAAGAGAACGACTCAAGTTGCGGTGGATAGACTCAGTTGAAAAGGATTTTGCTGTTCTAGGGGTTAAGAATTGGAGCACCATTGTCATCCAGAGGAATGCATGGAAATTCCTTCAAAGGAAAGCCTTGACCCACTCTAGGCTGTCGTGCTATTGATGATGATTGTTTCACTATAATTAGATTGTCGCAAGAGGTCGCCACTGGGAAAATGGTAAGTACGAGCGTTGTCATTTGAGATGAGAGAGAACGCTAGGAGCGATTGATGGAGAAACACAGTCTGGGACCGTGCTCGGTACGAGTGTATTTAAGTATGCTTTTACGATTTTTCAGTAAATAGAATTGATATTGTAGAAGAGGCACAGGGTTCCACGTGTATTAAAGTATTATAATTGTAAATAAATTACTGTAAATAGCCAGCAGTAGAGTGTTTACATCTACCAGATGTCTACACCACAGAACTCAACCTACCTGACACAACTAGTCGAGATAAAGCGACAACAAAGTCATCTTGGAAAAGATGAACAATTTACATAGTACAAATTTTGCTTTATGCCTCCTATTATGTAGCACATCGGATAAAAACGGATTTCATGATTTTTGATATACATAACCAAAGAGTTTCAGAATTAATAATATCAACAAATTTGATTAAATTTCAGTGTACCTACAAAATGCAATTGACATAAAAGCATTCTATTGAAAATTTTAAACCACAATTAGTCAGCTGTACGGTTTTAGAGGAATTTTTCCCCATAACCCTAATTGTATATGTTATAATATTTATTGTATAGTGTGGTAGATTAATTCGAAATCTTTCGTAATTTTTTTTAAAGATGATTGGTTAACAAGTTTCAAATATTAACTGACTTATTAAAGTGCTTCACGTAATAGATTAACTTAAATTATTATATATTGTTATTAACAAGACATTCTATTTATTACACCTAATACACTTTCAACAAAAATTTGAATCTTAGTATAAGGATAAATATTTCAAAATATTCAAGATTTCATTGCTAATTAAAATTGCACATAAACCTATCTTTCAGCTTCAAATATGCAGGCTATTCCAATAGATAAATTGTAAAACGAATTTGAATAAGATGCTTTGCTTAAGGAAGTCACAGACATGCTTTTACAACTTAATATGTCTGTTACGTGCGTATGTATGTGCCAGTTTTCACTTGTCTCTAGTTGGCTATTTATAATTGTAGTTGAATGAATTAAGCTGATTTAGTTACAATTTAAGTTTGCACTAGACTCATAAAGGAATCTCCTCTTTACTGCCCTGAAAATTACCTTGGAGATTTTGGTCTATAAATTTCTCCCGTTAGTGGATGTGAGAATGGCTACAATTCATATAGAGTGATAATCGAAGCGGTACCGTCGAATTTATTAGAATCAACATCTAACTTTCGCTATGAATCTAGAAAACTTCAAGATTAAATTTTCTTTTATTTTTAGAAATGTTTAATATCTGCAATAAATATATATTAATTTAATTTGTCAATAAAAATTAGGAAATAGTGAGCCTTCTTTTAATTTGATGTTGTCCCAATTGAAAGGATGTTTGATTAATTAGTTCAAGAACAGGAAGGGTTTCATTGTAAAGGATATAAGGGTTGTAAAGTATAGAAGGGTTTCATCAAAAAGTAATATTTGCTATAAATAGATAGTCATTTTATTTGACAATAAAAATTAAGAAATAGTGAGCCTCCTTTTAATTTGATGTTGTTCCTATTCAAAGGAGGTTTGTTGCGCTAAACAGTTCAAGAATAGTAAGGGCTTCATTGTAAAGTTACTTTCACTTCATGATTTATTCAATTATGCCATAGATTCTTATTCAAGGGTCTACGATCACTTGAAGATCCATGGCCTTTCTTCAGGGAATTTGCTAATTGATAAAAGGAAAAGTACTATGGTACCACTGTGGTTTAAAGTGAAAAAGTACCACTATGATTTAAAGGGGATTCGAATTACTTCAAACAACCATGGCATCGCTGGGACTCGAATCCGACACTTGTGGCATCGAGTTCGCTAGAACGCTAGTCACTCGGTCATGAGGCCCAATAGGAAGATATATAGATACAACAAAAAACACAGGGCCTGATGGCCGAGTGACTAGCGCTCTGGCGCGCCTTGTGCCACAGATTTCGGGTTCGAGTCCCGGTCGTGCCACGGATGTTTATAGTGGTTCAGAATCCACTCTAAACCGTAGGTCCCGGTCTAATATGACTATAAGGCGTAGAGCTGAGAAACCTACCCCGTAAAAAAACACTTTGTTTGAAATCTGCCAGTAGACAGACTGCTTTGGCCCACCATGGGGCTGTTGCGCCAATGAAGAAGAATAAAAGAACACAATTTTTTGTACTATATTTTTCTGCTTGCTCGATTAAAGAAAGTAGATTTCCGGGGAGGGAGGGGGAGGCTATAAATTTTTTTTTTCTGAATAAGGGGGTGATAGGACAAATAAGTCTGAGGTCTACTGATTTAAACATATCTGCATTCACGAAATATCTCCAGGCAAAAGAATATGCATTACAGCTGGACCAAACGAACAGCAAATATGCACTTATAAAATTGTTGGTAACTGAAACACATTCACTCGACCATGAATCTGGTAAAAGGACAATAAAAAATTTAAGAAACCAACATTGGTAATACTTCTAGTATATTTCTGCTCTTCTACAGAAATAATCATTTGCAATTAGAATTCCTACAATATTTTATATCACTTTGCCTTTACTATGTTCATTCCATATCTACAGAAATTCTGGTCATTTTAATTACAAGTATTTCAATTACAAAGCTGCTGTCAGCGAATTCTATGTAAAATGGGATCGCGTTACGTAGACAGCGAACAAATTGATTTCGACTAGACTGTCGTAGGTATTTAAATTCATGTTAAATAACTCGCATATTACAAAGCGCCGCATAAATTAATTCCTAGCGAGAATGATCTATTCGCAGAAATTTCGCTTGTATGTTTTCAACTGAGATGAAGCTAATATATCCTTTTGAATGAATGATTTAAACCGATTATAAAATTCAAAGTATTATAATATAACATACCTTGAAGGATTTCACATAGAACATTTGATATATTGAAACATTTCATTATGGTATAAAATTCTGTACATTAAATTTACAGGTTTTTAAATTTTTTATTAAAAGAAAGAATTTTCAAGTTAACGAATATTTGATTGTTACTAAAAAAACTGAACTATTTAGTAACATTTAAATTCTGAATATGTTTTAGGAAATAAGAATTTTTGAAGTAAACTGTTTGATGATTTTTTTTTATTTACCTTTTAAGTTGAAACTAATGTTTTATGCATTATATTATATTACTAATTTAACTTTAATTTTAATAAGTGTTCTTAGTAAAATTTGAAACACAAAGTATTATATTTAATATGCTAAAAATTGTTTTTTTTAACACAAAGTAATATATTTTAATGCTTTGTTTTGAAAGAAAATGTGACATATTTCAAACATCTATTTAGCTTGAAAAACTATTTCTGGGAAGTAGCTACAAAACAAAAAATACATGCATCGAGGTAAAATATTTAAGCCTTCAAAAGTGCTTTTTAAAACATTTCGAAGACATTTTTGAATAATGAAATTTATTAATATTCATTTAATCCGCCATTATTACTTTAATACATTAAATTTAAAGAAATATGCAGTTTTCTAATATTAAAACTTCCAATGTATGAGGAAAGTGAAGATCTCATTTTGAGAAAAAAAATTCTGGAGTTAATTATGAATAATAATAATAATATTCGGAATTGCTGTGGCACAATGTGGGTTTAGTGTTGCTACTTTACAGTGTAACGTATCTGCCATTTCAGTGGCAAATGCTTTAAGTTTGAAGTGTCTGGCATTTAAAACAACAAATTAAAAAAATTTATAAAATGTCCGATTAATTAAGATATCAATTCATATAAAAACAATCTGAAATACATGATTTAAAATAGAAAGGCATACTTGTATTCGAAAATATACTAAATCACATATCGATCATAAAATCGGATAGAATTCAACAAAGTGTTTGGGTTGTTTCACTGCTTTTGAGTCCCAAAAAAAAAAAAAAAAAAGAGTGCTATCATTGTGGTAAGCAGAAACATGACAAAATAATACATCTATTACTTTTGACTGATTCTCATTTTTTCACTTTTCATAAAACAGGTGACTATATTTTTGTGCAATATGAAATTTTTTAAAAACTATATAATCTTACTTTCACAGATTGTTTGTTTTCAAATTTAATATTTATTTATAACATCTGTAAAATATCACATATAAGGACTTAAATTTTATTGCATTATCATTGTATTAAACCAGTTAAACTGAGCTTTACTAGAAATCATCACAGACCTGACAATTGATGCACATGTCACAAATTTCATGGAGCGTATCAGTACTCCATGAGGGAAGAAACTCCCACAAGGCAGATTATCAATTGATGCCCATGCTACTATGTTTATGACACTCCATGAAGATTGTGACATGTGCATCAATTGACAGACTGTCTTGTGGGAGTTTCCTCGTAACGACTTGCAAATGTTGTTACAATCCTGAAATATTTCACCCTAGAAAATACCTGTCTCCTATAATGGACCTCCTTTACCCTTCGGTGAACTGTTCATGGTATGCATAAGGGGAGCACGAGGCCGCCTATTTATATAAATAACAAAAGGGGAAAAAAAAAAAAAAAAAAAAGGTAGAAGGAATTCCTTTAAGATCTTACTTGCCCCACTCATTGCATGTTTGCTAGCTTGGGTATGAATAAGGGTTCGCTTACCGATGGTGTTGTGTACTGTAATAACTGTTTTAAAAAATAAATAGAGTCGATGAAGATTATGATGGTATCTCGCATCGAAAGCAAGCCTGTTTGATTGGGATATTCACTGCTTTTTCTAATACGACAGTTCGGACAGTTTCTCTTGAAAAAAGTCTTACTCAAATTCTGAAAAGTCTTGAAAGTCTCTGATAATTGTAAGTATGGAGGAGTCAGCTATAAAAAGCTGCCATGTCATTGATAAATTAGTAGTCAGATAAAAGTGCATGGAATTAAGGAAAAAAATAATAAAACAACGTTTCATCAAAAATATACAATTATTTGTTACTTATGCTATCATATAACAAATAATATAAAATTTTTTTTTTTTAAAGTCAATTCTTACTTTTTTTCACTATATTGCAAAAAGTCCTTTATAAATAATTTTCATTCATTTTTTTAAGTTTATCGGGCGACCTCTATTGGTAGATATATGCAACTTAAATCTAGAAAAAACTAAGATTAATTAATTAAATTTAATTACTGAATTAATATTTGAAAAAACTGAATTAACATCAACTGTCATCCACTACAAGTTAAAAAAAATGTATTTGAACTTGAGTGGATGAATAAAAAGTATTTTATTAACGATTGAAAATTTGAACAAGATATATATAGGGAGAGTGTGAGCTAATAGAAGGAAATGAAGTAAAAAATAGTCACACCGGCCAGTTAGATTAGTTTTTAAGTTGTAAAAATAAGTTGATTGTTCTTTTGGGAAAAGAGTATTATATAGCAAAAAAGGCAAACGTAAAATTTTTGAACACATGCCACGATTTTCAAACGATTACCCGATATAATATTGTTCAATTTTTAGTGAATCTTATTTATGGTATGGTTATAAATTTCAACTTAATTAATTCAACTTATGGTATAGTGATAAAACTACTTTAATATTATTTATAAGACACAGTGTTAGAAATAATATTAAGGTAGTTCATGTTTTGATTTATTATTAAATTTTATTTTTTTTTAAATAAAAGAAACATAATTATATTGGTTGTATAATATTAAATTTAATCATACTTTTTTCGTTTATTAAGACAGTATTCACGTAGTTTTAAAATCAAATTCCCCAGAAATTATCAATGGACATGTATTTGTTTTTATATGTGTACCAACTTCTTCTATCGGCAGTTATGTTGCTTGGTTGCCGAAGAATTTCCGAGAATTCTACCTCACGACACGCAAATATGGGTCAGTTAACCTTAAAACTCCTTTCAGAAGGCAATGCCATTCTTTCATCAGTTGTCTGTGGATTGTTCGGGGCATACATAATTGGAACAAGAAGACAATCGATGTATCGATACATATAATGTATTACTAAATCGATGTATTAAATTATTATATCGATATTATTATATGTATTGATACATTAACATACTTAATTTAAATTTAGAATTTTGAATGTATTACTAAATCGATATATCGATATATTTTATGTATAACTGAAGTTTATTGAAATAAATAATAAAGATTTTATATTTAATGCTTTGATTTGATTGTATTCCGAAATAGGGAAATATCAGAAAACATGGCGACAGTTTTTACATACAAGAGTTATTTATTATTTGTGGGGTATTACTGTATAGACCAGAGAAACCAGACCAGAGAAACAACCAGAGAAACTTAAAAAAATATTACTTGTTTTTTTTTAAAATAAAGTATTACTAAAGCCTTATATGGAGAAGAATGGGAAAAAAGTCAGGGAAAGATGAAAGTACTCACACGTTTTGACCGAATCTAACTTTATTGTGTAATGTACACACGTATCTGAAAAATTTCCTGAAAAATATTTTCTAAAAACTGACCGTTTTATGAGAAAAATAATTCGTGGTATTTTTGATTACAGTTCTCCAGAAAAAAAAAAAAAAAATTGGCACATTTTTCATTTGGCAAGGAATTCCGGATCGCAATACCTAAACCGCAGAGAATGAAAGTTCTCTATCAATGTCTAAAGCAACCGTTTTTTCCGACTTTTGGTTGGACCGAAATTAAATCGCTCTAACCACTGGATTCTTGTATACTGGAGCTAGATTTATTTCGATTTTGTCTGCTTCAAAGACGGTTTCAATCTTTTAAACTGAATTTGAAGCATTTTAAAACTGGTTTTCAATTAAATTAAAAATTTAATTTTTAATTTTTTTATTAAAATTAATTTAAATTTAGAATCTTAGCTCGGATAAACTGAACCTAAAATGATAAAAAGATTAAATTAAAAAAATTTATTCCTTTTCAGTAATATTGCTAGGCAGTGTATAAATAGATTTATTTCATGTTATTATTTTTGATGTTTTTTTTATTAAAATTATTTTAAATTTAGAATCTTAAGCTCCTGATAAACTGAACCTAAAATGAGAAAAAGATTAAATAAAAAAAAATGTACTCCTTTTCAGTAATATTGCTTTTGATATTGGAAGAAAGTGTATGAATGGATTTCCTGTTATTATTTTTTAATGTTACTTTGATGTTTTTATATTAAAATTAATTTAAATTTAGAATCTTAGTTCAGGAGAAACTGAACCTAAAATGATAAAAAGATTAAATTAAAAAAAAACCTATTCCTTTTCAGTAATATTGCCTTTGATATTGGAAGACAGTATATAAATATATTTATTTCATGTTATTACTTTTTGATGCTACTTTGATGCTTTTTTTTTCTTAAAATTAATTTAAATTTAGAATCTTAGCTCAGGATAAATTGAACCAAAATGAGGAAATGATTAAATAAAAAAAATCTACTATTTTTAAGTATTATGGATTTTGGGAGACAGTGTATAAATAGATTTATTTCATGTTATTATTATTTTTTTTTTTTTTTTTGATGTTACTTCACATCGAAAATAACTGTTTTAATTAAAAAAAATTGACATTTATTTTCTTCATTAGTTTAATTTAATCAAAAGTTTGTTCTTCAAAGTCTTTTGGTTTTTTTTTTATGTTTGTATAGTAATTTTAAATAAACCTAAATTTTGGTTTATTTAGTTTAATACCATGAATAACAATAATAAATATTTAAATTTGGTGTTTTAAAATTTTGCATATAATATGAATTTTTATGTGAAAAATAGCCATAAACATAGTTTATATAGTTATGTAAGATGCATAGTTATGACATTGAAATTGTAGTTTTATTTTATATGAATCTCATAAATTTATATGCATCCTTTTAGGTTGGACATTTATAAACTAAAATAGTAGTTATTTTTATCTGGCATAAATACAAGTTTATTATTTTTTAGTAGAGCAGTTGGTTTCGTGAGATAACTAAAATTTATGTTTTAGTTATCCTCCTATTGATATTCAGATTATGAATTTAAATGCAATTCCCAGTACAAATCTTTATTACATATCAGAGAGCGTACAGCAAAGTTATAAATCTTTTAAAAATATTTTTAAATATTTTTATTGTTGATGAAATTTTGAATCAACGTAAAAAACAAAATATTTAAATATGCATAGTTTCTCATTTGTTTAACTTAACAAATAAGATAATAATAATAAGAATTATAAGAATAAGTTAAAATGTTATAAGGTTAAATAAAAAAAAAAAAAAAAAAAAAAAAAGAATTATAAGGTTAAAATAATAATAAAAAAAAAAGAATTATAAGGTTAAATATAATAATAAAAAAAAGAATTATAAGGTTAAATATAATAATAAAAAAAAGAATTATAAGGTTAAATATAATAATAATAAAAAAAAGAATTATAAGGTTAAATATAATAATAAAAAAAAATTATAAGGTTAAATATAATAATAAAAAAAAAAAAAAGAATTATAAGGTTAAATATAATAATAAAAAAAAGAATTATAAGGTTAAATATAATAAGGTTAAAAAAAAATTATAAGGTTAAATATAATAATAAAAAAAAAAAGAATTATAAGGTTAAATATAATAATAAAAAAAAGAATTATAAGGTTAAATATAATAATAATAAAAAAAGAATTATAAGGTTAAATATAATAATAAAGTTAAATATAATAATAAATAATAATAAATATAATAATAAAGTTAAATATAATAATAAAAAAAAAAGAATTATAAGGTTAAATATAATAATAAAAAAAAAAGAATTATAAGGTTAAATATAATAATAAAAAAAAAAAAGAATTATAAGGTTAAATATAATAAAAAAAAAAAAAGAATTATAAGGTTAAATATAATAATAAAAAAAGAATTATAAGGTTAAATATAATAATAAAAAAAAGAATTATAAGGTTAAATATAATAATAAAAAAAAAAGAATTATAAGGTTAAATATAATAATAATAAAAAAAAAGAATTATAAGGTTAAATATAATAATAAAAAAAAAAAAAGAATTATAAGGTTAAATATAATAATAATAAAAAAAAAAAGAATTATAAGGTTAAATATAATAATAATAAAAAAAAAAGAATTATAAGGTTAAATATAATAATAAAAAAAAAAAAAAAAGAATTATAAGGTTAAATATAATAATAAAAAAAAAAAGAATTATAAGGTTAAATATAATAATAAAAAAGAATTATAAGGTTAAATATAATAATAAAAAAAAGAATTATAAGGTTAAATATAATAATAAAAAAAAAGAATTATAAGGTTAAATATAATAATAAAAAAAAGAATTATAAGGTTAAATATAATAATAAAAAAAAGAATTATAAGGTAAAATATATGAGAATTTTAAAATCGCCCTCTTCATTCATTCAAGAATAACCAAATAATTTCTTCCATTTTCATATTTACAATCCAAATCCTAATTAGCATAATAAAAAATTGCAATCAATCACGTATGACTACATTGCAAGAACTAGAGTTTATGATCTACGAGTTTAAGAGTATTCTATTCCATAAGTTTCTCAAAATATAGCTAAGCATTCTTGAATAGAAAAAGCCCAACTTTAATATCTTCATACACATCATAAATCTTCCTGCGCATGTGATCCAGAAACAAAATTGTAAAATTATAGTTCGTAAAATTAAAAAGAAATAATGGATCATTTCCAAACTCTAATGACTAACAACAGAGTTTGTAAATCATTTTAATTCATATTTGCGTACAGATATATACAATCTTGCCAAGTTTTCCTAAATTTTTATAAACCACTAAACAAGTAAAATAAATGGTTTGAAGATTTAGATAACTGTGTAAACTAAATAAAGAATATTAAACATACATTTACATCAATGATGGAGCAAGTACAGCATGAATCTTAAATAATTTTAATCGTTTAATTAGTGACAAAAAAAAAAAGGAAAAATATTTAAACCTAAAGCTTCTACTTACTTTAAAAATTTAAAGCCCAATTCAATTCAAGTTTGCAAGTATTTCAGCGATAATTTCTCTTGCTTGAATTTCATCCATTGAACAATGTTGTTATCTATTGCTTTATTGGAACTCAATACTTATGAATTTGCCCACTTACCGTAGAAACAAAAAGAACGTATAAACAAATCAAAATTACAAAAGAAAAGACTAGACATTCTTAACAAAAATGACCAAAAGGCCTTAAAAACAGTTAAAAACAAGTTAAATGTTGTAAAGATAAAAATTTAAAAAGCTACAAGCACCATAATAAAAGTCCGTGTGATCAGGACAGTTATTCTTTGGCCCTCCAGTAAAGAGTACACAAATCACCATTCTGTTGTAAGTTAAAGTCTAGTCCCAAGCAAACAAATAGATGGGCCTTATTCATTTTCTCTGTCTTACATAAAACAAATATATAGAGTTCAGAATCCCTATTTTGGTTAGATGTTCGCCCAGGAAGTCGTGTCCAGTTTTTAATCTAATGGGAGGTAATGTTACTCACGTACGTGACACCCTTAAGTAACATGAGTCTCCTGCCTTGGTTTGTCGCTCTACGGTCATTTTGTGCACACTTTAGACTAATTAGACCGGTACTTACAGATTAACATGGATTTCGAACCACTAACAAACATTCATGTCACCGCGAAGATTCGAACCTGAAGCTTGTGGTACGAAAGGCCACATGCCTCCTGGGTGGTGCTAAATGAGTAACGGCTAGAGGCTATGGCTACTTGTCAGTCAACAATATAATGGCAATTTCTATGCAGCTAGTTTACAACTTTCTGGGTCATCTTTTTCTTTTGTAAAATAGTTAGTCCAACTGAATTTTTTACAGATATTTTGAGATAGGATTTTGGAAAAAATGTTAAAGATAATTATTTATTTTTGTTTCCAAATAGTTTAAGTACTAATGATTTTATAAATAAACGATTAATCGAATTACTTATTTCCTATGAAAAATTAGTAGTGTAAAATCATGTAAAATTAAGAGAAGTATAAAACAAATCAGTTATATAAAATACGTCCTTTAATCCTTAACCTTTAAGGATATATGAAATATATAATTCTTATAGTACTTTTCATTCTTTACTTTCATTTTTAGTACTTTTCATCTAGTACTCAACACAAGGGGAACATTTACATTTACAGGTGGTGCCTTCCTTTTTTAAAAGACACTCTATGGTTCTTATAACATGGATCAACTTCACCTGCCCTTTTAACAACTCTGAACTATGTGGGCATTTCAGCTTTTTTCTACGGAAAAAAGAAACATTTCCGAAGGCCCTGAAATTGTTGAAGCGTGAAAGTAATTTCATTTTACAGTAAGAGAGATGTTGAAGAAATATAGAAAGAATTCAGTTAGCCTCAAATTTTCAGATTCGCCCTTTTCAAAACCAAACAGTTTCGTTGATGCAGATTAAGTAGTTATTGGAAAAAGTGATCGTTACAAATGTGTATCTTTTGTGAAATAGTAATTCCGATTGAATATTTTTATCGATTACTATTTCGAGATGGGGCCTGAATGGCCGAGTGGCTAGTACTCTGGCGCTCGGTACCACAGGTTTCGGATTCGAATCCCGGCGGTGCCGTGGATGTTTGTAGTGGTTCGGAATCCACTTTAAACCGTAGGTCCCGGTCTAATAGGATCGTAGAGCGTTGCGGGGGCATTGTTACTCCGCGTTCGCGGCTTATCTTCAAGTTATACGCACTCCTTGGGTAATGCATAGTGAGTAACGTCTGTGCAGCGCTTGCCTTAAGGCATCCGAGACCAAGCTGTCTAAGTGTTTGCCAGCTGCATTAGAAAAAAAAAAAAAAAAAATTTCGAGATAAGATCTTGGAAAAAAAAAATCCAAAACTATACTCTTCCAAATAAACAATGTAAACCTTTCTTATAGTAATAATTCATATATTTTTAAGATTTTATTAAAATTTAAAAAAATACTATTAATTTTTAATGTATTGTATAATGATATTAATTACTAATAAATAAATAATACATAATATAATAATTGTTTGCGTGCTTGGATGCGTGTAGTGGTTCGGACTCCACTTTAAACCGTAGGTCCCGGTCTAATACTCTCGTAGAGCTTTGTGGGGGTAGTGTTAGACTCGCGTCCGTAGCATATCTTCAAGCTGCATGTGCCCCCTGGGTACTGCTAAATGAGTAACAGCAATGCAGCCTTTGCTTATTGGGGCCTGCTGGCCGAGTGGCTAGAGCGCGGTACCGCTGGTTTCGGGTTCAAGTCCCGGCGGTGACGTGGACATTTATAATGGTTCGGAATCCACTTTAAACCGTAGGTCCCGGTCTAATATGACGATAGAGCGTTGTAGGGGTAATATTACTCGCATCCGTAGCATATCTTCAAGCTATACGTGTCCCCGGGTAGTGCTAAATGAGTGACAGCGGTGCAGCCCTTGCTTATGGCATAAAGATGAACTGTCTCTATATTGCAAGCTGCATTAGAACAACAACAATACTTATTACTACCGTAATATTATTTAAAATGATTTATAGAATAATAAGATATCTAAATATTTATATCATATAAAAAATTAATTGGAAAAGGCTATGTGATGAAATAATAAGAAATATAAAAAACCATTGAAAGTAAATCATTAGAAGAAATCAGTTTTATAAATAAAAACCTAATTTCAACAATTACTTATAACTGACTCAAACCTTCTAATCAATCCTAGGAAAAAATACCACTGAATTGTTTTCTGGTTCAAAGTAGTTTTGCGCTGTTAAGAACTAATTTAAAGTAATTTTTGTTTTTAACAATAAAAGTACACTCAAAATCTTTATCGCCTTGAAGCTTTGAAGTTAAGTAATAGTTAATCCCTCACTAATTGTACTCTTGCCTAACATCAAATCCATCTTTATTGGCAGTTTTTATCCCCCGAAATATAGCTTAATAATGTCTGTCTAACAAGAAAAACTCAAAAATATACGAATTTAAGTTTTTATGACTTTCATTTTGCCAATTATGGCAAAATACCTTTTTTGCGGAATCAAGTTCTGTAAACTTCGCAGTTGTTAATAACAAAAGAATTTTTATATTAAAATATGTTTGATTTGTAAATTAACTCATACTACTGTGTTCAAAAAGTAAGACCAATTTTCAATTTAAATTTCCCGGGGCTTATGGAATTCCCGGGGCAATTTAAATTTAACGGGGCAGTTCAAAGAAGGCAGAGAACGCGTTGAAGACGAAGAGCCCTCGGGTCGACCATCAACCTCAACCGCCGAAGCTCACGTCCAAAATATTAATAATTTGGTGCTTGCAAACCGTCGATTTACAATTAGAGACCTTGCTGATGATGTTGGAATTTCAAAAGGATCGGTCAATTCCATTTTGGGCCTTAAACTCGTCAAATCCCGATTGGTACCGAAAACACTGAATGCGCCAGCTCACACTGCATTGATTCTTCGTGACTTTATCGCCAAAAATGTAACCCATATCGTTCCACGACCACCGTATCCACAAGGTGCGACTTCTGGCTATTCCCTAAACTCAAAAGACCACTCCGGGGACACCGTTTTGAGTCGATTAAAGAGATTCAACGTGAATCGCCGCGCGCTTTGAAGGCCATCCCTGCCGATGACTTTTTAGCATGCATTGAGGATTGGAAAAAAATTGGCATAAGTGCATTGTGTCCTGATGAGATTACTTTGAAGGCGATGAAATAAATTTGGAAGAATAAATAAAGAGTTTTTGAAAAAAAAGTAATTGGTTTAACTGATTGGGCACAGCGGTACAAGTGAATAATTCTTCAGCATATTTTAAATCTTTTCCAGTCGAAATAACGTTAATTTAAAATTAATTAATTAACCCTACTTGTGGCAGTTATCCTGAATAAATTATCTTCTTACAATAGCTGCCTATTTTTTTTCTTCGTTTTGCTTATTAACAGATTTTTTTTTAACAATGGAAAATGCACTTGGTTTGTGAACAAATTTAAACATCAGAATGTTTATTTATAAAAGTATATCTAGTAATTTCTCTCTGAATTAGTATTTTTTATTTCCAGGTTCCCAAATTAAGAAATAAACTTTAATTTAAAAGAGCGAAACGGATACATTACTTAGTAAGACATTGATAAATGTAATCGTACGCGAACAAAATCGCCTTTTAATTAATTTAATGTTATGGGTAGTCCCAAAACATCAAAAAAGTTGTGCTGAGATTGCGTTCTGGGATCTGTATTGTTGCTAATATGTTGCTGCAGATCAATATTAAAAGATTAACAGAATGTATATCCTTAAAGGATTAATGATAAAGAGTGTTGTCTGGATTTATTGTCTGTTATACATAAACTGTAAGAAACTCTTTTCTGAATGCTTTTACTTCGAATAATCATTCCAGCTGGCATATTACCAGAAAACAATTTAATTAATTGCTTAATTATACCAGAGAAGCATGGAAATGAACGATTTCCGTTATATAAATTTATTTTGCAGCTATAAACTAAATAAAAATATACGATTTCATGATTAAAATCTCACAAATGTACTTAGGTATAAAAAATATACAAAGAATTAAAATATACAGGGGGATTATAATTAAAGTCCCACTTTCAAAATGCTGTAAAAAAAAAAACCACTCGTCAGAATGAGTTCAAATTTGAACTGAAGATACTTGAAGAAGGGGGAAACGGTATTGAATCAAAAAAAGTTCCACCGATTTTTCCCATCCAATTTGGTATGATTTTGCTGTGGTGGATGGGCTTTCCACTAACAGTGTCACAACTGTTGAATGACTTTGAAGTCCTTTTTTCCGTCAAAAAACTGAAACAATCAAGAACATTGAACACTACAGTTGGTTTAATGTGTAACTCATGTCAAATACGTTGCAATTTCGATTAAAAATATAACCGGCAGCCGAATTCACTTTCTTTATGCCGCTTACAGCGTCATCTATTAATACACTTTGGAACTTTTATGATTCCGAACCGTATCTTCAGTTCAAATTTGTACTCATTGTGATGAGTGGTTCTTTTTTACAACATTTTGGAAGTATTTAAGTTTTTTGAAAGTTTAATTATAGTCACCCTGTATTTATATTTTCACCTGCATTAAAAATCTGTTGTAGAATTACTGAAAAAAATTTCAATTTACGAAAAAAGTAGGTTAACTTCAAAAATAATATATATCTGACAATATATTAAAGAAATTATCAGTTCATTTAATTAAGATGTGTATTAAAACTCATATAGCATCAATGTATGTTTTGCAGATTCAGTCAATATACCAAACGGATGTAAAGTAAATATTGGAAAGACACTTCAAAAGCAAGCAAATTTCTCGAAAGTTATTCCAATTTTCAATTAGATATTCTAAAATTAGTTTTATCGATTTCCTTTCAGTCTTATTTTCCTTCTTCTGTTTTCTTGAAATTTCATTGAGATCAAAACTATGATGTGTTATTTGAGAAATTTACTTTTTAATGGTGATTTTGATAATATTCTAGAGTACCTTCAAAGTTAAACAAGTATTTAAGCGCTGCATTTTGTTTCTGCTAAAATAATATTAGTTGAAAATTTACTCACCTCAATATGTATATTTCTTGAAAAATATTTCAGAATTTCTTGACTTGGGATTTTGAGTTTTATGCCTTCTCATGCTTTTTTTTCTTCTTCAATGGTGAAATAATCCCATGGTGACCCCAAACTTTTGCCCAGTACAAGAATGTTTGGTTTGTCGCGTTACAGTCATCTTGTGCACAGTTAGGCTAAACAGACCGGGGCCCTCAGTTTAAAGTGGATTCCGAACCACTAACAAACATCCATGCCACCACCAGGATTCGAACCTGAAATCTGTAATACCAAAGGCCGGAGCGCTAGCCACTTGGCCTATAACAGGTTCTATAACTAGCTAACTAACTCCCTGCCATTACAGCCCATGCTGGGACAAACTGTCTGCCTTCTGGCAGATTTCGAGACAGGAGATGCTTTCTTTTTATGGGATACACAGAGACACATCCATGCCACCACTAGGATTCGAACCTGAAATCTGTAATACCAAAGGCCGGAGCGCTGGCCACTTGGCCTATAACAGGTTCTATAACTAGCTAACTAACTCCCTGCCGCTACAGCCCATGCTGGGACAAAGCTGTCTGACTTCTGGCAGATTTCGAGACAGGAGATGCTTTCTTTTTATGGGATACACAGAGACACATCCATGCCACCACCAGGATTCGAACCTGAAATCTGTAATACCAAAGGCCGGAGCGCTAGCCACTTGGCCTATAACAGGTTCTATAACTAGCTAACTAACTCCCTGCCACTACAGCCCATGCTGGGACAAAGCTGTCTGACTTTTGGCAGATTTCGAGACAGGAGATGCTTCCTTTTTATGGGATACACAGAGACACATCCATGCCACCACTAGGATTCGAACCTGAAATCTGTAATACCAAAGGCCGGAGCGCTGGCCACTTGGCCTATAACAGGTTCTATAACTAGCTAACTAACTCCCTGCCACTACAGCCCATGCTGGGACAAAGCTGTCTGACTTCTGGCAGATTTCGAGACAGGAGATGCTTTCTTTTTATGGGATACACAGAGACACATCCATGCCACCACTAGGATTCGAACCTGAAATCTGTAATACCAAAGGCCGGAGCGCTGGCCACTTGGCCTATAACAGGTTCTATAACTAGCTAACTAACTCCCTGCCACTACAGCCCATGCTGGGACAAAGCTGTCTGACTTCTGGCAGATTTCGAGACAGGAGATGCTTTCTTTTTATGGGATACACAGAGACACATCCATGCCACCACCAGGATTCGAACCTGAAATCTGTAATACCAATGGCCCGAGCGCTAGCCACTTGGCCTATAACAGGTTCTATAACTAGCTAACTAACTCCCTGCCACTACAGCCCATGCTGGGACAAAGCTGTCTGCCTTCTGGCAGATTTCGAGACAGGAGATGCTTTCTTTTTATGGGATACACAGAGACACATCCATGCCACACCAGGATTCGAACCTGAAATCTGTAATACCAATGGCCCGAGCGCTAGCCACTTGGCCTATAACAGGTTCTATAACTAGCTAACTAACTCCCTGCCACTACAGCCCATGCTGGGACAAAGCTGTCTGCCTTCTGGCAGATTTTGAGACAGGAGATGCTTTCTTTTTATGGGATAGGGTTGTCAGCCCTAAGCTTAATGCTCTTCAGTCATATTAGACAGGGATTTACGCTTGAAAGGGTATTCCGAACCACTTCAAACATCCATGGCACCGCAGGTACTCGAACACGAAACCTGTGGCACCGAGCTTCAGAGCGCTAGAAATTTTTGAATGCCAACGCCCTCTAATGCTGCTTTATCTAAATTTATTCAAATGCCAATAAAATACAGAGACACACTGATGATGATAAAAAAGTATAATCAAACTACTATTCTTTTTCTTTCTAATGCAGCTGGCAAACACAGACAGCTTGGTCTTTGGATGCCTTAAGGCAAGTGCTGCAGAGACGTACTCACTTTGCATTACCCAGGCGGCGCGTGTAACTTGAAGATAAGCCACGGACGCGGAGTAACAATGCCCCGCAATGCTCTACGATCCTATTTGGACCGGGACCTACTTTTTAGAGTGGATTCCGAAACACTACAAACAACCATGGCACCGCCGGGATTCGAACCCGAAACCTGTAGTACCGAGCGCCAGAGCGCTAGCCACTCGGCCAGTCAGGCCCATCAAACTACTATAAAACCAAAAAATCATGCATCCATGATAGTCTTCTAAATTTAATATCGTGTTGAGCCTTAAATATGATTTTGAAAAAAAAAAAATGAATTATTGCACTGCACTTCTGACGACCAAAAGAGAATAAACAAGTAAATCGAATAAATATAAAGAAGAGACGAACAGATGAAAATATTGATCGACTAGATCCCAAAGTTGTAGAAGTGGAAAAAGGACAAGAAAGTTCGAATAACAACCATTATGACAAAGAAAAATAAAATTGAATACCCTATAATGCTTCTTCTTCAGTGGCGCAATAGCCCCATGGTGGCCCAAAACTTTGGCTCAGTACAAGAAGGAGGATGTTGGCAGATACGATACAACTTTGAAAGTGGATTCCGAACCACTTCAAACATCCATGACACCGCAGGTACTCGAACACGAAACCTGTGGCACTTCTTCAGTGGCGCAATAGCCCTATATTGGCCCAAAACTGTGGCTCAGTACAAGAAGGAGGATGTTGGCAGATAAGATACAACTTTGAAAGTGGATTCCGAACCACTTCAAACATCCATGACACCGCAGGTACTCGAACACGAAACCTGTGGCACTTCTTCAGTGGCGCAATAGCTCTATAATGGCCCAAAACTGTGGCTCAGTACAAGAAGGAGGATGTTGGCAGATAAGATACAACTTTGAAAGTGGATTCCGAACCACTTCAAACATCCATGACACCGCAGGTACTCGAACACGAAACCTGTGGCACTTTTTCAGTGGCGCAATAGCCCTATAATGGCCCAAAACTGTGGCTCAGTACAAGAAGGAGGATGTTGGCAGATAAGATACAACTTTGAAAGTGGATTCCGAACCACTTCAAACATCCATGACACCGCAGGTACGCGAACACGAAACCTGTGGCACTTCTTCAGTGGCGCAATAGCCCTATAATGGCCCAAAACTGTGGCTCAGTACAAGAAGGAGGATGTTGGCAGATAAGATACAACTTTGAAAGTGGATTCCGAACCACTTCAAACATCCATGACACCGCAGGTACTGAACACGAAACCTGTGGCACTTCTTCAGTGGCGCAATAGCTCTATAATGGCCCAAAACTGTGGCTCAGTACAAGAAGGAGGATGTTGGCAGATAAGATACAACTTTGAAAGTGGATTCCGAACCACTTCAAACATCCATGACACCGCAGGTACTCGAACACGAAACCTGTGGCACTTTTTCAGTGGCGCAATAGCCCTATAATGGCCCAAAACTGTGGCTCAGTACAAGAAGGAGGATGTTGGCAGATAAGATACAACTTTGAAAGTGAATTCGAACCACTTCAAACATCCATGACACCGCAGGTACTCGAACACGAAACCTGTGGCACTTCTTCAGTGGCGCAATAGCCCTATAATGGCCCAAAACTGTGGCTCAGTACAAGAAGGAGGATGTTGGCAGATAAGATACAACTTTGAAAGTGGATTCCGAACCACTTCAAACATCCATGACACCGCAGGTACGCGAACACGAAACCTGTGGCACTTCTTCAGTGGCGCAATAGCCCTATAATGGCCCAAAACTGTGGCTCAGTACAAGAAGGAGGATGTTGGCAGATAAGATACAACTTTGAAAGTGAATTCCGAACCACTTCAAACATCCATGACACCGCAGGTACTCGAACACGAAACCTGTGGCACTTCTTCAGTTGCGCAATAGCTCTATAATGGCCCAAAACTGTGGCTCAGTACAAGAAGGAGGATGTTGGCAGATAAGATACAACTTTGAAAGTGGATTCCGAACCACTTCAAACATCCATGACACCGCAGGTACTCGAACACGAAACCTGTGGCACTTTTTCAGTGGCGCAATAGCCCTATAATGGCCCAAAACTGTGGCTCAGTACAAGAAGGAGGATGTTGGCAGATAAGATACAACTTTGAAAGTGAATTCCGAACCACTTCAAACATCCATGACACCGCAGGTACTCGAACACGAAACCTGTGGCACTTCTTCAGTGGCGCAATAGCCCTATAATGGCCCAAAACTGTGGCTCAGTACAAGAAGGAGGATGTTGGCAGATAAGATACAACTTTGAAAGTGGATTCCGAACCACTTCAAACATCCATGACACCGCAGGTACTCGAACACGAAACCTGTGGCACTTCTTCAGTGGCGCAATAGCCCTATAATGGCCCAAAACTGTGGCTCAGTACAAGAAGGAGGATGTTGGCAGATAAGATACAACTTTGAAAGTGGATTCCGAACCACTTCAAACATCCATGACACCGCAGGTACTCGAACACGAAACCTGTGGCACTTCTTCAGTGGCGCAATAGCCCTATAATGGCCCAAAACTGTGGCTCAGTACAAGAAGGAGGATGTTGGCAGATAAGATACAACTTTGAAAGTGGATTCCGAACCACTTCAAACATCCATGACACCGCAGGTACTCGAACACGAAACCTGTGGCACTTCTTCAGTGGCGCAATAGCCCTATGATGGCCCAAAACTGTGGCTCAGTACAAGAAGGAGGATGTTGGCAGATAAGATACAACTTTGAAAGTGGATTCCGAACCACTTCAAACATCCATGACACCGCAGGTACTCGAACACGAAACCTGTGGCACTTCTTCAGTGGCGCAATAGCCCTATAATGGCCCAAAACTGTGGCTCAGTACAAGAAGGAGGATGTTGGCAGATAAGATACAACTTTGAAAGTGAATTCGAACCACTTCAAACATCCATGACACCGCAGGTACTCGAACACGAAACCTGTGGCACTTCTTCAGTTGCGCAATAGCTCTATAATGGCCCAAAACTGTGGCTCAGTACAAGAAGGAGGATGTTGGCAGATAAGATACAACTTTGAAAGTGGATTCCGAACCACTTCAAACATCCATGACACCGCAGGTACTCGAACACGAAACCTGTGGCACTTTTTCAGTGGCGCAATAGCCCTATAATGGCCCAAAACTGTGGCTCAGTACAAGAAGGAGGATGTTGGCAGATAAGATACAACTTTGAAAGTGAATTCGAACCACTTCAAACATCCATGACACCGCAGGTACTCGAACACGAAACCTGTGGCACTTCTTCAGTGGCGCAATAGCCCTATAATGGCCCAAAACTGTGGCTCAGTACAAGAAGGAGGATGTTGGCAGATAAGATACAACTTTGAAAGTGGATTCCGAACCACTTCAAACATCCATGACACCGCAGGTACTCGAACACGAAACCTGTGGCACTTCTTCAGTGGCGCAATAGCCCTATAATGGCCCAAAACTGTGGCTCAGTACAAGAAGGAGGATGTTGGCAGATAAGATACAACTTTGAAAGTGGATTCCGAACCACTTCAAACATCCATGACACCGCAGGTACTCGAACACGAAACCTGTGGCACTTCTTCAGTGGCGCAATAGCCCTATAATGGCCCAAAACTGTGGCTCAGTACAAGAAGGAGGATGTTGGCAGATAAGATACAACTTTGAAAGTGGATTCCGAACCACTTCAAACATCCATGACACCGCAGGTACTCGAACACGAAACCTGTGGCACTTCTTCAGTGGCGCAATAGCCCTATGATGGCCCAAAACTGTGGCTCAGTACAAGAAGGAGGATGTTGGCAGATAAGATACAACTTTGAAAGTGGATTCCGAACCACTTCAAACATCCATGACACCGCAGGTACTCGAACACGAAACCTGTGGCACTTCTTCAGTGGCGCAATAGCCCGATGATGGCCCAAAACTTTGGCTCAGTACAAGAAGGAGGATGTTGGCAGATAAGATACAACTTTAAACTGTACAGGCTCTATATTTAACTAATCCCGCAACTACAGCCCATGGTGGGCCCGGGCCACCTACCTGCTGGCAGATTTCGAGACAGGAGATGCTTCCTTTTTCCTGGGTAGGGTTGTCAGCCCCTAAGTCCAACGCTCTACAGTCATATTAGGAAAGAGGGACTTGATAGCCGAGTGGCTAGTGCTCTAGCATTCGGTACCCCAGGTTTCGGGTTCGAATCCCGCCGTTGCCATGGATGCTTGTAGTGGTTCGGAATCCACTTTCCACAGGATCCCGGTCTGATATGACCGTAGAGCTTCACAGAGCCGAATAAGACTTCTCATCCACATCATTCCCAAACTATATAGGGGCAACTCAGCTCTAGGCACAGTGATGTGGTGTGGTGTAGTAGTAGTAGTAGTAGTCATATTAGACAGGGACCTACAAAGTGGATTCCGATATTCACTTCAAACAATTCATGGCACCGGCGGTACTCGAACCCGAAACCTGTGGCACCGAGCCTCATGGTATCGCTGAATGGTAATAAAATACAGAGACACTGTGATGATGATCAAGAAAGTATAATCAAACTATTATAAAACTCATAATTCATGAATTCATGATAGTTTTTCAAATTTAATCTCATGTTGAGCCTTAAATATGATTTTGAAAAAAAAAATGAATTATTGCACTGCATTTCTGGAGACCAAAAGAAAATAAACAAGTAAATCGAATAAATATAAAGCAGAGACGAACAGATGAAAATATTGATCGACTAGATCCCAACGTTGTAGAAGTAGGAAAGGGGATAAGAAAATTCGAATAACAACCATTATAACAAAGAAAAATAAAACCGAAAAGAAAAGTTGAGATTCTCAGTTGCTGACGAGGTTACGAAACTTATAGAAAATTAAGTATTGTTCAAGTGTTGTACTAAGCATCCTCAGACATCGAATATCCAAGAAAAAAATAGAACCTTGTATCCGAAAACACTTTGTTGTTTATTTCTTGGCTCCTGATATTTCGAACAAACAAAATATGTTCCAAAGTTTCTGGTGTTTTACAGAATGGAGACGAAGGAGACAGGGTAAAACCAAATCTATGGAGTTTAGTATTTGACAGGTATGCTTTTGTGCGAAATGTAGAAAGTGGCACATTTTTCATTCGATTTGTCAAGAGGAGTTGATGAGGAGGCTTAAGACAATTTAAGAGTATTTTCTGTTTACCCATTAATTTATTATGTTTTGTAGTGTCTTTTTTTTTGCTGAAAAATAAGATCCTTTGGAGATAAACTTATGGTGTTTGCTGCTGAATTTGCTAGCGAGTCTGCTTGTTTATTCTCTCTACGTTCATGTTTTACTCAATTGAGCAATTTTATGAAGAATTGAAGATTGAAAAAAATGTTTTCGAGACTTTTAGAGCTGTTAAATAAGAAAATGTCGTACGCATTTAATAAGCGTTCAGGTTGAGAAGGAAGGGTAAAATATCACCCTTGTAGATCGGGAACGGGAAAACACTCAGAATACAGCCTTGCTGAATGTCACAAGTGAATAATTTCATTGAAACAACAGGGTTTCTCAATTTTACGTACAAATTCCCAGTTATTGATTTAATTAAATATCCACTTTAAGGTGGAGCCATTTATACCAACTTATAATATTCTATATAGTAAACCATCTCTCCAAACAGAATCATAAGTTGAAGATAAGTTTAACTTAAATAAAATAAAATAATTATTGGCGGTTTTAGCTTCAAGGATCTTGCAATGAAGAAGTAACAAAGAATGTGTGCAATCCTTAGAAGGAATAAAACTACACTTATAATGATGGAATTTGTCGGGAGCAGAAGTAGTATACATTCACTTCTATTTCTTAAGTATTCTAATACTAAACATTCCCTAATATTATACATTCACTTCTGTGTCACTTCAGTCTCTTAAGTACTATACATTCAAAATTTTTGCTTAAAACAGAAGTTAAGGCCATCTGTCGGTATGAGGTGGTGGAAGTGTTATCTTTGTTAGGCTTTAGGTGGTGAACCGCTCTTGTGGAATATTGCTGGTAAACCAAATATTATTAAAAATGCGAAGAAACTTTTGAAAATATTGATCGAGAGAATTTTAACTAATTTAGCTTCAATACTATCTCTGCCTGAGAAAGTATTAGGAACAGCACCTATAGCATAATGTAATTCACTGAAGGTAAAAGGTTCATTATAGCGGGGAGAAAAATTGTCTAAACGAGCAACATGGCTGGTCAGCATTTATTGAAATGGGATGCCAAAGAGATTTGCTATTTGACTGGATCTGCTATGACCAAATTAGTGTTAGTACGAATGATTTTATTGCTGTTGGGAATAGTTCTGATAATTATAAATTTTGCCGTTATAGCAAGTAGAAGCACAAACAGAATCTCAATATATTTAAGTTGTGAAATCAAATGGTAAAGTCTGGCAGAAATATTTTTATATGCGATCCAAAGGTCACTGGAAAGTTGAGTGCATGCTTGATACATAAGTGATATTTTCTGTTGTAAAACTTCATTGAACTGTGTATACTGCCAAGGAAGCTTTGCTGATGAGAAATACTGTAGTTTTTCATATTTTTATGCAAAATGTTGGGCAAGAAAGACTGTAAATCAGACTGTGATCCGAATGTGCATGTAACGTTCTATTGCTCTTGAAGAAAAAGAAAATGGTCTGTCTACAAATAATGGTCTGCCTACAAATCTTTCTGTTATTATTAAGATGAAAGGGTTATTGGAACGGTGAATGATCACTGTAAATGTGAATGAAGAAAGATAAATGCGGGTAAATATCCGCACTGGCAATGGAGACATCAAGAGGAGATGAAGAAGATGGAGTAACGTGAGCTGGTGTTCAGAATGTTTAAATTATTATTGAGAATCCAATGGATCAAAGTGTCGGAACTGTTATTTAAGATGTTGAACCAAGAATGGAAAGACGAGAACTGAAACCGCCAAAAATGATGCAAGTGGATGAAATTTGATGATAAATTGCATCTAGCCAATCGATGGTGAATTGGCCTTTTGGAGAATAAATATTGATTATGTTAAAAGGTTTATGCGGAAGATGAATTGTGATGGCCTTGCATTTCGTTTCAAGACTGAGGAAGATTAATAAGATTAAGAACACTGGAAGGTATAGTGGAATAGACAGCTATTAAAAGCCCTTCTCTTAGCGTGTTATAAGGTTGATCGATTCTATAAATTAGTTTGCTGAGTAAGGAGAACTGATTACTGAATTAAGAATGCTTCTTACATTGTTAAAACTTGAACTGAAGAAAAAATCGAAGTAAAACAGATATATTGGCTCTGATGGTGCGAGCGTTTCATTGTAAAATGTTAAATGTGGGACAGAACATGAAAATAAAAGTTTAGTAAAATTGGAGAAAATTTAATAAATAAAAAAATTAGAGCCTAATTCACTTATTTACTGCTCTGAACTGCTTGTTAAGTCGTATTATTGGTAGGCAGAACTGGAGACTGAGTACCAGGATCTGCTAAAATTGTCACTGCGCTGTGTCGAGCACTCTTATGAAGTAATAAGCCTTTAATATATTTTTTAATCTTTAAATATTGTTATAGGAGGTATAAAGGTAGTAGTAGATAGCTTCTTTATTGATTGTATGATGGTGGAAAAGGAAACGGTTATATTTTCTGTGAGAGCTTTAATGGAAGCTTCTGAAGCTTGCACTTGACAGATTTCTCTGATTATTTGTTTAGTTTCCATGGCATGCAGCTTAAGCAATTGAGCTATTTCCTCTTTTGTAGTCTAAGTAATAGATAAAGGAGTGTCATGTAGGAGTTTCGACGAAAAAGAATACTCTTTTGGGGTACGATATACTTTACGGACTTCTATGAAAGAAAGGCAATTAAGTGTTTTGAATTTAAAAAATGTTTCTTCTGCTTAGCTCAGTTGTTGTCTGTGGCCCAATATTTCTCAATTAGCTCATTTAGGAACTTGGGCTGAGCATGAATCAAAAGGATGTTGGACGCTTCAGTAGTGAAACTGGAGTTTTATAATTAGTAATTAGATGTGTAAAAGAGAAACAATGTCAACAATAACGGAATTTAACAAATAAACAATGAGATTTTCTGTTGTATATGTTCTAATCTGTCATGCTCTAGTAAAATTGCTCTCAAAATAGTCACTAAGACCTGTATGAATAAAATAGATTTTGTTAGTTTTCCTGAAATTTATCGGAATTCTGTTTTCTAGTTCTTTTGCGAGGTCTGCTAGGTATATATCGTTGCGGTTGTTGTGCAGTGAAGATCGAGTTGAATTTTTTTCTGGGTAAAGAGATGCTGATATTGGAATGCCCACAAGAACTTTCATATTTGCTAATTCACGAGCAGTGTCAAAATGATCGATGGATATGGTTTGGTTTGTCGCTCTACGATCATTTTGTGCACACTTTAGGCTAATTAGACCGGGACCTACAGTTTAATGCCGGTGGATGTGAGTAATGTACCTTGTCTGAAGATGCGCATATAATCAATTTTAAAGTAGTTACTTTGGATGAAATGTTGTCTTTTAGCACGTGCTTTGGGTATCGTGCCGTTGTGAACCTCGAGAACCATAGTTAAGAATTGTGCGTCATGTTGGAATGCAATCTATAGATATGTTAGAATATCTATGTTAACTTTTAAATAAAGCGGTATCAGCCATAGCGAGTGTCAAATATACACCCTCTCAAAGGGTAGGACCGCCTTCGGCTACAATGTACACCAAACCAAAACTAACAAATTATAAAAAGTAGGAATTAGAGTATAAAGTTTTTTTTGTTCTAATTCAGCTGGCAAACACGACAGACACGCTGCACAGACGTTACTCACTTTGCATGACCCAGGGGGCGCGTGTAACTTGAAGATAAGCCACGGACGCGGAGTAACAATGCCCCCGCAACTCTCTGCGATCCTACGGTTTTAAAGTGAATTCCGAACCACTACAAACATCCATGACACCACCGGGACTCGAACACGAAACCTGTGGTACCGAGAGCCAGAGCGCTAGCCACTCTGCCATTTAGGCCCCTAGAGTTGAAAGTAAAAGGAGAAAAAAATAGATAGGTGACTTACCTAAAATGAAGACTAAATATAAAAAAAAACCGTAGGAAAAAAAAAAAAATACTTCCCAATAACACTAACAAATGGATAACTGAAAAATTATGCAGGCTAATGTTTACTGAAATGCATGCACACAACAACCCTACAAATATTTCATTGTACTTTTCTCATCAATGCAGGTCCAGCATTTCTTAACGGATTCTAAATTTAATGAAAATAAATCTATTCTAAAGTAAGGATCAAATCATATGATGCCCCTGTGAAAACAGAAGTTTAATTTTGAAGGCTTTTTGTTTCCTAATGTAATGTTTTATTTGCATGTCCCTCATGATTTCGCTGAACTTACTGATTACTTTATAATGGACAACATGGCTTCTGTGGTTCAGCATTGTTTCCTAGGATGAAGAAGGTATGATGGTTTCCAGGAAATGATTCATTTGATTAAAAACCACGCTGCATTCATCTTAGGTATTGAAGAAACCAGGAAAATAACATCAAAGCATTCCAATTGTCGATGCCATAAATCCTCTTTACACGCTAGTTTACTGAAATGCATGCATACAATAATCACACAAGTATTTCATTGTACTTCTCTCACCAATACAGATCCAGTATTTTTTAATGGATTCGAAATTTAATGAAAGTAATTCCATTCTATTAAAGTAAGGACTCCGAATCATATGAAGCCCCTGTGAAAATATAATTTTAATTAAATTATATTTATATATATTATATACATAAATTATATTTATATTATATTATATTATATATTATTTATATAAATTATATTTATATTATATTATGGTTATATTTTTTAAAATTATATTTTTAATTAAATAATACAATTTTTTTTCCTGATGCAATGTCGTCCATGAGTCCGCTGAACTGACCGATTACTTTATAATGGGTAAAATCGTTTAGGTTGTGTATAGCATTGTTTCGTAGGATGAAGATTTAGTTTGGTTTGCCGTTCTACAGTCATTTTGTGCACACTTTAGGCTAATTAGACCGGTACCTACAGTTTAACATGGATTTCGAACCACTAACAAAGCCATGCCACTGCCAGGATTAGAATCTGAAGCCTGTGGTACCAAAGGGCAGAGCGTTTGTCAATTAACCATCAGGCCGCCCTAGGATGAAGAAGGATAATGCCTTCTAGGAAAACTTTGATTAATAACCGCCCTGTACTTGTGTATAGTACTGAAAAAAATCAGAAAAATAACAACAAAGCATTCCAATTGTCAACGCCAGAAATCTTCTTGCACGCTATTTTCCATAACTTATACACTGAAGTGACAAAAGTCATGGGATACCTCTTAATATCGTGTCGGCCCTCCTTTCGCCCGGCGAAGTGCAGCAACTCGACGTGGCATGGACTCAACAAGTCGTTGGAAGTCTTCTGCAGGAATATTGTGCCATGCTGTCTCGATAGACGTCCATAATTGTGAAAGCGTTGATGGTGCAGGATTTTGAGCACGAACAGACCTCTCGATAATGTCCCATAAATGCTCGATGGGATTCATATCGGGCGATCTAGGTGGCCAGATCATTCGTTGGAATTGTCCAGAATGTTTTTCAAACCAATCGCGAACAGTTGTGGCCCGGTGACATGGCGCATTGTCATCCATAAAAATCCCATCGTTGTTTGGGTACATGAAGTCCATGAATGGCTGCAAGTGATCTCCAAGTAGCTGAACATAAGCATTTCCAGTCAATGTTCGGTCCAGTCGCACCAGAGGACCAAGTCCATGCCATGAAAAAACAGCCCACACCATTACGGAGCCACCACCAGCTTGAACAGTGCCTTGCTGACAGTTTGAGTCCATGGCTTCGTGGGGTCTGCGCCACACTCGAACCCTACCATCAGCTCTTACCAACTGAAATCGTGACTCATCGGACCAGGCCACGGTTTTCCATTCATCTAGGGACCAACCGATATGCTCACGTGCCCACGAGAGTCGCTGCAAGCGATGTCGTTCTGTCAGTAAAGGCACTCGAGTCGGTCTTCTGCTGGAATAGCCCAAGAAAGCCAAATTTCTCCGCACAGTTCTAACAGACAAGTCCCTTGTACGTCCCACATTGATTTCTGCGGTTATTTGACGCAGTGTTGCTTGTCTGTTAGAATTTACGACTCTTTGCAGACGTCGCCGGTCTCGGTCGTTAAGTGCAGGCGGTCGACCACTGCGCTGTCCATGGTGGGATATTATGCCTGAAATTTCATACTCTCGGCCCACTCTTGACACAGTGGATCTGGGAATGTTGAATTCCCTAACGATTTCCGAAATGGCATGACCCATGCGTCTAGCTTCAACTAACATTCCGTGTTCAAAGTCTGTTAATTCCCGTCGTGCGGTCATCATCACGTCAAAACCTCTTCACATGAATAACTTGAACAGAAATGAAAGCTCTGCGAAAGCACTGCGCATTTATACCTGTTCTACGCGATGCTACTGCCATCTGAAAATTTGCATATTGCTATCCCATGATTTTTGTCACTTCAGTGTATACTACGTATGGAGTCCATAAAAGTAGAATGACATCCCTATTTGCAATTTGCTATTCGATTTGCAAAATTGCAAACAATCATCTAAAATCTTTTTTTACCGAAAACGTCTTTTCAAACTATGGCTATTAAGTTGTATACCAAAGTACTCATAGATATTTGCATTTTCCTTATTTGAGGTCATGATTTGATTAGAAAAGCTGATGTACATTTCAAGTTATGGCTTTAAGTTATTTCTGGAAGATATTTAGGGCTAAGTAAAGAGTCAAGTGAAAACAGGGGAGTGGAAGTATTTTCGTCGAGCAACTTTAAATGTCTATCAAACCATTAAGAACAGCTGCCAAATGCGATCAAAAGTTCAATCACCAAAAGAGGTAATGCAACATAAATATCATAATGAAAGGAAATGGTTTCTTTGCATAAATATGCCATAAAACTCAGGTTTTGATGGCGAAACTATTTGAAGGAAACTTCGAATAACTATTTGTTTTTGCTTTTTGTAAAATTGAAATACGAATCATAAAATGTTGGAAAAACTTTGCTAAAAAAACAAACAAAAAAAAACCTTAATTTTGTTAAAACGAACTTTTAAGACATTGATATGAATCGAATAATTGCGATAATTTATTTGGTTTGAGTTAATATGCTATTAAGGTGTTGCAGCTTACAAATTCGATATGAATTAATGACATTTTTCTTCAAAACAAAATAATTTTTTAAAAAATCATGTAGTAGATTTATTATAATGGATAAATATCATGTTTTTTAAGTACAGAAGATTTGGCAGGAAAATATTCTTAACCAAAAATCAAAATCAAAAGATTAACAAATAAAGCATTCAATTAAAAAGTTCAAGTAAATAAAATAAATAAAAAGTAAATATGTATTTCTTTAATTTCTCTTCTATGAATTACATATTTGGTACTTTATTCTAGGGAGAAATTGTTGAAAAAGATAAAATAAACATCGTGTAGGAAATTAAATATTGGTCAAATGTGGGCTCTAAAAAAAAAACCATTCAATGAATCTCAGTTTTAAACAATTATTCATTTGCATTGGCGTTCTTTTTTATCAACTAGTTTGGTCAGGAATTTACAAGTACGATTCATTATTTTTCATTAAACAGGAAACTATTATATTCTTAAATATATCATATTCTTAAAAACTGAAAACTTTGTACAATTCAGCATGAACAGCAAAATATATTATAATGTATTTACTAAATTAAGAAAAACCTTTTTACAATTCAGCATGAACAGCAAAATATATTATAATGTATTTACTAAATAAAAAAAAAATTACAATTCAGCATGAACAATAAAATATATTACAATGTATTTACTACATAAAAATGATTTTTCTTTACTGTTTAAAACTGCTCGATAGATATTTTTACCCATGACTGTTCGATACTAATAACTGTTAATTTACTTTTTGAGTGTATATACATTTTGATATTTAGACACATTTTAATTTGATTTGACGCATATGCATTTTTTCATAGTGATTCGTCTTTATTAAACTTACTCAGAAATGCATTAAAAATTAATAAAAGTGTGCTAAATATTAATTTTTAATTTTTAAAGAAACAGTTTTAAATCTTTGCAGAGATACTTAATTAAACTGCTTAATTAATGTTTCCGCTCATTTCCAAATTATATTAAAATATTTTTCAAAAAAAAAAAAAATATATATATATATAAAAGTAAATAATAGCATAAAATCTGAAACATGGATTTTAATTTGAAGCAAAATCAAGGTACAAGATTTAATTAAAATTCTTTTTCACAATAATAAAAAAAAAAAACCATTCTTTACTCTTTCGAAATTTAAGAGTTTGTTATAGTTAAATAACATATCTAGTTAGTTAGCTAACAATTTTCATTAAAGTCAGGACAGAGAATTTAAGCTCGTCGCTTTTCTAAACTTAACTATGTATCGAAAGACTGCGAAAAGATCAACGTGTTTGTAACTTTTTCTAATTTAAAAAACCCTGACAAATTTTTTTGCCCTAAATATATTAATTTATTATAATTTCGTTCGGTGCGTAGTAAAAAAAACATGAAAAAATTTTAAATTGAGTTTTTAATTAAATAAAAATTTTAACATTTTTGATGGGAAAATAGCTTATTTTAAACTATTAGTTCAAGAATAGTTTATTTTCGTTTACTTTTTATTATCATTAATACAAAAAAATTGACATGTTACATGCATTTCATTTTATGCTTTAACAACATTTACCTTTTTATGATCTAAGTTAATTTCTTAAACTAGAATTAATTTTTTTACTAAGATTTAAGCGTATTCTTAAGACAGCTAAATGTTGAATTGTTTTGAAAATGATCACTTTTTACAATAAATGTTTTAAGACGAGCCAAATTTGTGTTGTTGTTGTGACTAATCCTCAGGCAGCGCGGAATGGATACTCCATGAGTAGTCTACTCATGAATAGGGGGAAAGGGGTCAGCTTCTATTGTGATGGAGCACCCGTAAGTAGAAGTCTGACTTGGGTCCGAGTCACTGAAGAAGAAAGGAAGTGCCTTCCGTGTGGACTTTTAGTGGGAACTACCTCGCATTTGCGTATTGTATGGGAGAAAACCCGGAAAAACTTCCACCAAGTAGTCCGACTAACGAAGCAAGATGCTGAACATCACAAGTGCCATCGAGGCTCTTCGTTTTTGAAACAGTGTCTACAATAATGCAGCCGATGGATTGAACCTCAGCTCTAATGCTCACCAGCGGCGCACTTTATCACTGAGTCACGAGTTGGTAACGAAATCGGTATTACGAAATTTGTAAAATTTCTTAATAAAGTGTGATTGAAATGCAATTTTAATATATGGGAAACTACTAAATAATCACACTTATTAAAGAGTGATGTTTTAGACATGGTAAAGATATTGTTCTACCAATATATGCCGCGAGCAAATCATACAGTATGCTATGAATAATCCATACATTATGTTACGAAAAATAAATATATTATATCACGAACAATCCATATATTATATCACGTACAATCCATCTATATTACGTGAAAATTCTATATATTATACCATGAACAACCTATATATTATGCTATGAACAACCTATATATTATACTGCACTCAATCCATATGTCGCGAACAATTTATACATTATGTTACGAGCAATCTCTATATTATGCCACGAACAATTCATATATTATGTCACGTAAAGTCCATCCATATGCTACGAACAATCTACATATTATGCCATGAATAAGCCAAATATTTTGCAGAACTCAATCAATCCATATGTCAGGAATAATTCATACATTGTGCCATTAAAAATCCATCCACATGCCATGAACATAACATAAAAAATAGAGGATTAAGTGATGCTTTCCGGGAAGATTTTCAAGTGCAACTGCATCTCATTTGGTTGCCGTATGATAGTGTCAACTGGAGTACCGAACCAATAAGGATAAATAATTAACCTGTTCATCTTAATTCAGAAATTTAATCTCAATTGATAATTGTCTGCTTAAGTGTTAATAAGGTAAAAAAATAAAATAAATAAAGTTTCTAAAAATGTTAAAAATGGTAGCCTGAAAAAAAAAAAAAGATGAAAAATACTTAAAATAAAATAACAGTAAGATAGAAAATAAAAATAAAACGAATTTAAGTTAAAAATTCGGTACAAAAAAAAAAAAAAAAAAAAACAGTTGACCCGGACGTGATTTGAACACGCAACCTTCTGATCTGGAGTCAGACGCGCTACCGTTGCGCCACCAGGCCACGGACATGTGAGAGAAAATTGGAAAAACATTCATCACGAATGCAAACTTGCGTCCTCATGCACATGCCATGAGAGGGTTGAGCAATGAATGATATTAAGAATAATTTTAATTTCATTTTTAGCAGCACTATTGAAATTTAATGCGCAATAAATTTAAAGAAACCATCTACATCTAAACGGATTGTTTGAAAATTTTGAGTTTGAATTTTTATTTTATTTCGATATCAATAATGTTTTTTTATTAATAAAATTTTGTTCATATTTAATACTTAATGATTTCCTTAGTAGTCTAAGATGATGAAAGCATGCTCTCAATATTTAAGTATTATCCACTGCTGACGTTATAGTCACACACACACATATATATATATATATATATATATATTTCATATATATATATATAGTCACATATCACATATATATTCACACACATACACACACACACACACACACACACACACACACACACACACACACACACACACACACACACACACACACACACACACACATATATATAGTCATAATCGTTCAGAAAGGAAAAGAATTAACGATGGTTGTGACAACGTTTTCAAAACGTTTCACAGGCTGTTTGGTGGGAGTCCTTCGGGTTTTTTACCGTATGATACGCAAATGTGGGTCAGCTAATTCTAATAATTCTCCCAGAAGGCAATAATGTCCTTCTCTCATCACCAGTCGGTGGGCTATTCGTAACATGCAAAATTGAAACAATAGACCTAGAATACAAATTGAACAGAATAAATTCTAAATTGAATTGAATTCTAAATGAAACAAAATATAATAATAAACTTATTAACATATTAATGAAGCCAACCAATCATATCTGCAATTTATTTATAAAACTTTATTCTTCCTTGATGTACCATTCAGTCTGCATTATGGTGATTCTAAAAAAATAAAAAGTCTGGCAATTATACGAAAAGCTCTGCGTTTGGAATAAGTGCCAGCGCTGGGAGAAAGTGATGTGAGCGGCAGCCAATAGGAATCGAGAAGCTCGGGATGAAAAGGATTGTCAGAGGCAGAGGACTCTGAGTTGTTGGCGGGTCAGAGAAACGATCAGCACTGAGATCCAAAATGCCCGTTGTCATGAATACTTGTTGCTGCTGGAAGAGGAAGAAGAGTGGAAGTTATGCGTGTGGAATCTACACCATGGTGTGTAGTTGCATTTTTTATTAACCTCTATTTGCATTCATTATTAATATTTATTTGCGTTTGATACCACACACATCAAATGTTTTGTTTTTCTAAATTATTTGCTGTGTAAGCGTATTTTAAAAGTTCAACAACTAATATTTTGTAAATTGAAATTTTCGATATAAATGTCACTATAAATTAAAAAAAAAACAATTATGGATGCTATATAAAATTTATAAATAGTATAATATAATAAATAGGTAGGTAGTTGCACTTTTTATTAACTTTTATTTGCATTCATTATTAATATTTAATTGTATTTGATGTCGCACACATCAAATGTTTTGTTTTTCTAAATTATTGGCTGGGTATGTGACTTTTAAAAGTTCGGCAACTAATATTGTGTAAATTGAAAGTTTCGATATAAATGTCACTATAAATAAAAAAAACCAAACAATCATGAATGTTATATAAAATTTAATTATTATATAATATAATAAATAGTTATGTAATTGCATTTTTTATTAACTTTTATTTGCATTCATTATTAATATTTAATTGCATTTGATGTGATTCACAAACATCAAATATTTTATTTTTCAAAATTATTTGCTAGGTAAGCAAATTTTAAAAGTTCGACAGCTAATAAAATTGAAATTTTCGATATAAATATCACTATAAATTAAAAAAATCACGGATGTTATATAAAATTTATTAATATTATAATGTAATAATATATTAGCGAAATTTGAACTGTCTTATGAAACAAAAATAAACTCAATAAATTTGAAGAGAGACTTTGTTTAAAAAATTTGTTTATGTTTTAAAGACTTTTTTATAATTAAAAAAATATATATGTGAACTTCAGTTAATGTGTATTCGATATGTTAACAAAGTAAAAAGATAATATTAAACAATACTTAAATAAATTGATAAGTATTAAACAAGTGGATTGATATTGTACCATTGTCTAACATGTGATAATAAAAATAAAATTAAGAATTCAGCAATTTATCTTACATTAAGAAGATTTAACAAGGTGTGTTTTACTGATATCAAATTAACTGTAATAAGCACTTTTTAGGCGATTAGGCTTTTTAGGCTTTTTAGCGATTTATGCCATCAATCTTCTTTATAATTCATTCAATATTGTTCTTTATGTTTACTGAAATACACTTTCAAAATATATATTAAGTGACTAATAAATAAATATTAAGCTAATCTAAAGATTTTTATTTAAAATGAAATTTTACTGATTATATCTCTTGTTTAAATTTAAATGTTGATTTACATTACAAAAACTGTTATAAAAGCGATTTAAATTGAAACCAAAGTCTAATTTAAAATGTTTTGATGAAACCTTCCCAAAATAACTTTCGATTTTGATTATAGAAGAAATATTAGCCTATCTTGAATAATCCATTGACTCAATGATTGTTAGTTTTGAATGTATATGAAAAATTTCTAACTTGAACGATGATTTCTACTAAACTTCAAGTTGGTAGGCAATATATACCTTCTCAACAAATAATATTTTGTAAACAACACTAGACAATTCACCTTTAAAATACTAGGGATCATAAATTGCTGAGATCGAGCCTTATGGGTTTTCTACATAGAGTATTATGTTTCAAATAGCTTATTATAAACTTCATGACTTAGCTTTATAAATTAATAATGACGACGTAAGTTTCTGATATTGCGATTGCGGGTATTATATTTCTATACAGAAAGGTACAAATGTTGTTGTCAAAATCTTAAAAGTTTCACGAGTAGGGCAGTATTTTCTGTGTCAATGAATAAAAGTTTCTGAAAGTGTTGTATTACATTTTGTTGGTAAATTAGACATTGCTTCAGTGGAGTTTAGACTTTCTTTAAAGTATCTGTTTGATAACAAAATGTTTTTACAAGTGATTTTCACTTTATTGTATTAGATGTAAGCTGTATATGGCACTGTCAACACAAATTTCCTATCTTTTCAAGAAAACTGTATGTTTTCCCGAACTTTCATAAAATGAACCTGCACTGTACCTGGAAGGCAAGACATATTTTTAAAATGCTAATTTAGATTTTATGTTTGGGAAAACGATTTATGTCTCTGCAAATCTGTAAATCATGTCTTATTAGGTTTATTATTATCTTTGAAAATCACGTTTCATTTGACTCGCGCTCCTGAAAATCATAAGGCATTGGGTTACTCGTTACGTTTAGGTTTCATGCCTCATTTGGTCAAAAGAGGCTCGGGGTGACTTGAAAAATCTCAATGATTGTAATAAATTTGCTTCTGAAAATATCTGAAAATTATTTCTCATAGATATCATAATCATTGTTTGTTTCAAAAGACTTTTGCATACTTATTTTATGATTTTAGATAAATTCTTTTTTAAAACAGTCAAACAAACACTATTTATAGATTTAACAATAAATAAAAATGATACTCAAAAAAATTAGAATGGTTCTCAAAAATTTTTAGAACTCTATATGGTAAGATTTCGGGGCTGTTCATGATAATTTGATGAAATATATTTTTTACCAGCAGATAGTTATTACACTGAAAAGGAATAATGTTGAGCTTACTGTTTTTCTAGGTGATTCCTCAACTCGTATCTAGTTTTAAAATGAAATCGTACTCATATATAATTTTATTCCTTTATCTATTGTGCTGTTTATAGTTACTGAACCCATATTTACTGTAATTGCTTAACCACTAGAACTCGAGTCGTTGTGAGATAAATAGTTATTGATAACCTAAGGCGAACAGAACTTATTTCTTTAGTAAACATAATAGAAAGGCTTAAAAAGGATACTATGTTTTATAAATGTCCTGCTCAGGTTTTGATGTTTTTATAGAGAAGAAATATATCACCATAAATCTTGATCAATAATATAGATACCGCGATGAGTTATAATCTTTAGATTAGAATGGAATTTAAAAAGATCTGTCCAGCCTGGGGGATTGGATTTTCTAGATATAGGTTCACCCCACAAAACAGAACTTAAGGCTTCGATACCTATGCCGGTAATGAAATGCGTTTCTGAATTTTTTTCCTCATTTGTTTATGTTTAAAATCGACTATCGAAAATCTACTATACTATCAATTTACAATATCCTGCACCTATAAAAGCACAACAATAATTTACGCTTCATGATCTTATACTTAGGGTTTCCACAAATTTGTATACCACAATTTTTATTTCGGCAGCCTTTGAAATTAAATCTTTTACTTGTAGAAAGTAATTAAATAACTTTAAAACTCATCAAAAATTGCATTGTCTTCTCTACAAAAGTTTTGTTTTCAATTGAAAATAAATCCTTTTTAAAATTGTTTTACGTATTTAAAACTTTCCTTTATACAGCCTAGGAGTAAATATTTCACAGCACTCTTATTTTTTTGTAAGTATTTTGTCAAAAACAGGATTTTTGTTATACAATTTTTCACTTTTACGTCTGCATGTGCGTGATTTAAGAATGGATATAGAGTGGAAAGATAAAAGTATTTTCAATATTTCATAGCACAAAAATTGTAAAAGGAAACATGCACTATTTGATGTTTGCTGAATAATACAGAATTTTTATAAACTGGACAAAATAACAGATGTGATGATTCATTAAAAACGAATATTTGCAATGGAACGCAGGGATGTATTCTATTAAGACGATCAAAATCACGACTGATATAATGAGTAGTTACTTTTGACGTTATTTTTGTCTTGCCGGTAAAGTTGCACATTTCCAGAATGTCAACGCCAAGAATTTGTCGTATGCATGTTCCCTGTGAAATGAAACAGCATCGACAGTTGCAGCTAATTGGTTCCTCAAGATTTAACAGATTCAAGATTCCCATACTCAGTGCTTCAAATTATTACTGCGACAATGAAATGAAACAGCATCGAAAGTAGCAGCTAATTGGTTCCTCAAGATTTAATAGATTCAAGATTCCCATACTCAGTGCTTCAAATTATTACTGTGACAATGAAATGAAACAGCATCGAAAGTAGCAGCTAATTGGTTCCTCAAGATTTAATAGATTCAAGATTCCCATACTCAGTGTTTCAGATTATTACTGTGACAATGAATTGAAACAGCATCGACAGTCGCAGCTAATTGGTTCCTCCAGATTAAACAGATTCAAGATTCGCATACTCAATGCTTCAGATTATTACTGTGACAATGAAATGAAACAGCATCGACAGTTGCAGCTAATTGGCTCCTCCAGATTAAACAGATTCAAGATTCGCATACTCAGTGCTTCAGATTATTACTGTGATATAAGAATTATTTGTGCACGATATACCACGTGGATTGCATGGAAAATCTCGACGCCAGCATCGTTGTTATAGGATAAACACGTCATCAAGGATCGTCGTTGAATGTGCGTCACTGTGCGGTGTAAACTGTGCAACAACATCCTTGGACCCCACTTTGAATATCTGCTTTGAGTCTTTAACGTTTGTTAGTTTCGTTAATTCTCTTTATTTCGACTGTTGAAAATTCAACTTGGACATCATTGCCAAATATTTAATTTTTTATTTTCAAATTTCCAGTGGCATGGGCTGTTTCAGCAGATTGGTTGCTCAGGATTACATAAATAGCCAGCCGAAGCAAATATTGTTCTTTACTCTTTTCTGACATTTTAAGAGGAATATGGCCTTTGATTCCAATGCAAATATTGTTTGTATTGATGGATACTATTACCCTTCTTATTTTATCCAAGTAGGTTACGCACACCCTGTATAGGTTGCCACAAATAATGAAATGCTGAGAAATTTGCAAACTTTTATTTACAATAAATGATACCAAAAGTGAATTATAATGTCTTTGAAGTATTCGAACATTTTTTATGTGACATTATGAATCACATAACAGAACATGGGGGAAGATTTATATAAATTAAAAAAAATAATTACTTCATATTAATACTTTAATTACTTTAGATTAATTAATTTATTTGTAAAATTACGAAAAAAGAAAATTGTAACTCAAAAAGAATAAAGCAAAGCATTGATAAAGTTAATTCTATGAAATAAATATAAAAAATCGATAAAAAACAAATGATCTTACAATGACATTTTTATTAATAGAAATTTTGATTAATTATATTTTCTCCCCAGTAGGCAGAAAATAACATAACCTTATATTTCTTAATAATGCCAATATGGCTTCTTTTACTCTTCTAATGTTTCTGCTTTTACAGATTTATATCGTTTGCTGAGAATAACTGTTTAATGCATTAAAATACACACTGACATCGTAAGCTTTCAATTTATGAATTCTGATATTTGAAAGAGACTTTTGTGGTAATATTTCTTTTAAAAGATTAATTATTATCAATATGCTTTTTTTAATTTATAAATATGCCTTTTTTCATAACTAAAGGATATTAACTGAAATGTTTTATATTGATAAAGATTTAAGATATCTTAAAAAGTATTTCTCTTTCGAACATTTTATACTATCGTTTACTTATTGGAAATATAATAACTTAAATAAAACATGAGTCACTTTATTGATAAGGGGCATAAATCGCTTATTCATATCCGTAGATATTTAGTAGTAAGGTTTTTAAGGTTATTGTTTGCGTTGGAATCAACTAAAAATTCTAGGAAACTTAAAAAAATATGACGGTGTTGACAATTAACCGTGTTCTATAAGTATGAAAAAGTATCTATTTAATTAAAACCATTGTTAACACTTTTTTTCCTTCCAAAAATTGCACTTATACCATTTTGAAATTGACTCGTATGTAGAAAAATAGTGATATGCTGTAGAAATGTTTTACGCTTTCATTTAAGATACTAAAAAGATTTAAATTTGCGTTTGTATTGGAAAGATTTAAATTTGCGTTTGTATTGGAAAGATTTAAATTTGCGTTTGTATTGGAAAGATTTAAATTTGCGTTTGTATTGGAAAGATTTAAATTTGCGTTTGTATTGGAAAGATTTAAATTTGCGTTTGTATTGGAAAGATTTAAATTTGCGTTTGTATTGGAAAGATTTAAATTTGCGTTTGTATTGAAAAGATTTAAATTTGCGTTTGTATTGAAAAGATTTAAATTTGCGTTTGTATTGGAAAGATTTAAATTTGCGTTTGTATTGGAAAGATTTAAATTTGCGTTTGTATTGGAAAGATTTAAATTTGCGTTTGTATTGGAAAGATTTAAATTTGCGTTTGTATTGGAAAGATTTAAATTTGCGTTTGTATTGGAAAGATTTAAATTTGCGTTTGTATTAACTTGGAAGTTTGACAGTTTGTACTACTTTAAATCGTTAAAATTTAAGAATTTTTAAATAAACAAGATAAAACTTCCTAAATTACACTATGCTTTGAAAAACCCTTAAAAACAGCCCATTCTTTCCAGTGATGAACTATTGCATTTAAGTTATTATAATTATTTTAGCAGTAAGAAATCAAACATTTGTTAGTTAGTTAGTTATATTTAAATAACGATGTTAGTAAATCGAAATGAATAATAATTACTTTTTTTCAGATTAATATTCTAAATACTTTAATGATTGATTAAAGTGAATGAAGTGATTTTTAAAAAAATCACTTTCATTAGTATACTCGGGATAAAAGATTGAATAAAATATTAAAATTATTGCGAGATTTAAGGATGAAATTTTATTTATTAAGAAAAGCATAAAAGGAAATTTCTGCTAAATTCGTGGTCTAATGGTAGCGAGCGCCTCTAGCTTGAAGGAGGGCGCGTGTTCGAAACCATTGATGACATTTGTTTGTAGTTACAGACTTCAGAAACTAAAAGGTACGATGGTGACTGTGGCAATATGTATAAATCGACAAACAGGCTACCTGGTTGAAATGTTTTGGGTTTTCCCTCATACGATACAAGAATGTGGGGAGTCCCATTTTATTTCGTCTTTTGCAACATGCATGGGCTACAGTGGGGCTATTCTAACCCGGACCTACAAGGGAAATCCTTAATTCTAAAAATAGTGACTACAACAAATACCACTAACAGATTCTAATTTGTAGTCCTCTTGAACGCTAGCTGAGCATGTTATCACTGGGCCAGAAGTTGGAATCACTCAAACGTAAATGAAACTTTTTCAGATGAATCTCTGATAGGGTATAGCTAAATAAAATTAAAGAGTTAGTGAATTTAAATTTTTTGATTTACAGTATTTTTTTTTTTTAATTTACTCAGTCATTTGTAGTATTAGACATTTTAGAAATTTTGCGATAATCTTTTTATGTCATTATAGATTGTTAACTCAACATTAAGGCTTTGTAAAGCTACATAAAAATAAATAAGCTTGTTTAAGTAAGGTAAATTAAAAAATATATAAGTACGAAAATTTGAGACTGATTGTTTAAGTCAAGATGCATAGAAATCTAATATCATTAAAAAACAAAATATAATTATCCTTTAGCATAGATAGCAGATTTGATTTCCATCTCCATTAAGAGGTAAAAAACAATAATAAATCCATTATTTTCAGATGGCATGTTATATTTTCAAATAATCTTAAAAGTTTTCTGAATAAATATTAAATTACAAATGGATTTCAATGGCATATCTTTTGTATATCAAAGGAGTTAAAATATCGATAAAGGCAGACTTCAAAATGAAATCTTTCTTTTTAATACATTCAACTTAAATCATAAATATTGTTAATAATAGATTTTTTGAAATCTTTCGATCTCCTGAAGAATTACAAATTATTAAAGTAAACACTTATTATTTTTTCAAACGAATACTGAAAAATCGTTTGTTTTTAATAGAAGATTAACAGAAACGATTAACATACCTAATTTTTATTTTTACTGAGTAAGCTATTATGTAACAACAAAGCTCCTGTATTGGTTACTTTTTTGGAATGTTCCTGGTTTTTTTTTGCTATATCTCTTTTCTTTAACCGTCGACCAAAGACAACAGCTATCCTTGCAGCAATTGATTGGCTTTTTCTTAGCGTCGTGTAAGATCTTTCGCGAAAAAAAGAAAAGAAAAAAAGAAAACACTAGACTTTTGTTCGCTGCACACACTTGGTTTTCTTTATTTTTACCTCACATTATCTCGAGAACCTAATTGTATGCACTTGTTCAGATTTGGCTTTATCGTCTTCTTCTAATACCAAGCTCAAACACTAAATTAAGCACAAGTTCGTCAAAGTTTTAATTTTTTTCCTCTTAACTTGCATTATAACCTAGTCAGAATAAAGTATTAAAATAATGTGTTTTTCCGATGCTGTAACTTTATATGTCAGTTTCAGGAGGTTTTTCTTGTTGACGTCAAAAGACAATTAATCGATATTATAACCTTCAATCAACTTCTCGTGCTAATTTGGATTTTTTTTTATACTGGAATTTGGATTTTTGGTAAAAACGCTTGAAATACATTTTAATCTTTCTCTCTCCATATACACTGAAGTGACAAAAGTCATGGGATAGCAATATGCAAATTTTAAGATGGCAGTAGCATCGCGTAGAACAGGTATAAATGCGCAGTGCTTTCGCAGAGCTTTCATTTCTGTTCAAGTTATTCATGTGAAGAGGTTTTGACGTGATGATGATCATCGCACGACGGGAATTAACAGACTTTGAACGCGGAATGTTAGTTGGAGCTAGACGCATGGGTCATGCCATTTCGGAAATCGTTAGAGAATTCAACATTCCCAGATCCACTGTGTCAAGAGTGTGCCGAGAGTATGAAATTTCAGGCATAACATCCCACCATGGACAGCGCAGTGGTCGACCGCCTGCACTTAACGACCGAGACCGGCGACGTCTGCAAAGAGTCGTAAATTCTAACAGACAAGCAACACTGCGTCAAATAACCGCCGAAATCAATGTGGGACGTACAAGGGACTTGTCTGTTAGAACTGTGCTGAGAAATTTGGCTTTCTTGGGCTATTCCAGCAGAAGACCGACTCGAGTGCTTTTACTGACAGAACGACATCGCTTGCAGCGACTCTCGTGGGCACGTGAGTATATCGGTTGGTCCCTAGATGAATGGAAAACCGTGGCCTGGTCCGATGAGTCACGATTTCAGTTGGTAAGGGCTGATGGTAGGGTTGGAGCGTGGCGCAGACCCCACGAAGCCATGGACCCAAACTGTCAGCAAGGCACTGTTCAAGCTGGTGGTGGCTCCGTAATGGTGTGGGCTGTTTTTTCATGGCATGGACTTGGTCCTCTGGTGCGACTGGACCGAACATTGACTGGAAATGCTTATGTTCAGCTACTTGGAGATCACTTGCAGCCATTCATGAACTTCATGTACCCAAACAACGATGGGATTTTTATGGATGACAATGCGCCATGTCACCGGGCCACAACTGTTCGCGATTGGTTTGAAGAACATTCTGGACAATTCCAACGAATGATCTGGCCACCTAGATCGCCCGACATGAATCCCATCGAGCATTTATGGGACATCATCGAGAGGTCTGTTCGTGCCCAAAATCCTGCACCATCAACGCTTTCACAATTATGGACGTCTATCGAGACAGCATGGCTCAATATTCCTGCAGAAGACTTCCAACGACTTGTTGAGTCCATGCCACGTCGAGTTGCTGCACTTCGCTGGGCGAAAGAGGGCCGACACGATATTAAGAGGTATCCCATGACTTTTGTCACTTCAGTGTATATCATCATCATGATTGGCGCAATAGCCCCATAGTGGGCCAAGGCCATCTGCCTACTGACAGATTTCGAAACATGAGATGTCTTTCTTTTTACAGGGTAGGGTTATTGAGCGTTGGGCGTAGGAACAGTCCTACGCCCAACGCTCTACATTCATGCTAGATTTGGACCTACAGTTTAAAATGGATTCCGAACCACTACAAACAACCACGGCATCGCCGGGACTCGAACCCGAAACCTGTGGTACCGAGCGCTAGCGCGATAGCCATATATATGTTGCTCCATAGATATATGTAATGTATATATGGGGCCTAATGGCCGAGTGACTAGCTCTCTGACGCTTGGTGCCACAGGGTTCGAGTCCTGCCGGTGCCATGGATGTTTGTAGTGGTTCGGAATCCCCTTTAAATCGTAGTTCCCGGTCTAATATGGCTGTAGAGCTTAGGGCTGACAACCCTACCCCGTAAAAAGAAAACAACTCTCGTCTCGAAATCTGCCGGTAGGCAGATGACCTTGGCCCAACATGTGGCTATTGCAGCATTGATGATGTAATGTATATATGCATAACTTAAAACTACAACATATAGAAGATTAATTATTTCTGATTTTTTTTTGTTTCGTTCCAAAAATTTGTAAAGGAAAATTATGGAAAAACTTTTCATTACTTATTTTTTAATTACATAAAAACCTTATTTTATATTTCCATCAGATTTTCGTGCCATCATATAACGACAGCCTGAAAAACTGAGAGGAGCAATTACTTATTATAAAAAATAATATTAGTTTTCAATTTATATTCTAAACTAACTCTATTATATTCTAAAAAAATAAATGCCAATTGATTAAAGGTAAAACAAAATGTTTCAATTTTTAGATAAGAATGATTGCTTTATTTAGCCAATTCATATTATTTAAAGCGAGTTATTTAAAATCTCAAACCTGTAATTCTAAGCAAATATTTTTATACAGAGTAAAATTTACAAGTAATGTAGTAACTTTGTAAAACTGGTCGTAAACTTTAGTAATATTTACCATAACTAAAAATGTTTAATTTTTCTGTAACCACGCAACATTCGGCAATACATGCTAGTCTATTATAATAATACTTATGAAAATGTACAGCTATTCTTCAAGAATTCAAGTTATGAATGCGAGTAGCAAAAGAATAATATAGGAGTCATAATTCTTTTATCTCCAAGAAAGTATCATATACTCTGATATATTCTTATTATAAAATATGGCTGCGATAAGCATAAACAATTTATTTAGGATTGATACATTGTGATCACAATTCCGGCGCGACAGCCCTACTATGTATATCATACGGAGACAATGGAATATCAATAATAGTGGCTAATGAAAATATTTCAGACAAATGCTTTCGGCCGTGTATCATCCGTTATTTCAGTAAAGCATTTTTCTGCTTTTCGTATTGAATGAGTCCTATTCCTATTGTTACGCTAGTATATATATACATTAATACTGAAAGTACAAATTATTATCTCTTTATTCTGATATTCACGTCTCAGGTGAATTCTTACAGAGTTATTGTGAAACATCATTGCGTGCGAAGTTATGCTCATTACACGTGGGATGATTAATAAACAAACCAGACAGTAAAGAAAAGATTTTCATTTTTTTGCGGATCTTTTCAGTTAAAGTACGCTGAAAATATCATTTAAAACGTTACAACTATTGTTTTTTTTCTTTCTAATGCACCTGGCAAACACTTAGACAGCTTGGTCTTGGATGCCTTAAGGCAAGCGCTGCACAGACGATACTCACTTTGCATTACCTAGGGAGCGCGTGTAACTTGAAGATAAGCCCCGGACGCGGAGTAACAATGCCCCCGCAACGCTCTACGATCCTATTAGACCAGGACCTACGGTTTAAAGTGGATTCCGAACCAGTACAAACATCCATGGCATCGCCGGGACTCGAACCCGAGACCTGTGGTACCGAGCGCCACAGCGCTAGCCACTCGGCCATTCAGGCCCGTTACAACTATTGTTGAAGCACGAAAATTTGAATATCATGAAAGTTATTTAGGTACGAGAAATGTTGCATAAAATGTTTTATGGCGCTTTTAACCTTTAAAAATATGTGATGTATTAAGTTATTGATTTTAAAATCAACATAAAATTTTGAAACAAATACCGGACGAAAATAATTTAAGTGGTAACATAAAATGGTCGTAATAAAAGGATTAAAATCTAATTTGACAGAATTATTCATAGAAATAAGATAATTTTTCAATTTAAATGCATATAAAATACGTTCATTGAAAAGATGTTTTTATGTCTTACCAATTTTAATAATTTGAAAAGGCAATTTAACTTGATTATTCTTTTACGATTTTAAGTAATCAAATTGTTCTATTTTTGACACGAGATTATACTGGGTGGTTATAATAAAACTTCCCCTATATACAGCATCCTACAAATAAAACGGATGAACCTATTGTAAACACATTAGGTAAATAGACTCTACACGAGATACGCTCAAGGAATTTCGAAAAAAAAATTAGTTCAAAAATGTCGATTTTTAAGGAAAAACATTAAATTTAACAAAATAAACGACCAACATGGAATACATAAACAATTTGAACAATGTAAAACAAAATTTATAAGTAATAAAATGTAAAACCGTGAAAGGCTGTCAATTCTTGAGGAAAATAAATCTCATAATGTGCGTGCGTGCACAAATTTTTTTTTTTTTTTTTTTTTTGGTTTTGGTTTGTCGCTCTACAGCCATTTCTTGTGTACATTTTGGCTAATTAGACATGCACTTACAATTTAAAGTGGATTATGAACCACCAACAAACATATGCCGCCGTCAGGATTCGAACCTGAAGCCTGTGGTACCAAAGACCGGAGCCCCAGCCAATTGGCAATTGATATAAAAAAATTTGCAAAAGTTGTCATGTTTAATACTTCTGGGCATTGCCAATGTGTTTAATTTGTTATGTTCGCTACCACTGAGATGATGCCCTTGACTAGGCTAGCGCGTTCCAATAATTTCCAACATCCTCATCCTGTTTAATTTCGATATTTCCTGCTTTTACTATGAAGGTATCTTTAGTTGAACGGGAATTATTGGTAAAGTTGTTTTATAAAAACAAGGGGAATATGTCTGCTCTGTTCATGAATTTTGTCACATAAAAAACTACGGCGTAGGCCAATGTCTACAAAAGGTGTTTGGCCGAGCCATGATTACGAGATTTGACGAGACAGGAAAATTAGGAGTTCAACCTGGACGAGGCCGTTAACCTTTCACACCTTTAATTGTTGATGTTGTCAAGACAGCTATTGTAGAACAATCGGAGACATCTGACATTGAAGGCAGTAGCGCACGTGCAGTATCTCGAAATACAGTCTTTCTTCACATTCTCTGGGAAGGGCTCCTAAACATAATGCTTTTCTTCATGCACAAGATAAACCATACCCAACTGACACTTGATAAGGATAAGTGATAATGGATCGCATTCACAGTTCGTTTTCTCAACAGAATGACCGTAAATATTTTGCGGAGTGACCAGGATCATATCTACCTGAATTGGACGATAAACACACATAATTGTTGCATTTGGGCTAAGGGAAATCCGCAGATACACGATAAAATTTTCCTACATTCTCCATAGTTGATAATCTAGTGTGGATTCACAGCGACATTCATCCTTGGGTCATAACTGCATAGATTCTGTTACTGGATGTCGGTACCTTAACATGCTGCAGACATTTGTTGTGCCGCAATTACAGCCCAGTGCCTTACATAGACCTTTTTCATGCAGGATGGTTCGTCCAGACATGTCCATAGGTTCTTGCAAGCACTTGTTATCCAATACTTCACAGATGAACGTGCTATTTATTAGGCACTCTTTTATTAATCTATCGAAACCATATTCGCTGGATCTAACTACATGCGATTTCTGGTTATGAGGTTTCTTAAAAAATCTAGCTTATCCTAGATATGTTGCAGAGTTGGCTGACTTTAACTGCATTACTCTTCATATATATGTAAAACCATGTTTGGTTTTTGCCAAATATAGTTACAATACGTCCCCCCGTTTTAGCGGTAGGATGTTGTTTATAGGGGAAGTTTAATAATAACCCTTCTGTATAAACGTTTTCAAATTAAGTGTTAATTGTTTTGGGTGAGCTGATGCGTATAATTTCTTTCATTTAATTAAATTAAATTCTATGTGACATGAAATAAACTCTTCTTCATAAACTTCTAAAACTTTCGCCGGTATCATTTATTCTATACTAACTATTTTTTTAAAGGCTCACAGAATACATAATGCCTGTTTTCATTTTAAATGCAGAATGTTCTTCAAAACTTGCTTAAATTGAATACGCATGAAAAGTCTTTTACCTGATGATCAAGAAAAAGAATGATACGCGGGGAAAAAAAGATAAACGTTCAAATGATATTTTAATGCACTTACTGACAAATATTTCTAAAAGTTCATTTTTTATACAAGAGATATCAAACGAAATTCTTTGAAAACTTTATGGGCGAGAATTTAAGTTGCATAAAAGCTCTTTCTGTTATTTTAGAAATTATTGTATTATAACACAAATTATTTACATTGATATTAAAAAAATCAATCAATACACATTAATACATTTTGAAATATATAATCTATAACTAGCCATTGCAATTTTCAGCTTAGTGAATTTTAATTATACTTAAACACAGCAGTCTCAATGATATAAAGTACCTTTAGAAAGATTGGGAAACGTAATAATTATAAAATGTATTGCTACAATTTAATAGAATGTAATGTGGATAATAATTTGCAATTCACTCCCGTCAGCTATGATAACATTTATGCTTTAAGAGTGAAAATTTTCATTATTATACTGAAATTTACAGAGAGTTAGAGATTAATGTCCTTATTTAGGGAGTTGACTTGCTTATACTTCTTTTTAAGAAACAATATGATTAATGGAACTATAGTGCTCAATTATAGAAACATAACTTAATTATATTTACCTACTTGTTTTAATAATTGTTATATGCCTAATTTCTCAGCAATTGCTAATAGTAATAAATTCTCTGTAAAGGAAATAAGGTAACTGTACAATGAAAAGGTTGCGTTAAATTGACATTGCATAAAAGCTCTCTTAGTTATTTCTGGAAATTATTGTATTATAACACAAATTATTTACATTGATATTAAAAAAATCAATCAATACACATAAATACATTTTGAAATATATAATCTATAACTAGCCATCGCAATTTTCAGCTTAGTGAATTTTAATTATACTCAAACACAGCAGTGTCAATGATATAACTTACTTTTAGTAAGATTGGAAAACGTAATAATGATAGATCGCATTGCTACAGTTTAATGGAATGGAATGTGGATAATAATTTGCAATTTACTCCTTTCAGCTTGGAAAAGTTTTATGCTTTAAGAGTGAAAATTTTCATTATTATACTGAAATTTACAGAGAGTTAGAGATTAATGTCCTTATTTAGGGAGTTGACTTGCTTATACTTCTTTTTAAGAGATAATATGATTAATGGAACTATAGTATGCTCATTTATAGAAACATAATTTAACTATATTTACCTACGTGTTTTAATAATTGTTATACCCCTAAGTTCTTAGCAATTGCTAATTAATAGTAATAAATTCTCTGTAAAGGAAATAAGCTAACTGTACGGTGAAAAGGTTGCGTTAAATTGACGTCGCATAAAAAATCCCTTAGTTATTTTTAGAAATTATGGTATTATAACACAAATTATTTACATTGATGTTAAAAAAATCAATCAATACGCATAAATGCATTTTGAAATATGTAATCTATAACTAGCCATTGCAAATTTTAGCTTAGTGAATTTTAATTATATTTAAACACAGCAGTGCCAATGATATAAAATACTTTTAGAAATACTGGAAAATGTAATAATGATAGATTGTATTTCTAGAATTTAATGTAATGTAATGTGGATAATAGAGAGTTTTTGCATAACGTTTTTTTATCGTCCGGTATTTTTTCTCCCTAGCGCGCATGCTCATAGGAAATTGCGCATGCGTATCTGTAATAATGTTTCCTATGAGTATGCACGCTAGGGAGAAAAAAATACCGGACGATAAAAAAACGTTATGCAAAAATTCTCTAATAATTTGTAATTTAATCTTTGCAACTAGGAGGATTTTTATGCTTTAAGAGTGAAGGCATTCATAATTATACTGAAATCTACACAGAGTAAGAGACTAATGTCCTTATACAGGGAGATGACTAGTTTTTAATTCTTTTTAAGAGAATATTATTAATGGAATTATAGTATTCTGAAATATGTAATCTATATATTTAGCCATTGCAAATATTAGATTAGTGAATTTTAATTATATTTAAACACAGCAGTGTCAATGATATAAAGTACCTTTAGAAAGATTGGAAAACGCAATAATGATAAATTGTATTGCTACAATTTAATAGAATGTAACGTGGATAATAATTTGCAATTCACTCCCGGCAGCTAGGATAACTTTTATGCTTTAAGGAGAAAATTTTCATTATTATATTGAAATCTACAGAGAATAAAAGAATAATGTCATTATTTAGGGAGTTGACTAGTTTATTACTTCTAAGAGACAATATGATTAATGGAACTATAGTATGCTCCTTTATAGAAACGCAACTTAACTATATTTACTTATTTAGTTTAATAATTGTTGTACCCCTAATTTCTTAACACTTGCTAATAATAATAAATTCTCTGTAAAGGAAATAAGTTAACGGTACGATGAAAAGGTTTTATAACACATTTGCCATTGTGAGCATTTTTAGGTATATTAAGGTGATCAAAACAGTCGTTATAGGAAAATAAAAGCAATAAAGGTCTTTTAGATTATTATGTCTGGTGAAGAGAAAATACTGAATGTCCTCTCAGACTAAGTGAATAAACATTATTTGGATTGTAATGCCAGCTAAGGATATAAAACATTAATCACTTTTTCTCAAGAGTATAAACGTTTTAGCGAAATAGATGTCTAATAAAATGAGTTCGAAAAGGATTTCTTCAAATCTTAGAATGTTACAGTTTATTTTAGACTTTACCTGTAAAATATATAGAAAGTATAAGATTTCTTTTTTTTTTATTTTAGTATACAGCAGAACCTTTTTTTTTATTAAAGAAACGTTTGGCTGTAGTTTGTTATAGCAAAACTTTATATAGATTGTTATTAAAATAAAACTTTCAAATTACTAAGTTGAAAATACAGTTAAGTCTGTTTTTGTGAGGGGAATAGGGACCTCATAAAAATAAAAATTAAAACTTCATAAGTTGCTTTAAAATACATTATTTAATACATATTAAAAATTTTTATGCCGTAAATAAGGACAGCATAAAAATAGTGCCACACAGAAAATATGTAAATCAAAACCTTACGATGTAGTACTATCTCGAATTTAATAATATTCATGGAAATGGGATGATATAATATCAGGTATGCCATCTGTTGGGTTCTTTTTAATTTTCATGTTATTTTGGCAGCCATCTGTTGTTTTCTTTTTGAATTAATTTTTATTTATAATATGCATTCGATATAATTTGTTTTTTTTTTTTTTTTTTTTAATATACAGGGGGAAAAAAAAAAAAAAAAAAAAAAAAAAAAAAAAAAAAAAAAAAAAAACCCTGCACAAAAGAGGACTGCATAAAAAGAGGTTTGAACTGTATAAACATGCAAATATTTATGCTGCAAGTTTTCACAAAAGAAAAATATTTCTTGCGCAGTAATAACGTTTCAAATGAATATATTTTTTAAATAATGTGCCATTAAATTTATTTTTATTGCGTATGCATCATAATAATATGTATAAAGTATATTAATAAATTAAAAAAAACTAAATTATACATAATTATATAATTTAAAAGAAATTGAAAGAGAATGAATCTATTTCATAACTGATATTGAATTTTCTTCCTCTTAGTCAAATTTAGCTTCATTTTAAAATTTTGTAAAATTTGCATTTAATCATTTTTATATCATAAAAAAAAAAAAAAAAAAAAAAAACACGTCACCATGTTTATAGTTATTTACTTCTGAAATGTTTATTTTATTTTATTACAAAGTTTAAATCATAAATTTAGAGGGCCGAAATTTTAATTTAATTTTTTTTAAGTATTGCAATAGCACAACATAAATATTTACTTTATCTGTATTTTTAAGCAATCATAAACTACGAACTAATAAACTTAACCAACGCAATACAAAAAATAGAATATCGATTTCTTTCTACGATTGTTTTTGAAAAAAAAAATGTTAAAACTAAAATTTAAAACTTTTAAAGCGCATATAACAAACCTTGGAGTAATTATCTGACAAACATAGATTAGTTATAACACTTTTCTCAACTAATTATTCTTAAGTGCTAATTAGCAGGAAAAATAATTTTGCCATATATTATATATATTACCCTGAAAAAGAATCGAAATATTTCAAGCTCCAAAAATATAGAGCTATCTTGAATTTGTAATTTCGATCCCAGTGTTCTGTATGTGTTTGTTTTTATTTCTGATGGTAGAAAACAAATTAAATAAAGAATAATAATAATAAAGATAAATTATAAAGATAATTTCACAATAAAAATAATAAAGATAAATTAAGGTTTGCTTGAATTACTTTGTTTTGTAAAATCTACACCTAAAAGATTACAACTTCTATTTTTGCCCTGTATTTAATTGATACCTAAATACTACAATGGACTGTTTTTTACCATGCAATATTTGCTATAATTCTTGCAAAATTAGTTGGAATTTTTTGACACCAATTTACAAAAAAATTATTCACAAGAATGCATCTTGTAACGGTGTTGTTCAGCCACAAAAAACGAAATAGTTCCAGTCATAAAAGAAACTGTTACATTAAAATTTTTAATGCAACAGTGCAATTGATAAGTATTACCTAATTGTTTGAACTATTTTAAATAAATATGCATCCCTGATTTTTCTTATTTAACAGTCCGAAACACTTGTTATACCAACAAGTAATTTATGAATGTACTAATTTTATCGACAACATCATAATAAGTAATATCACTTCATCCATAGTACGGTTGGTAGGAGAATAGTGCGTTATGAAAAGACTTTCACGGTTAATTGCCTCGCATTTTATGTCGTATTAGAGAAAACAATATCCAGCAGTTGGAATTTTTTTGAGATTAAGGGCTCGAAATTCTTTGTCACAATTATCATAGCCCCATGTGTTATTCAAAAGTTTTGTCTGGTTTGTTAACTACATTGAAACATATGATTATTTGCGTTTATATGAGGTAATATTCCTTTCTGTGTTTACTTCATGCTAATACTTTTTATCGTATTCATTTTTGTTAATACTTCATCTTCACTGTGGCGTAAAATAGAAGCAAAGATTATTTTTTGTCATAACTTCGCAAGAATCACTTGGGAGACATGAAAAAAAGATTGCAAGGACTGTATTTTGTATTAAAAAGATGAAGAAGGTATTGTATCTCAAAAATGAATAGAATGCTTAGTGTAGGAATAAATAAAAAGCATTTATCGAAAGAGAAGAGTTAGTAAAAAGGTATTGATATCTTTTCACATATAGGACAATATATAGGTCATCCCTTGACGCTGTTTTTTTTACTGATAACTACAGACCCTTCATACAGTTGTACCTGTGATTTAGAAATCTTTCAAAACCACGAGTACCACTTTCGTTGATTTGAAAAGTGAATTACTAACTCTACAAGCTTGCCAATTTTTTAATTTTTCTTCTTTACTTGTACTACAGCAGGCCAAGGCCGTCTCAACACTCTTCTTCCAAAGATCCGATCAGACTCCACAGTCCACCAACGATTGATTTTTAATGCTTTGAGATCTGCCTCTACGCAGTCTATCCATCTTGTGCGAAGCCAACTTCTTTTTTTTTGGTACCCTCTGCATTTGCAAAAGTGCCAATGCTTTTACCCCATGTAAAGATGTCCAGATGGTTTCTTTTAGCCATATTGCATCCATAAATTCAATTAAAATGTGCAGAGAAGGTCTTTAATAGCCTCTTTTAACCTTCGTTTTATAATAATCTTGCACCGTGCTGTTTACATGCTCTCACGTCACTTGAGAAGTCTGGTTGTCATATTTGCATGTATAACCTTTCTACAGAATTAAGTGTTCATTTCCCAAAACAAAACAACCCTTTCTATCATTTCATGGTTACCTGCGAAATAATTACATTGTTATCTACTTTTTATAATCTAATATAAGTTTTGGGGACGTTATTAATTTTTCAAGCTGATATATTATTTTTGTAGAACACAAAATTATTTCGTTCAATTTAAAGAAAATGCAGTGACTACATAGTATGCCACCAGTGAAAATCGAACTCTAAGCCTCTTGTATGATAGCTTGCAAGCACTACGTGATGCTTATGAAAAATTTTAAATAGCTACGAGTATAAAATTTCTATGCTTGTTATAAATCACAAAGAGAGTAGTTTTTATCAGCATTTTATTCCAAGGAATAAATTCAATTTGTTTAAAAGGAAAGTTTTATTCAGAAATTTTGATTTATACCGTAACTGTATTTGTTCTCTGTAAAGAAATTTTCTTGAACATCAATATTCACATTTTATTTTTAAATGGAAGTAGATTTTGAAAATTTGAGATTTAAATGAATTACTTTTCAAATTCTCTTCTTATATCTTTGCTACTTACAATTTTAATAAAAATCAGATGTTACAATATAACTAATTCATATGCCTTCCTATAGGAGATTTTAGTTGTAGTTTTATTTTGATTTAGAACATAAAATATGCACCATACATTTTTTTAACATTTTGTAATACGAAATCCAAATTAATTATAAAACTAACAGCCAAAAGATATATGAAAGTAATTGCATTTTAAGAATGATTTACATATATATATATAGAATCTCAGTTTTACAAATTCATCTCTTTCATCCTTAAAACATACTTTCGTTTTAAATTATAAATTACTTAAATTACAAATACTTACGTTTAGTTAAATAAATTTTGTTGTTATAAAATGCCACGAAACTTATTTATAATGCATATATTACGTGCTGCTCAAGTAGGTTAAACTTTAATCAAGATTAATTAATTTTCAAAATTTATTTTTCGAATGCTTTAAAATTTATGAAATATATTAATTGAATTTTGCATGAATGCGTATATTAGATTTTTGAAATTTTTGACTCAAAAGTGAAACACTACATATTAACCACTATAATATTATAAATAATTTATATTGCATAGGAAGCAATAAATAAATTTGTAAACTAAATGATTTGAAACATTATTATTGCTTGATACGAAAAAAAAGTAAAAACATGCAAGTTAATTAAACATCAAAATAAAATAGAATGGTTACTTGAATTTAAAATTCATCCATTTTTATTCGATTGAATTTTAAACAAATTAGAAATATTCAAGAATAAATTTTCATCTCAAAGAAATCTTTATTTAAAATAACAATTTAGATTAGAATTTTTTATCGACAAAATTATGGATGCAAAGAGAAATTTTAAATATTTCTCTACTCTCTATTCTTCTACTCTTCATTTAAAAGCATGCAATCTTGGCAAGTCCAATATTCTGGTGTAAAAACAACCCTACTTGTAACTTAGTGGAAAAGTGAGGAGGCTAGAATGCAAGAGGACAAGCGTTCGATCTTAGCTAGAGTCATATTTTGAAGTTACTGTTTTGAAAAACGAGTAGATTATGTAGAGAATGGGATGAACTGTCTGGCATCGACAGATAGATTGTCTGATTAGAATTTTCAGTGTTTTCTCATAATAGGGTGGAGAAGTATGAGACGGTTACACCGTAAAGTACCCTTTTAAGCTGCGTCCAGACTAGAGTGCGAGAACTAGCGAGTCATTCTCGCGAACCAGTTACTGTTTTGAAAAACGAGTAAATTTTGTAGAGAATGAGAACATGTCTGATGAATATGTCTAGAGAATGTCTCGCATCGACAGTTAGATTGCTTGATTAGAATTTTCAGAGATTTCTCATAATAGGGTGGGGAAGTGTGAGACAGTTACACTTGAAAGTGCCCTTTTAGCGGTGTCCAGACGAGAGTACGAGAACTAGCGAGTTAGTCTCGCAAACCAGTTACTACACTACTGGGCATTAAAATTGCTACACCAGAAAGAAATGCAGATAACAAAATGATATTTATTGGCCAAATATATTATACTGGAAATAACAAGGGAGAAAGAATCCACTTTCAAGAAATTTGGGCACATAGATCCTGAAAAATCAGTACCCAGAACAACCACCTCTGGCAGTAATGTAATAGCAGCATTTATACGCCTGGGCATTGAGTCAAGCAGAAATTGGATGGCATTTACAGGTACAGATGCCCATGCAGCTTCAATACGATGCCACAGGTCATCAACCGTAGTGACTAGCGTATGATGGCGAGCCAGTCGCTCTGAAACCATGGACCGTTTTCTATTGGCGAGAGATCTGGTGAACGTGCAGGCCAGGGCAACAGCCGAACATTTTCCGTATCAAGGGAAGGTTCGTACAATACCGGCAACATGCGGTTGTGCATTATCCTGCTGAAACGTAGGGTCTCGCAGGGCTCGAATAAAGGGTAGAGTCACGGGTCGTAACACACTAGAAGTGTAACGTGTATTGTTCAAAGTACCGTCAATGCGAACAAGAAGTGACCGAGACGTGTATCCAATAGCACTCATTACCATCACGCCAGGTGATGGTCAGTATGACGATGACGAATGCACGCTGACAATGTGCGTTCACCACGATGCCGCCAAACACGGATGCGACCATCTTAATGCTGTAAACAGAACCTGGATTAATCTGAAAAAGTGACGTCTCACCATTTGTGCGCCCAGGTTCGTCGTTGATCACACCATTGAAGACGCTCCTATCTGTGATGCAGCGTCAAGGGTAACCGCAGCTATGGTCTCCGAGCTGAGAGTCCATGCTGCTATAAACTTATCAGCCTTTCCTTTTTTCCGGGCAGAACTAAGTAATGCAATCCAAATAGCCAGATGAAAAAAAAATACATTGGAAAAAAATAGTATACAAATTTCAAGATTTATTTACCGTTTCTCATATTTTTAAAATTAATTTCCTTTTTCCTTTTATTGAAATGAATTTCTTGTTTTCATCTATATTTATATTAAATTTAGCATTTATAATAATTTAACTAATTAATTTTCAATAATCAGCGGATGTCGTGAAATTTCCCATTTCTATTGAATCTTTTTTATCAGAAAGTTTCACAAAGAAATCTTTCAGCACAGCTTTTTTTCAGTATATTCCTAGCAAGAGATACTCAGCAATAAATCCAGTGGAGAGGTCAATTCACAGCCAGAGATAAAGTGACTTGTCTCTCGCGGTCAGACGGAGACCTTAGGAGCGAGATTGATTCGCTTCTATCGTAATCTCGTCTGGACGCCACTTTAAAATATTACACTTACATGCTTTTTGGCAAACTGCTTATTAGCGCAAATATTATCCTGCTTTTCTTTACTTGCAGTGCAAATGTGGACCAGTTCTTCTTAAGAATACCTCTATTTCTAAGCCTTTTCTTTTTGGTGTAGTAGGTAATTCCGGGCAGAACTTATGTCATGGAATCCAAATATGTCTTTGGAAAAAAATAGTATAAAAATTCTAGATTTATTTACAGTTTTTTATATTTTTAACAATCTTTTCCTTTTTCTTTACATTATTTTCATCTATATATATACAATATTTATAATAATTTAACTAATTCATTTTTATTAATAAGCGGATGTCGTAAAATTTCCCATTACTATTCATCCTTTTTTATCAGAAATTTTCACAAAGAAAATCTTTCAGTACCGTATATTCATAGCAAGAGATGCTCAGCAATAAATCCAGTGGAGAGGTAAATTAGTTATACATAAAAATATATGGCGAAAAGTTTTTTTTTTTTTATTTTTTAAATTTCTCGAAGAGAGTTTTGAATTCTTGAATCCCTAATAACAATTTTTATTTCTTACGGAATATCATCATTGATGAAAAATTTGAAACCATAAAAAAATATATTTATGGAATCATGAAAGTAATATTTTTCATTTATGAAAACTTTCCATAAAAAGAAATCCCAATTCAAAAGGCTTCTTATGAAATATGTAATAGATTCATTTTAAACACTTTTATTTTTAGAACCTCAAAACGGTTACAGCAAATAAAATTCGGAGGGTGAATTTAATGAATAAATAAGTTGAAATATGAGAGTGGAAGCATATTTATTGTAATATAATATAGTTAACAAAAGGTATTTAAATTCAGTTATAAGTTTTCGAAATAAGTTCTGCATTCATGATAAATATTTACATGGCCTCACAATACCAATGAGTGAAAATGATTTTATTTTTATTCGGTGAATAATTGAATAATTAAAACTCATTATTTGGTTATTTTGAATGACTTTCTTTTCTGATGATGAACTGAATAAATATTTACAAACTTTCTTTAGAATATTTATTAATAGGGAATGATAATAACTAAACAAAGAACTAAATTAAATTCTTTTTCGTATTAGACTTAAGATCTAGACAGACATTTTTGTCCATATTGTTGAGTAACATTAGATTAGAAATGACTTTAAAATAATCTGGAGAGAAAGTTTAGCTCAATAGTTTTAAAAACTTAGAAAGAATTTCATGCACAGTTAAGATATAAATTTTAACTGTAAAAACATTCTCTACAAAAGTATTCGACTTGCAATGAAACTCCATATGAATACTGAATTATTACGGAAAATGAATACTCCACGAATGATTAAAGAATGTTAGAAGGCAGGAATGCAAACATATTGCAAAACAAGGCATGTATTTGAATTCCTGTTATATATATTGAATTAAGGCTTGACCATGTTCATTTATTACGAAAAATGAAAAAGATTAAAATTGTACTTTATGAAGGATTAAAGGATGTTAGAGGGCAGGAATGCAATCATTTTACAAAACACGGCACGGTTATTATGATTATATATTTAAATTCATGTTATATATATTGAATTAAGGTTTGACCATGTTCTCAGGAATATTTTGAAATAAGGAGTTTTACAGACAGGGTTGCCAATGGAGAAAACAGGAAGATTAGCTATTTTGTCACTTAACAATTTTTTAACATCGATCATCTTCGTGTTCTGTTCGTGTATACCAAACCCCACTCACCAAATACAAAGAGAGGACATTGGTTTTCAAGAGAGTTTTTAAAGATAACTGTCCCGCATTTGAGTGTCATAGGAGGATGGCTTCATCAACGGATTTGAACTTGAAACCGCCTACATGCTAATTGCACAAATTACCTTTTGATTAACATACTCCAATAGGAAATAATCTAATACAATATTTAATTCAAAACATGTAACATATTTCTTACATGCTAATCTTCTTCATTGGCGCAACAGTCCCATGTTGAACCAAGGCCGTCTGTCAACTGGCAGATTTCAAGACAGGAGATGTTTGCTTTTTACGGAGTAGGGTTGTCAGTCCTACGTCCAACTCTCTACAATCATATTAGACCGGGATCTAACGGTTTAAAGTGGATTCCGAACAACTACAAACAACTACTTCCATATAACTACTCTTCGAGCGTCAGACACTAGGACATCAGACCCCTCTTACATGCTAATACCTATCTTAAATACACAGGAGTTAAATTTACTTAAGTGAGTATGTGTATATTTTCTGTAGTCATGGCAAAATTAAGAACTCATTATAAAGTTCTGTACGTGGCCGTTTTACTGCTTATTCTATGTATCACTTAATGATTATCCTGTAGTGCAACATATTTACCAGTCATCTAGTTGGAATAGATGATTTTAGGATGCAATATTCGCATTTTTCAATATTATTTATTAAATGCAAGGATATTACACATAAACTACAAAATATGTACCTTTCAGTTGTTATAAATTTAAACTTACATCTCAATATTTGTTTACATTTTTTTAACACTTAAAAGAGCAATGAAAAACAAAGGGAAATGATACATATTTGGCCTACTTTTCGGGCTCAGGGCAGCTTTGTCCATAGAAAAGAAAAATGAAGAAAATAGGACTACACTCTCGAAGCTGATATTTGGACTGTCAATGCTCCTTAATCAACTGCATTGGTAACAGTGGTGCCAACGTTTATTTGTTAATGTTATTTTTCTGTGAGATCAATATGTAATTTTTCTGACAACTTTAGCTGTGTTCCATAATGAGTTTTGTCTTCTATTAGATTTTGTTTTTCCAATCACTATCAATGCTTTTGTATATGCTTAGAAAGGTCATCAGGTTAAAAAAAAGTTTTACAATCCATGGTCTCATTACGTTTGTTAGACGTATCCTCTTTGGTATTCATAGCACAGATGTACAGCAAACAAATTCTAGGGATCATGTTATTACTTTTAGATTTTTTTTTAGGATTATTTGGAGTCCCCAGAAATTCATGGCACGTATTTCCCAGACAAAAATTTTTCCGCCCAAGTTGCTAAGTCTGTACTATGCTATCATTTGGGATTTCCTGAAGAGTAACACTTATAACAGAAAGTGAACAACTTAAATTGTTAACTATGTTTGCTAGATTAAAAATATAATACGTACTTCTTAAATTTTTGTTACGTACTGCAAAACAGCTTGTACTTAGGAAAGGAGAGAGCTTATCGAATTTTAACTATTCCTCTGCTTATCTATTTAACCTGAATAAGTATTTAAATTTATTTTTACATGGTTTGAAAGTGTATAATAATTATTTTCATCTTACTGATTTAGATAGGCAGTACAAAAAGTGACAAAAGGGAATGTGGGATTATTTTTTGCTAATTACAGTTTAAATTATGTAATACTAAAATTTTTTTTTCCATTGGCAAGCAAATACAATTAAAATGCAAAGAACGTAAAGAACAAAACACAAAAAAAGAAAAATTCAGCATTTGCCCATAAGTTCTCTCGCTTGCCAGTATCGTCCGCAGACACCTTCAGCAGATAAGGCTGGACAGAGAAATAGATGCTGAGCATCCACTTCCTTCTTGGAATCACAAAGGAGGCAGCAGGATATCGGAGAAATGCCAATTCTAAATAAGTGCTGGGACATATTGCAGAAGATCAAACCTTAGTTTATGATCGTTTCTGCGATTAAGTTCTTGATAGGATGTTGTCTTCATAATTTTACGCATGTATAATTTTATAGATTAAAAGCGTACAGTTCCACTGAGTAGTTGAAGAATTGATGCACCCTTTTTGGCAAGACAGTCCGCAGCATCATTACCAGGGACTCCACAGTGGGATGGAATCCACTGGAAGATAAAATTGTCTACTCGTGTTTTTGCTACTCGGCATTCAAGGATTCTATTATCACTGTGAAAAGATGTTGAAGATATATAAATTATTGCAGCCATTGAATTAGAGAAAACACTACATTTTTAAAAGGAACACGGTGACAAATTAACTGTTTCAATGCTATTCGGATTGCCTCTGCCTCTAATACTAAACATAATAAAAATATTCAAATAAAAGAAAAAGTCACTTTAAAGACATTTCTTATCGTATTAATATAATGAGAAAATATACAATCATTGGCAACAAATAACTACAGTTTAAATCCTCGTAGATAAAAAGCACAAGAAAAAAATTACTTTGAGACTGATATTGCACATAAAACATTTATTGGGCAAGTAAACAAACTATTGGGTGAGTAAACAAACTATAATCAAACTGTTGAGCAAGTTCAATATGCAGCGAAGATTACAAAAATTTAATTAAAGCATGTAATTTTGTGCCCTACAAAATAAAAATATCTTGTATATGTTAAGATTTAAAATGTTAATAAAAACTTTATGACTTCATTTAAATTTCGCTGAAATTCAAAATTAAATCTAAATGAAATTCAAAATTTCTTACTAACTTGAATTGCAAGAACAGAAACGTTACAGAATAATCGAGCTTCTTTTTTTATAACTTTTTTTTTAACAGAATAACTTAGTATTTTTTCATCAGAGTTTATGTTTCCCCGAGCAATACAAACACGCATGTTAAAAAAAAATGTCAGTAATTTAAATTCTTCAATAAAACTTACACGAAACATCGCAATCTCAAACTGAAAAAATTTAACGACCGAGGAGTCTGTTGATGTAAAAATCAATAGATAATAAAACTGGAACATGACATTTTAAAAATGTTAAACTGGTAACATTCTTGAGGAAAAAAAACGAATACGTTCCAGACAAAAAGAAAAAAAAATGTCCAAAACAATATACACAGATAAGCATTATTTGTGTTTGAGTTTTGATTTCGTAACTTAATGGATTGAGAGAATAAATGTTCAAAAATTTTCTTTTGTAAAGTCGAAAACTCCCCGAAAATGAGAGAAATAAATTCTTAGAAAAATAGAATGACGCAATTTTCTGTAAATTATGTAGAGCATGAAACATTTTTTTTTCTTGCAAGCAGCGGCTTTCAATACAAAGAAACTTGGGGAAATACATTCATTCAGACGCAATTGAAAAGTGGAAAAATCGGCTTTTCGTAGAAACACGGAGGTGAAATATTGTTTCCATATTCGCGAAAATATGTGTCTTTTTTTTTTCTGGAAATATTCCAACAAATGGTGTTATTTAAAGGAAAGCAAATTATCTGAAATTATACATTAGGGCTTAGAATGATTTGTAATTTCGCAATAAACTGCTGTTTTCGTCGGCAGTCCATTTGAAAGAATAATTTGAGTAACGTTTAGAAAAATTGTAAAACAAATATACATAGAAAAACACAAAAAATAGAACCGTTCTCTTAAATCATCATTTCATGCAATAATATTTAGAAAAATTATGAAATACATATATATATATATATATAGAAAAACACACACACAAAAAAATAGAACCCTCAATTGAAATCATCATTTCATACAATAACATTTAGAACAATTATAAAAAAAAAAAAAAAAAAAAAAAAAAAGAAGAATACTCTTTTGAAATTATTATTTCATATAATAATATTTAGAAAAATTATGAATTAAATATATACAGAAAAACACTAAAAAAAAGAACCCTCCTTTGAAATCATCATATCATACAATAACATTTAGAAAAATTATAAAATAAATATCTATAAAGAAATACGAAAAAAAAAAATAGAACCCTTTTTCGAAACCATCATTTCATACAATAAATACAATAAATATGCATAGAAAAACATAAAAAAATCGAACATTCCTTTGGAATCATCATTTCATACAATAACATTTAGAAAATTTATAGAATAAATAAATATATATTTATATAGAAAACACACACATACAAAATAGAAGCCTCCTTTGAAATCATCATTTCAAGCAATAACATTTAGAACAATTATAAAATAAATATATACAGAAAAACACGAAAAAAATAGAACCCTCCTTTGAAATCCTGATTTCATACATTAAACTAGCATACACCTATAACAACGGTTAAGATATTAATGTGATAAATTGTATATAAACTGACAGGTATATTAATGTAGTAATAGTTACAAGTCTGTTTAAATATTTGTATAATATAGTAGAGTTGCTTAAAACAATTAGCGATCTAGCCCCATTGTTGATTGCTGGAACATTTTACAAATACATGTCTGTCATGTTACTAATACATTTTTGAACCAACTTGCAGTTAACTGCAAATAGCATTCCAAGCCCTGCTGCTGGTCACTTGCAGCTCTAGTTATTCCTCTGCTCTACCGCTTAGAAGCTATTTCTGTTCTTAGAAATGTATTATCCCATAATCAACGAACGGATTCACACAGGCGCCTGAATGGTCGAGTGGCTAGCGCTCTGATGCTTGGTACCACAGGTTTCGGGTTCAAATTGGATTGCCATGGATGTTTGTAGTGGTTCGGAATCCATTTTAAGCCGTAGGTCCCGGCCTCATATGACTGTAAGAGCGTTACGGAGCAAAAGTCAAACTTCTACCTACGGGTGCTCCATCACAACAGAAGCTGCTTCCTTCCTCTACAACCATGAGTCCATACGGGTTCGTGGGCTTGGTCTAGATTAGATATCTACCAAGTGGGATAAGTAACAACAACAATAAATCTCCTACATGATTTTTAAAAAAATTATTTCGTTTTGAAGAAAAATGTCATTAATTCATATCGAATTTGTAAGCTGCATCACCTTAATAACATATTAACTCAAATCAAATAAATTATCGAAATGATTCGATTCATATCAATGTTTTAAAAGTTCGTTTCAACGAAAGTAAGGTTTTTTTTTTTTTTTTTTTTTTGAGAAAAGTTTTTCCAAATGATTCGTATTTCAATTTCACAAAAAGCAAAAACAAATAGTTATTCAAGGTTTCCTTCAAATAGTTTCGCCATCAAAACCTGAGTTTTATGGCATATTTATGCAAAGAAACCATTTCTTTTCATTATGATATTTATGTTGCATTACCAGATATCTACCAAGTGGGATAAGTAACAACAACAACAAGAATTCACAGTCAATAATCTTGATACATAAGATTGACTCTTGCCCGTTTCTGTTCTTGCCGTTGTAGTTCTTCAGATAAATGATGTAGGGTAATCGTATTTAAAATATGGCCATTTTAAAATTTCACTATGAAATTTCTACTTGCAGAAACTGTTTCGGTGCCGTGTTCAATGACATTAAACGACAGCTAATTTACCAATTTGTTTATTATATATGCTGTAAAATTACTTTTTGTGTATACTATGTAACTTTTATGAGAATTTACTCAATTTTGGCCGTGTAATCGCAATTTTACAGATATTTTCTTGTAATTTATTACGCATTTCAAATGATTAATTCAGTTTTATCTTAATTTATAATGCCGAGTAATTTATAAAAATTTAAATTGGGAAGTAAGATTGATTGAAAGTTTTTATCTTTAATTTAATGGACTAATCAACATTTTTACACCAATATTATCAAAATAAATTTAATAAATTATTTTTAATACTTCAATAATATTTTAATTAGTAAAATTATTAATAATTAATTGACAATTATGAAAACTAACGACTTTATTTGGAAAAAATAAAATAAACTTAATTTTGCTTTAACTACCATATTTCATTAACGAAACAGCCTTTTTCGATTGTATGTAGAATATATGAGTAGAATATATTATTACAGAATATATTTTCGATTGTATGGAGAATATATGAGTATAATATATTATTACAGAATATATTTTCGATTATATGAGTTATATTAGAGGCACTTTTTATTGTAAAAAAATCATGCATTGCAAGAAAGCCATGAAAAGGTTTAAAACTTAAAATCCTGGAATTCTTAAACTTGGAAACCCAGACTTGGAATATAATAAATACTCTTGCTCCGTTTATAGAACTACTTTCTTGAAGTTCAAGTCTTGCAACTCAAACTGACGTCATCTTAGATTTCGTCATGAGCCATGAAGATTTTCCATTTCAAACCTCAACTTAACTGCCAACATAATCTTTTTGGACGCGGGTATTATTTCAGCAGGCGTCCAATGAGAAGGCTGCGGTACTGTTCCCCTTGATAAATGGGGTACTGCTTAATGTTTTGTAGTCGTCATGTTCAGTTTGTTTTCCCGCGTCATTTAATTTAATACGTTTCTGCCCTTTCTGTTCTTAATCTTCTTACGTACTAATGATATTATACTTGGGAAACAAATGTAGCTTTGTGGGTGGATATCACAAGTAATTTCTGTATGACACAAGATATTAAGGCAAGCACTTTATAAAAAATAATTTTCAGTAGTTTAAAAACTGTTTTTTGAATGCATCGGATTTGTAGATAATTTCTTTACATGAATTCAGCTTTAAATTAATGATTTTCTACCCATGAAATTATGGGTATTGTTTTCGAGAGAGGAGTTCGTTTTCTTGATAACTGTTTTTGACTTTGACGACTTTCAACGTTTTTTATTGGTTAATTTTTTAAAAAACATTTCTTTCACGAGCTATTATTGGTTTATTTAGATTTCTTTCAGCCCGACTCGTGGCTTAGTGGCAACGAGTTTACCGATATTAATCTTAACAATAAACAATTTACTACTTTATTCCTATTTTTAAGTTATGAAAAATAGTTTTTCTAAGCTTCATATAGATAATAACTTTAGGGGTATATGGCATATTTTATTATTTAGGAAAGTTCAGAAAAATTACATATTTTATATTTTATTTACATATTTATTTATTAGGAAATTTAAATATTTTATTATTAGGGAAATCTAACGTATTTTATTTTATTATATCAATATCTAAAATACGAGGCTATTATAAACGTGTTTACAAAATAAAATGAAATTATACAGGCTTATAGCATGCAAATAATCCAACTAATAAATATCCCCCTGAAATTTTTGCTTTTTAAATTGTTCATTTTTATCAATATTTTGTATTGCATATATATCCAAAATACTAAAACCATAAAAGACTAAATTACAGGAGACGACTAAGGAATCCTGACTTTAATGAGATCACAACTGTTACATAATTACTGTAATATTACTAAAGGATTTTGTAAACATCATTTTTTTCTATTGCTCATATAATATTTGCATTCTTCTTCAACGCTACAATTTTCATTTGTACAGATATATGAGTTCAGTAGGTCAATATACTAATATTTCTGTAGTTCTTGCAATATACTTCAACTTGAGATCTTCGTGAAATATAAGTACTTTGCCTCGTTTTATTATTATTATTATTTTTTAACATGATTGGTTAACATGATATTTTAATAAAATACAAAGACGTTATTATTTGAATTATCTTTCACAAATGACTTGTTTGAAAGGATACATCAATTTATTGATTGCTATTACATAGTTAGGGGCCTGAATGTCTGAGTGGCTAGCGCTCTGGCGCTCGGTACCACAGGTTTTGGGTTCGAGTCCTGGCGGTGCCATGGTTGTGTGTAGTGGTTCGGAATCCACTTTAAGCTGTAGGTCCCAGTCTAACATGACTGTAGAGTGTTGGGCGTATGGCTGACAACCCTACCCCGTAAAAAGAAGACATCTCATGTTTCGAAATCTGCCAGTAGGCAGATGGCCGTGGCCCACCATGGGGCTGTTGCGCCAATCATGATGATGATTAAATGGTTAACATGATATTCTAATAAAATCAAAAGACGTCGTTATTTGAATTATCTTTCACAAGTAAATCGTTTGAATGGATACATTAGTTTATTGATTAAAATTATTAAAAATAAATAAAATTTATTCTCTTTTCTTTTATTTATTTTATTTATTCAACATAAAGAAATGCAAATAAATATAAATGATAAGATATGGAGTGAACATATAATGTACAATAAAAAAACCACATTTACTTCACTAAGCAGTTTTTATAAATAAACGCTATTAAATAATATATTACAAATGAAGAGAAAAAACTACAGACTATAATCATTAAATAATATATAACAAATCAAGAGAAAAAACTTCAGAAGAATCATCTCTTTCTATAGGAACAAATCTAAAATGAATTACATACTGGATTTCAAATATATGCTTCCATGTTTGAAAAATTCGATTAATTTTTATATTTCCACTATAAATGTTGCTGCAAAAAATGATTTTGGCTCACATAAAGAAAAATTACATTTTTATTTTCACGAACAAAACTTAGTGAAGCTCGATGTAAAATTCATCAAGGCAATTCAAACATTCGAATTTTTATGAATCTTTTTTTTTATTTCTTCTTCTGATGTATTCCTGTTTAAACTAACTTTTTCGTGTTACATTTTGATAGATTTTCTTATTTATTTTCTTATTTTATGTTTGCTTTTCATTCACTTTTCGTGCTGATTCAAGTCATGTATTTACTGACAATGTTTGAAGTTCATTTATAAAAGTGTTAAGCGGAAATCTTTACACTTGTTTTTTTTTATTCCTTTGAAAGTTCTATTTATTTAGGAAAATGAAGCACTTGTCACTTCTTTTTGCCTTTTTTCTGATTCATAATTACCTTAAAGAAAAATCACCTTAATTCTAGTCAGATTGTATTCTTCATTAATTACATAAAAGTAATTAAGTATTATTTTATAAAAGTAATTAATCACTAGTATTTCATTCAACAGAAAAATAATTACTTTTATTTATATAATAAACTGCCATTCATTCTTTATTAAAAAGTTGTTTTATTAAAACAGAAAATTAACCCAATCCCTTAATAGAAATGATTTGCTGTATTTATCAATTGCGCAAAAGAAATATCAGATAGAATATGAGATTTGATTCCATTTTACTATAATTATACTGATTGAAACTCATTTAAATAATGAATATTTTGGATATTAACAATGAAAGCAAAAGATTTTGTTTATAATGTGGATACTTTGTTTATAATGTGGTTATTATTATCGTTGTGATAAAAAGATACCATTGGCTTCTAAAACATATAATACTTTGTTTAATTTATTACTTTTTAATCATCCTTTTCTTCCTATCTCGCTAATTATTTACCAGCAACAGTTTCTTTCTTAATATAAGATTTAAAAAGCATCATTCATGTTAACTCCTATTCTGATTTCAAGAAATAAGCTTTCCTGAATTCAAGTATATTTGACAGTTAATGTGTAATGGAAATATTCCATGTTACATTAAAAGGAATAAAAAAATCATTATAGACTTTAACCGATGTTATGAATTGAAAAATTATTTATAAGAATGTATTTAAAGAATGCGACTGAAAAGAATTATTACCTGAATATCATGACGATAAAACTACTAATGAGTTAAAATAATGACAATCACTCTAGAATTCGTTTACTTGTATAAAATATTTCTGGAAATATTCAAAGAAAGAGCATGTTAATGAATTCCGTAGAAGTTTCAACAAAGAGATTTTGAATGAGATATATTTCTCTGAAATGAAATATTCCATGTCATGTACAGCCATAGAAAAGAAGCTTCTAAAGCAATAATGAGAGCTCCTAGCTCATTTATTCGCAACAGCTTGATGAGAAGCTTTTGAAAGTCTTCTAACGATCTCAAAGACACCCTTGATTTAGAAACAAACTGTCACAGTTCTCAAAATTCTTGCAACAATCCCATTAGCAGTTTGAGTCTTATTCTTATTTCGCGATCCAAATTTTAAAATGAGTAATTAAGAGGTTTTCGATTAAATATTTTGAACGTTCCTAAATTCGAATTTTGCAAATATTATTCGATAATGTTTCAGGAAACAGTTATTCAGTCAGAATAAGTGGAATACAGTTTTTATATTTAAAGATTTTTTGAAACTTATTAATAATGAATGAAAATTATTAATAATAATGAATGAATATCCTTGTTCATTATTAGTAATAATAATGAATGAAAAGAATTTTAAAAGTTAAAAATTATTATTCTTTGTTATTTATTTATTACAAATACGATTAGCGCTTAGCTTACTATCATCATTCATTATTATTAATAATAACGAATAATCATTATTTTAATAATAATGAATGATCATTATTATTATTAATAATGAACGAAGAGAATTTTGAAAGTTAAAAATTATTATTCTTTGTTATTTATTTATTACAAATACGATTAGCGCTTAGCTTACTATCCTCATTGATTATTATTAATAATAACGAATAATCATTATTTTAATAATAATGAATGATCATTATTATTAATAATAATGAACGAAGAGAATTTTGAAAGTTAAAAATTATTATTGTTTGTTATTTAAATTATTACGAATGCGATTAGTGTTTACTTTACTATCCCCATTCATTAATAATAATAATAATAATAATAATAATAATAATGCGATTAGTGTTTAGCTTATTATCTTCATTCATTATTATTATTAATAATAATGAATGGAGAGAATTTTAAAAGTTAAAAATTATTATTCTTTGTTATTTAATTATTACGATTGGGGTTAGTGTTTAACTTATTACAAATGAAGTTAGTTCTATAGAAATTTGCTTCATATGCATATTGCTATTGTTTCCACTGAAATTAGGTATAGTCTTTAAATTTTAATACTAAATTCTCATATTAAATATTCATATTACAATAATAAATTTATGATTTAAGAAAGTCTTAAATTAAACTGAAAAACTTTATTATTGATAATAATGAATGAAGGTAATTTTAAAAGTTAAAAATTATTATTCTTTGTTATTTAGTTATTACAAATGCAATTAGCGTTTTGCTTATTAACCTCATTCATTATTATTATTAATAATTTTTATAATAATTATTAATAATTATTATTAATAATAAGGGATGAATATAATTTAAAAAATTAAAAATTATTATTTTTTGTTATTCAATTATTGTAAATGTGATTAGTTATTAGCTTATTATCCTCATTCATTATTATTAATAATAATGAATGAAGAGAATTTTAAAAGTTAAAAATTATTATTCTTTGCTATTTAATTATCACGAATGCGATTAGCGTTTAGCTTACTATCCTCAATCATAATTATTAATAATAATGAATGAAGAGAATTTTAAAAGTTAATAATTATTATTCTTTGTTATTTAATTATTACGAATGCAATTAATGTTGTACTTATTACAAATGAAGTTAGTTTTATTGAATTCTTGGGCGTTTCTTCCACGAATTATTGTCTTATTTGTTTCGACAAATTTCGTAGAATTTTTTAAACTATTAATAAAAATATCGCAACCTCCGTTAAAAATGTTATATAAGATATTTTTTTGAATAATGTTTTTTACAAGATGCATTACTTTGAAGACTCCTTTAAAGTAAGGAGGAATATAAAAAGAAAATATATATTGAAAATTTCAATTTGCATGCACTTTTGTTAACCATAAAATTATGGGTATAGAACAAAGAAGAACGGAGTTTTTCGTTTCCTTGATGAGTTTTTTTTGTCCTTGACCACTTTCAACGTTTCATATAGGTTAATTTTTAAAAAAATTTCTTTCACGAGCTATTATTATTAGTTTATTTAATTTTCTTTCTTCTTCATTGGCACAACAGCCCCATCGTGGGCCATGAGATGTTTTCTTTTTTTAAGGTGTAGGGTTTTTATCCTTACGCCCAACGCTCTGCAGTCATATTAGACTGGGACCTACGGTTTAAAGTGGATTCCGAACCACTACCAGCATTTATAGCACCACCGGGACTCGAACCCAAAACCTGCGGCGCCGACCGCCAAAGCGCTAGTCACTCTGTCATCAGCCTCAGTAAATTTCTTTCATGAGATAATAATCATATAATTAAATAATGTAATAAAATTAATTAAGAAATAATGTACAATTAAATAATGCTCTAAAAGATTGTCCGGTGAAAGCAAAGACCATTTAATTTCAAAGTTAAAAATGAGATTTTTCAAGAAAAGGAAATCTTTTGGATATCTAGAGTTTTTATTTTTTAAGATTGCTGTTATGTGTTTTGTTCTTACATTAAATTCTAAATTTTATGATAAACTGTATATCTGCCCAGCTGATAAATTTTTTTCTTACCTCTTTCCTCCTTTATATTTGTTTCTATTTTAAACCCTATTGCCAACTTATTGTTTGTTTTAAGTTTCTTTTCCCATACAATTGATAAATCTTTGCATTGCCTAATGGAAATAATAATGTTACCATAAAAACTGTAGCAAGATTGAATATGGACATCGTAAAAATTCTCCAGCAAAACGAAATTTGCAATTCTGAAGGAACAAGATATTTCGAAGGTTTTAAAGCCCAGAAAGATGACATATTGCCAAAACAGAAGTAAACTTTATTTTTATTGGACAAATTTTTCGAATCCCCTTTCATATTTAAATGCGAAAGACAAATGTTATAAAATGCAAACTGGCGAATAGCATATTGAATTGTGTAAAGGATATTGCGTCTTGCGTTTTGTTCATGATAAATCTAAAATTTATGCGGTAGAATAGACACCGAATGCACGTCAAATACTTACTTGTTGCATTGGTATTTTACAAAGCTTTCAGGGAATTGCAATATTGCTATAAATAAAATTTTAATCATGTGTTTGAATTTATATGCCTCAATTTGTCTTGAAGAATTATTGAAATTTACTCGCTTTCAATGTTTTGTACCTTATTTATGAAAATTAAGTGGTTTTTGAGAGGACATCTTTTGCATAGTTTCAAAAATTTAATAGATAGGCATGTGATTAAATTAAAAAAGAAAATACGGATTTACATTTGTTTATTGTTGGGACAATTAAAAACAGCCCGACTCGTGGCTCAGTAGCAACGTGTGCCACTGGTGAGAATTAGGGTTGAGGTTCAAACCGCTGGTATTTCGTATTTAAATATGAAAGGGGATTCGAAAAATGCATCCAATAAAAGTAAAGTTTACTTCTGTTTTGGCAATATGCCATTTTTAAGGCCTGTTTTGGATTAAGAAATCTGTTTAAATCACTGTTCATAAGCAGAAAAACTAAATTCTTGTTATAGAAAACCCTTATTAGACCTATTTTGGTGTATGGCTCTGAAACTTGGACTTCGGCAAGATCTGATGAGGCCCATTTGGGTCTATTTGAGCGGAAGATTTTAAGGGCTATTCTTGGAGGTGTTAGGGAAAGTGATTGTTGGAGAAGACGGTACAACGCAGAAATTTATAAATACTATAAAGACCCTGATATTATAAAATTTATTAAGATCAATAGATTAAACTGGGCTGTTCATGTATTTAGAATGAATGATTTAAACCCTATAAAAAGACTCGTTTTGGCAACACCACAGGGACAAAGAGAAAGAGGACGACGCAAGTTGCGATGGATAGACGCAGTCGAGAAAGATTTTGCTGTACTGAACTTTAAGAATTGGAAGACCATTGTCACCCGGAGGAATGCAGGGAAATCTCTTCAAAGGAAAGCCCTGGCCCACCCTGGTCTGTCGTGTTATTGATTATGAATAAAGTGTATGCTAATTAAGCAGTTATTATATCAAATAAAATTTTATATCACAGAAACGTTGTGAAAAGTGATATTTTGAACACCATGAAATTGTAAAGGTGGCAAAAATTTATGAATAAGAAATGTTTTAATAGAACTACAAAGAAAATTCAAATAAATTGATCTTAAAAAATAAGATTGATTTTCGCTAGAAATCATCCCATTTTTCAAAGGGATAAATAAAAAGAGTAATGTGAAAAAACTATTTAGGATCGATAAAAAAAATGAAAACCGGTAAAACAGAAGTAATTTTTGCTCATTACGAGTAGCTTCTTCTTGTTTAAGAAACTCCTCTTAAAACTATAATATTAATTACGAAAGGCGAAAACCTAATTAGTTTGCACTTAATTTGTAAGCTGCATCTCAATGGAAAGGAATTTTTCATGAAAGTGGGGAAATAAGTTATGGAAAGAATGCTGATTTTTCATGCGAATTAATCCTACTCTTTGTTTTTTGCGCTTTATAAAATAAAGAAATGAAAGTTTTCCAATCGAATAAATTCTCATAAAATTTATTTTTTAATCCTGCAAGGAGGGTTTCGGATATTTTATAAATCCCAAAATACATTTTAATGAAATTCTAAAATTCAGAGCTAGTTTTAACTAAATATATTTTAAAAATAATTTAATTTTTAGATAATATTTTTAAATTGTCCTTCGCATGCATGGATCCATGGAATTTGGTTTAACAAAATATTTTTTTATATTGTTGTTTCTTATCCCACTTGGTAGACATCAACTTCCAGACCAAGTCCAAGAACCAGTGTGGTCTCATGGAAGGAGGGAAAGGGAGGACAACTTCTGTTGGGAGGGAACACCCGTAGGTAGAAGTCTGACTGGAATCCGTGACGCTGAAAAAAGGAGGACAGTGCCTTCCGGGAGGACTTTTAAGGGGAACTAACCCCATTTGTGTACCATATGGGAGAAAACCCGAAAATCTCTCCTCAGGTAATCCGAATAACAAGGCAAGATGCTGAACACCCCAAACGCCATCGATTCCCCTCGTTTTTTGAAACAGTGTCTACATCAAAGCCACCAGAGGATTGAACCTCAGCCCTAATGCTCGCCAGCTGCGTACGTTACCACTGAATATCACAAGTCGGGACTAACAATTATAAATTTAAATATTCGTTAAAAAATGAGATTCGTTCAATATAATACGTTATTAATAATTTCGTGATAATATCGATTTTATCATTAAGTGTTTTTTTATTTTTAAAATTAGTATTGGTAGTGTTTCACAACAGAAATTTCTATGAATTTTTATTTCGGACAGACTAAATTGCAACTGTAAAAATATGAAATACTTAAGTAAAATATCAAATATTAAAATATCAAAAGGTTTTAATGAATAATTTAATTAACTCCAGTATTATGTATTCAATTAAAGAAATTTTTTTTTTAGTATCCCTATATGAATTCTAATCAAATTTATTATACCCTAAAAGCAATATTATTTTGTTGAAAAGTTTCGACATGAATTATATTTAACTCACAGTCAATTGTGATTTTAATTTCTTTTATTTTAATGTAAACATTAAATTATGTGTTGTTCGACAAGTAGATTGTATTCAAAACTCTTTTTATAACTTAAAATTTTTTCTGTGAATATTATTTCACGTAATGTAAACTGTTTGTTAAGCAGTAATACTTATAAATTTTAAAATATAAAATTTTTATACGTATTATTAACATAAATTTTTGTTTGTTTCAAAACTTGTTATTCTTTTTATATAACTTAATCAAACATGGAAATTCAAAGAATTTAATTTCTTTTTCGTATAATTTGTGTGTTATAAAATATGTCAGTTAATTTTCTAAAACTTTTGCTCATGCTGTTTTGATTATTAATTTCTATATGGTGTGTTGATTTTATGTCACTATAAAGTATTTTTAAACTTGAAGAATTGTTTTGGTAGCATAAAAAAGTTATTAAGTTTTCTCAATGATAAATCATGTTTTCATAAAAACCCTTAATTAACAGCTTAACTTTCATAGTAAAATATTTGAAAATAAGTTTTCATTGCTTTTATATATTTTTTGTTGTTGAATTTTTTTAGACAACGTTCCTAGAAAAACTAAAAAATATATTTTGTTAGGAAGCACTTAAAAACTTAAAATGTTATCTCTTAGGTGATTTTGATTATGATTTTTTTTAACCCCGCTTGAAAATTGTGATAATACTAATAGCAAGTGAAGAGATTTTTTTATCCAAAAAGATTATGGTTGATTATTTAAGAAGTGAAATATTGACATTTAAAAAGTTTTTCAGAGATAGACATCTGTTAAGGTACTGTTAAGTAATGATATTCATAGTTTCGGCGAAAGAAATCTTATCCTTTAATGCTTCTCTGATGATTTAATACTTCGATTAGTATCGCTTTCAGCCAGAAAAGACGTTTTTTTCCGTCTCTCAGATGTATTATTGATTTTTTCAGTTAATAGCCTGGAAAAAGGTACTCAGTATCCAAGAAAAATAAAGTGCGGGGATTTCATAGATCCTGTTATTCAAAATGTATTTAGATAGCTATCTACTTACAAGAAACAAATTACGGTTTAAAACTTAAGTCAGTAAATCCAAATACACTCATGTCCATAAATTAAGGATAATAAAGTTCAGGCAAGAAAGAGACAGAAGCAAAACAAATTTGACTTATTTGTAAAGTCTATTTATTAAACAAAAGGTAAAGAGCAAAAAAGATGCTATATGTTTGACATAATTAATAAAAATTGCGACTTTTACTCCCTGGAGCAAATTTCAAAAAAGAACTTATTTACAAAAAACAATATAACGTGGTTAATATGATGGTTAATATGGAGTATGTCTCCCGGACGATGCAATACAGGCCTTACAACGCCTAGGCATGCTGAGTATCAAATTATCAATCTGATCTTGGGGAATATTGCACCACTCATCAAGCAATGCTCTCTGAAGTTCTGGTTGACAGGTGGGAGAGGGTTGACGGGCTGCAATTCGTCGGCCAAGCATATACCACACATGCTTTATTGGATTCAAGTCCGGTGAGTATGCTGGCCAGTCCATACGGGTGATATCCTCCAATTGAAGGCATTCGTCTACAATGTTTGCATGGTGAGGACGGGCGTTGTCATCCATAAACAGAAATTCAGCACACATGGTGCCCCGAAACAAACGTACATGTTGTTCCAGAATGACATCCCGATAGATGTGGCCTGTCATCGTTACACTCTGAACATGCAGGCCAGTTCTGGAACCAAGAATAATTCCTCCCCAAACGAGTCATACTGCACCACCGTAACGGTGTCGTTCAATGGTGTTGTCTTGGTGGTAACGGGTACCTGGCGCTCTCCATATGAAAGTCCGGCGAGAATCAGACTGCAAACTAAACCTGGACTCGTCGGAAAACATCACACCAGACCACTGTTGCGGTGTCCACAATGCATGCTCTCTACTCCAGGTTAATCGCAGGCGACAGTGAGTTGCGGTAAGTGGAACACATCCGACAGGCCTACGAGCATATAGACCAATGTGCCCTAAGCGTCTGTACACGATCTGCCTTGAAACTGTCGTACCGGTAGCTGAAGAGATCTGACGAGACAGGTCTGATGCTGTGCTCCGTCTGTTTCTTTTGGCAGTAACTGCTAAATACCGGTCCTCATTCGGCGTTGTAACTCGGGGGCGACCTGTGCTGTAACATCTACTCACATTACCATCATCTTGGAATCGTTGCCAAAGCCTGGAGATGACACTCTGGGCGATTCCAAGTTCCTCGGATACTTCCAGCTGGGTACGTCCGCATTCCAGTCGTCCGATAATTCTACCACGTAAAAAATCATCCAAATGCTTCCTTTGTGCCATAACTATGCGGTTATTGCACTGAAAGGCTTTTAAAGCGCTTGTGAACAATTTTACTTCCTTGCCACCATTCCTTATATACCCCTCTCTTACACTCTCGTCATTGTGATGTACTATCCGCGCCATCTGGTGGTTTCCTGTAATTTGCATATTCTTCTTCAAGATGTGTGTGATAATTCTACAGGTGAAATTTTTATTTTAGAGTTCAATTTCTATGAGATTCTGAATTATCCTTAATTTATGGACATGAGTGTATCTAAGAGATATCTATCTATATGAAGAACAGTTTTTAGAAAAAGTATTTTTACAGAAGAAAAGTCTAATGCGTCCATATCAAACAATCAAGGTATGTTTTTTTAAAAAGTTTTATAATTAAGAGGCTTATAGGATTCTTTATTTTAAATAAAATATTCAAAGCACAACCAATACAAGTTCTATATTTTATTCCGATAAAGTTTAATATTAAAGTTAAAAATTCAACTGAGGTGAGCCAACGTCGTCTGTCATGTGGCAGATTTCGAGACGAGAGATATTTTCTTTTTACTGGGTAGGGTTGTCATCCTACGACCAACAGCGATATTAGTCCGGAACCTACGTTTAAAGTGGATTCTGAACCACTACAAACATCCATGTCACCGCCGGGACTCGAACCCGAAACCTTTGACACCGAGTGGCAGAGTGCTAGTTACTCGGCTATCAGGCTCGAAAACTTCAACTATTAAGTCATTATTTCGTGATATTGCAGAAGCATATGTGGCATAAATAAGTACGAATCTTTTAAGATATAATAGCATAATTAGAGTAACATTTGCATTAGTTTGGTTTGTTCGCTCTACTGTCATCTTGTGCACACGAGGGCTAAACAGACCGGGTCTACAGTTTAAAGTGGATTCCGAACTACTCAGAAACATCCATGCCACCACCAGGATTCGAACCTGGAGTATGTGGTACCAAAGGCCAGAGCGCATTGGCCATCAGGCCGCTCATTTGCATTAGAGAAATGTATTAAGAGATTGTAAAAATAACCTTTATATTCCGACCAGTTATCACGTGGAAAATAGGCAAGTCAAATGGCTTTAAACATAGCTGCATAGTAGAGGAAAAGGCAATTAAGGAGGAGTTTTATTACAATAGAAATAATTTAAATTTTAATAATTATTTTAAGTAAAATAATTTTTCAAGAAAAGTTATATGAAACAAATTTTCTCTAACTATTAAAAAAATTTTTTTCAATATTGTGATGAGCCGAGGATATCTGACTAGCACAAGTAATCGATTCGCCGTTTCTACCTTTGCGCTGGATGTTTATCTTTCCACTGAAAAGCGGGGTGGACAGTAATAACACCCCTGTAGTGCACTGGATAGCGCGTTGCATTTATAATCCAAAAATCATAGGCTCAAATTCTGACTTGTATTAACTCAAAATTACTGTTTTAAGCCTGATTCATGGCTCAGTGGCAACATGCACCGCTGGTGAACATTACAGCCGAAGTTCAGCTGAGGCTGGTGGCTTTGTTGTAGACACTGTTTCAAAAAAAGGGAGACTCGATGGCGTTTGTGATGTTCAGTATTTTGCCTCGTTAGTCGGATTACCTAGTGGGAGTTTACCGGTTTTTTCCCATAGGATACACAAATACGGGATAGTTCCACCTAAACGCCCTCCTGGAAAACACTGCGTTCCTTCAGCCAATTGGCTAGAGCTCTGGCCTTTGGTACCACAGGCTTCAGGTTCGAATCTGTCGGAGGCATAGATGTTTGTGAGTGGTGCGGAATCCACGTTAAACTGTAGGTCCTGGTTTGATTAGCCCAAAGTGTGCAAAAAATTTCCTTTGAGCGAAAAAACCAAACCAACTCTTTATAAGCGGCATGGTGCCAAGTAAGACTTCTACCTACAGATGCTCTATCACAACAGAAGTTGTCCCCTCCTTTCATAAGAACACGCGGGTGCGAGGACTTATTCTAGATATTGCTGTCGATCCTGTGGGATAAGAAGTAACAATAACAGTAATAACCAAACAATACAAAAATTTCTGAAATTTTTAAAATCTTTTTTCTTCAAAAAAATCATTACATTTTATGTACGAAAATAACCTTGTTCCTAAGAGTATTTTTAAACCACAAAGCTATTTAACCGTAACTGATAGTAGAAAAACAAAAAAATACCCCTTTAATACAAATTAACATCACTTAATACTAAAAATGTTTTTTTCTTATATAGAGGAATATTAGAAAAAAGCTTTTAAATTTCTAAATTCATTTTATTTTGAATAGTGGATATATTTTCAACACCATTTCCAAATATTTCTTGTTCTCTAACATTTTTAACGATGAGCTTATTTTGATGCGACTTTGGATCTAGTAGGATTTCTTCGACGAACATTCTTTTCAAAGTGAGAAAAAAAAGGAATTGGATGCTGTACTGAAACTCATTTTGTCCCAGGTATCCCCACCCTTAGCAAACGATTTCCTTTTGAGCCTCATTTTTTTTTTTTTCGTTGTTTTCACTGATCGTAGACTCATTTTCAGTGACTCAATCAAACTATATCCTATTACTTTGTGTTACACAAAGTTTCGAAACTAAAATTTTAACCAGACAGCATAAAATAAATAAATAAATAAATATATCTTTTTTTTTGTTGGGTATTTACAACTCACGTATCATAATTTAAGAGTTAGAATTTTTATTTTCGTTCAAATATAATTTAATATTACAGCTATTAATATATACTTTTTTTTAACCATTTAAACTTCTGAATAATGATTTAAACGAAATTTAATTAAAATGATTTAAATTTAAATATCTTTCAACTTTGTTACCTTCTAAAATTTTGATTTCTTTTCCTTTTAAAGAATTTTTAAATTGATTGTAGGTTACATTTTTGTTGTAATATTGTTTTCAAATAATTATTCAAGAGAAATATTATATACAATGAAATTTTGACGAATGCTCATTTTAAAGTAAGTATTTACGAACAATATTTGTATAAGACTTTCGATTATATTGTGCTTTAGTGACCATGTGTTGTCTATAAATATGTCTATAAACGTCTATAAATGTCTATAAATATGTATAGATAATTCTACAGATATAATAGAAATATTATAGACATAGATAAGATGTCTATAATATGTATTTATAAATGTCTATAAATATAAATATGAAAAATTTTTGAAGAATATTTTGAAGGAACAAAGACGATTTACCATATCTAGAAAATGTGATCCTTTAAAATTCTGTACTAATTTCTAATTATTTTTTTCCGAAAAGATAAGGACATTTGCGCTGCTTTGTTATTAATAATATTCTGACACTATTTTTTATTGATTGTTCCACTTAAAGACTTTTAATATTCTAATTTTTAAATTCTTACTATTTAATCTAACATACATTTTATTTCTTTTTTCTGTTTTGTTCTTTAGTGTTCTAATTTTTATTTACTTAATCAATTGAAATTCAGTTTCTTTTAAAATAATTCATTAGAAATTGTTAGATCAAAAATAAGTTGGACAGCTCTTTACTCTGCTCATATAGAAATCCGCTTTAGCTTTTTTGCGGCACTTAGAAACATCTTTCCTGGTGCTAGGGCTCAAGGTGTCAACACACATAGCCAAGGATCGCCCTTTTTTTACTAGAAAACTGAAAAATAATTTTACAGTAAGTACTTAAAAACTTAAAATGCTATCTCTGAGGCGATTTTGATTATGACTTTTTATACCCCGCCTGGAGATTGTGATAATACTAATAGCAAGTGAGAAATTTTTTTTTTATCAAAAAAGATTATGGTTGATTATTTAAGAAATAAAATTCCTTTCCTCCTGTGTCTGTGTCCGTCCCCCTCTTTTTCCGCCTGTCCTTTTGCCTCCATTCTGGCAATTCGTCTAACTTTATCGATAATGACTTCGACTGTTCTCTCCCCATTTTCGATGTCAATATCACTTCTTATGATTTATCAGATCTCCCAACCTTTTTCCATTATTGGCTGGATTTCAACCTTTAAATCCTTCCAGGGGCCGATACGCCCCCTCATTGATGGAGGTGTCCCCAATACCTAATACAGATCCGGCAAAACGGTGAGTCTACTTTTCAATTCCTTCTAATAGCTCACACTCTCCCTATATATATCTTGTTCAAATTTTCAATCGTTAATAAAATACTTTTTATGCATCCACTCAAGTTCAAATACATTTTTTTGAACTTGTAGTGGATGACACTTGTTGTTAATACAGTTTTTTCAAATATTAATTCATTCATTAAATTTAATTCATTAATTTTAGTTTTTTTTAGATTTAAGTTGCATGTATCTACCAATAGATGGCGCCAGATAAACTTAAAAAATGAATGAAAAAAAAATGAATGGTTGATTTCCCCTGCATAAATTCATTTGATGAAACACATATGAAGAGACTCATTTTAACTCTCCTTCACCACACAAATAGCTTAGTTCTTTTGCGACAATTTATACCAACCAATAAATATCGTCGACTGTCAACTTCCAAACGATCAACGTCTGAAACTTTGTAACTATTCTTCGACAGACATCCTCACCCAGTTACAATGCAATCTCTGACTACCAGCTGATAAAAAAAAACCCCACCAATTAAAAAGATAAAAAAAAAAAAAAAAAAAAGAAGCACACCTTTTATTTTTGGTAAATGCACCCGACCATATGTGGTGCCAAGATAAAGACTTTTGAAACCGGCCCTTCATTTTATTTTTCCACCGACAGCATTCCATGCGAAGGGGGGAATTTTCACACACATACAATATATACACAGTCCAGTCACATTAATGTGACCACCTGTCAAAAGCCAGAATAACCACCTTTGGCAGAGCGGACCGCTGTGAGACGTGCAGGAAGAGAGTCAATTAGGTTTCTGAAGGTGTTCACTGGGATGTTCAACCATGCTGACTCCAGTGCCGTGGCCAGCTGCGCTAGATTACGCGGTTGAGGATCCATGGGGCGAACAACCCATCGAGGTGGTCCCACTGATTCTCGATTGGGTTTAAATCCGGTGAGTTTGCTGGCCAGGGAAGTACGGTAAACTCTTCGAACCACGCACATACACATACACATACGTGGTGCTCTTCGAACCACGCACATACACTGCGAGCCTCAAGTCAAATGTGGAGGAGGAAGCATTTTAACATGGGCATTTTGTTGTGTTATAGCCAGAGCCCTCTGGTTTCTGTGAAAGAAACTATAAATCCAGAGGTTATTTTGATATTTCAGATGATTCATTATTCCCCATATTTTGGTAACTGCCCAGTCTTGTTTTAACAAGTATTACATAAGTATAAGTAGTTGAACATAATATAAGTGTAAGTAACAGTAATTGAACATAACATAAGTAACAATAATTGAACATAACATAAGTAACAGTAATTGAACATAACATAAGTAACAGTAGTTGAATATAATATAAGTAACAGTGGTTGAATATAATATACGTAACAGTGGTTGAACATAATATAAGTAACAGTGGTTAAACCTAATATAAGTAACAATAATTGAACAAGTACAAACAGGCTTAAAGAAGTGTAAAAGCAACTATTGGTCTTTTGTAAGAAATTTAAGCTAAAGCTATCAGTGATCAGTAAGCAGCCTTTCTAATAGAAAAGAGGTTGTCCTTATTAAAAAAAGGGTTTTTTTTTGTTCCAATGCAGGATTTAGACAGCTTGGTCTTGGATGCCTTAAGGCAAGCGCTGCACAGACGTTACTCACTTTGCAGTACCCAGGGGCGCGTGTAACTTGAAGATATGGACGCGGAGTAACAATGCCCCCGCAACGCTCTACGATCCAATTAGGACCGGGACCTACGCTTTAAAGTGGATTCCGAACAACTACAAACATCCATGACATCGCCGGGACTCGAACCCGAAACCTGTGGTACCGAGCGCTAGCCACTCGGCCATTCAGGCCCCTTATTATTATTATTATTATTATTATTATTATTATTATTATTATTATTATTATTATTATTATTATTATTATTATTATTATTATTATTATTATTATTATTATTATTATTATTATTATTATTATTATTAAAAAAGGTAGACCATTAGTTTTGGAATGGGTTTATGAGCTCCAGAACAGCCCTGAATTTTACAGATGTCTGGTTAATATTATTTTGTGCATATATTTCTTTAGAATGATTTGTGCATGTTTTTAAAGCTTGAATGCTTTACAAAAATAAATATTCAAAAAAATAACATTTCAACACAAAATGTGATTACAATACGGATAAAAACTTGTTAGAAATGGTTTACTATATATCACTCTTGCAAATAAACTTTTACAACGTAGCTTTATTAAAGAAGTTATTGGGTTGGCAAGAAAATACATTTGGTTTTTTATCATGTGCTTAAATGATGAAAACCAAAATTACTTTTTTGACTATCCAATAGTTATCTTCAAAAAGTAGATCGTAAAAGTAGATAATTATCACCAAATTGTAATCAAAAGGATATTTTTTGTCGATACACGTCTAAGTTGCTTTTACTTCCCTTTCGACTGTAGATGGATGGTTTTAATGGATATTTTAACTAATAGTTTTCTATGAAATGAAATAGTCAAACCATAAGTAAAAGCTACACTATTTTCGATACCCATACGAATATGTGAACTTTAACAAGGAATATTATAATTTTCTAGCTGTTTTCTGACCGAGGTCATATCAGAATATACTACTGCATAGCAAGTGTATTATTATGATAATTCTACTGTAAAAGTAATTAACCAAACTATAGCAAATTTTTAAATTTCTTTGTGATTATTAGTAATTTAAGTTGTTTTCTACTAATAACAATTTTCAGTTGAATGATCTTTATGCGTTTCTTCTTCTTCAAAAGTGCAACACCCCATGGTGGGCCAAGACTGTTCACATACTGCCAGATTTCGAGACAGCAGATGTGTTTCTTTTTACGGGGTAGGGTTGTCAGCCCTACGACCAGTACTGCATAATCATGTTGGACTGGGACCTACTGTTTAAAGTGGATTCCGAACCACTATAACATCCATGGCACCTCCGGAAATTGGACCCATCATAGTCACTCGGCCATTAGGCCCCACAAATTGATTTCGATTGCAACTTCTTCAATGGCTCAATAGCCCCATCGTGGGCCAAGGCCGCCTGCATACTGGCATATTCCGAAACAGGAGATGTTTTTTTTTTCGGGGTAGGTTGTTAGCCCTATGCTCAAAGCACTACAGCCATATTAGGCCGGGACCTACGGTTAGTGAATTCCGAACCACTATCTTTATGCATTTACTTGTTATTAAAAAACAAACAAGGAAGTAACAAAAGTAGACAGGCTCTGTTTTTCGTTCACTTGCAATGACCTTGTACGATTCCAGATTTCGTCATTACCAGTTCATTTTAACAAACTTCTTAAACGTTTTTGTTATTTTTAACTTGTACTCCTTTTTGAATTAGATTAACCTGTTGAAAGTATTTTTATTTTTAAGTTCAAACTAAGTTCAGTTTGTACTTCAAAATCCGATTTTTACTTTATTATTTTAATTATTAAATTATAATTAATAATTATTAAATACTTTATTGAAAAGAAGAAAAAAAAACTTCTCCTCTCCATATATTATTATCTCTATTTTAATTGTTTTATTTTTAATGCAATGGGCTTAAAGCTAAAGTAACTTCCCTCTCATATGCAAAGAAGGAGTTAGCGGTTACCCATACCAAGGAGCTCCGTCAACCTACAAATCGTCGTCGTAACAAAAGTAGTGTTTCTTCACATAGTATTCCTTCGAATATTTAAAAGGGGAATGTATCCTTTAAAGTACACAATTAAATTGAAAAGTATTACATTTCTGAGATTTGGAATCACAATATAAATTATAACACATTACAACTACATAAAAAGCAAATGACTTCTACATTAAAACAATGTATGAACATTTTTTATGTTAGCTGAAGTAATAAGCATAAAATGCTTCAGCCTTTTAAATGTTAAAACGAATAGAAGATTTCAAAATAAGAACAGTTCAATGGGAAAAAGTTTTGCAACAATACTCAAATGTCTGGATAATGGATAAATATTTTTAATGCACATATATATGCTGAGGTAAAATTCTACAACATAAAAAGCAGCATGATGTTTATATTTCGATAAACGACATGAGAGCTACTGGACATAGAAATTGGTCACATTTTTCTTTTGAAAAGAGAAAATGCCATTTAGAGAACGATTTATACCGATGGAATATGACGATATCTATAGAATCAAGTCAAAGAAAAGGGTTTCCATGTTTTCTTTCATATCAGAAGATAAAATAAATTCAATGGGAAGAAAATTCATATGTCTGGTGCAGAATTCAAACAGAAATTTTTTTTAAAAATTTCCTTTCAACAAACTCTTTTATTCTATTGACAAGAGATAGACGGACATCTATAACACATTATAGCAAAAAAATAAATTAAATTAGTTCACAAAAATTACATTTGTACCACATTTATCAACATACAGTTGTTGATACAGTTGTTGACTCTTTTATATTTCAAATGTCGATAAAAGAGAATGACCAAAAATGATGCATAAATGAGACAGAACATAACTGAACGACGACCAAATGAACTTAAACATAGAAAATAGATAATTATGCTTGGGTTCACTGTTTTAAAAAATAAAAATTTAAATAATTTATTAATGTAAAATAAATATTCAGTAAAAAGGATAGTTAAAAACTCGGCATTTTTTTTTTGCTTACCCACTTGGCAGACAGCAACATCCAGACCAAGTCCAAGAACCAGTTTGGTCTCATGGAAGGAAGAAAAGGGACGGGGGCAGCTTCTGTTGTGATGGAGCACCCATAGACAGAAGTCTGACTTGACAAAGTGTTGCTGAAGAAGGAGGGCAGTGCCTTCCGGGACTACTTTTTTTTTACTACTTTATTCCGCATTTGCGTATCATATGGAAGAAATTCTCACAGGATAGTCCGACTAGCGAGGCAAGATGCTGAACACCACAAACGCCATCGAGTTCCCTTCAGTTTTTTGAAACAGTGTCTAAAACAAAACAGGCCAGTGGATTGAACTCAACCCTAATGCTCAGTGCCTGAATGGCCGAGTGTCTAGCGCTCTGGCGTTTGGTGCCACAGGTTTCTGGTTCGGTGCCATGGATGTTTGTAGTGATTCTGAATCTACTTTAAGCCGTAGGTCCTGGTCTCATATGACCGTAGAGTGTCACAGAGATCAAGCAGATTTCTTCTCACCCACATCATTCCCAAACTGTAAAGGGACAACTCTTCTCTAGGCACGGTGATGTGGTGTCGTTTAGTAGTAGTAGTAGCCTTAATGTTCACCAGCTGCCTGCTTTTGTCGCTGAACCACTAGTCGGGTTTGCATATTTTTAATTAACATAAGTTGAAGATTGTCTTTGCTTTTTTCTATCGTTTAAAATAGTATTTTAAAATTTACTGAAATTGAGATACGTTGATTCAAATGAATCACTGTTATAGATAGTTAATGAGAGTTTGTAAAGGGTTTAATAAATATCGAAGAATCTCAGAGAATATCTCTGAAAAAATCTCTTAGAATTAAATATATACTTGTGAAGTTTTCAATAACTTATGACTGAGAATACTTTTGAAACTGAGGCGTATAAATGAAAAATAACAAACAAGATTTATTTTTCTGTATTCTAACTCACACTCATAAAAACAAACGCATAAAAGAATGACATATAAGGAGGAGTTACTGTATGTAAAAGTTGTTGCTGTTGTTTCTTATCTCACTTGGTAGACATCTAAATCGAGCCCACGAACCCGTATGATCGAAGGGGAAGGGGAGCAGCTTCTGTTGTGATGGAGCACCCGTAGGTAGAAGTCTGACTTGGCTCCGTGATGCTCTACAGTCATATGAGACCACCACTACTACTACTACTATACCACACCACATCACTGTGCTTAGAGCTGAATTGTCCCTTTAAAGTTTGGGAATGATGCTGGTGAGACGAAGTCTGATTGGGCTCTGTGACGCTCTACGATCATATGAGACCGGGACCTACGGCTTAAAGTGGATTCCGAACCACTACAAACATCCATGTCACCGTCGGGAATCGAACCCGAAACCTGTGACACCGAGGACCAAACACTCGGTCATTCAGGCCCAGTATTTAAAGGTATTACTATTGTAGGAATGTATGTTATTATTTTATAAATTTAAGTTAGTTCATAATATTTTCTTATTTATTTTTTTCTTTTATGTAAGCGGTTTTATAAAATTAATTTACTGATGGATCTTGCACTTTTTGGCATTTAGGCTTTGTATGTCTGTCCTTAAATCAAGTCCTGTTTGTCGTAAATACGAAGTTAATGTAATAAATGTCACGGTTGATCATCGCGTTCCTGCCTTCTGTCACTTTAATTTCCCTTCCTTTCTGATAATGAAATACTTTGTTGATATCTGGATCATTGAGGAAGTAGGTTATTAGTTACGTTTATTTGACCATGGTCTCGCATTAATGGGAACGGATGAATGCCATTGAAACTTATATATATAATTGCCCTGAAGTGGTTTGGGATCTGTAATTATCGGTTAATAAATTGAAACATCCCTTTGGTGTTTCTGCCATGGTCATTAGTTAACTTAATTGTTATTTAAAACATTATTATTTTATTATTCATTTCTTCTGATGGGTAAAATTCATGAACAAAAAATCAAAAACAATGAAATTGTCATCCTTTTAAAATTTATTACAAGAATATGAAGGAATACTTTTTATTACAAGAATATAAAGTATTTAAATATATATTATATATTTACAGTGTATCGGTAACAAATGTACGGAAGGCGATTAATTCATTATTATGAGCATTAATGTATGTTGGAAAATGTTTTGTTTTATACGCAATATTATTCATAAAATTAGAAATATGTAATAGAAAATAGTATGTGTAATTCGGTTGAAAAACTTTTTTTTAAACTATGCATGTAAAATTTAAAATACTGAAAAACATTTAAAAGTTATTTAATAATATATTAGGACTAATTTCAAGAAAATGGGACATTAAAATTATTTATTGATAATAGTTAATGAATAATTCATAACTATTCATTGTTATAAAGCAATTGTTTATGAGGTTCCTCTGCAATTAAGATAGATTTTTATCCAATAAGTTTCTTTTTAAAGAATTTAAAGTAATTAAAAATCCAAATCCAAACAATAGCTGTTTTACTGATTAAGTTATTCAACATTTTAAATATTAGCAGATTGGTTATTAACGTATGTATGGGGCAAATTACTTTTATTCCTGTCAGAAATACTTTAATTTTGAAAATAATTTTTGATTTCATTAAAAAATATTTATTTAATGAATCAGAAAAAGTTATTACATTAATATAATAAGATAAACGAAATTTTAATCCATATTACTAATCATTCAATTTCTATAGACAAATGATTTACAGAACTTAAAAAAAATAATTTCTCATATTCTAGAAAAATAATCTCTGGTGCATATCTTAGTCGTAGCTAATGTTCTAATTTCAAAAATATTAGCCGTGATACCATCATAAATATAACGTGTGACTTTATAGTAGATAGTATTTTAAAGAAGCTAGTAAAAAATAAGTAAGAAAGATAATAAGTAAAGATAATAAGTAAGAAAGATAATAAGTAAAGATAATAAGTAAGAAAGATAGTAAAGAAACTTTGATCATAATAGTAATAATAACAGTAGATCTATCTTCCCGTGGTGTACCTTGGTAACGTCCTAGGTGTATAAAGATCAACTCTAACTGCATGCAGCAAAGCTCCTAAAGTGATCACTTTCGTGGGACTTCGTGTAGTCTGTGTCTTACAATGGAATGTTGTCGGCCTCTTTCAATCTAAGATTCAACATTTCCTTGCCAGCCATGATGTTGAGATTTGCGATGGCCTACGACTGTTTGGAGAGCCATCTGCACCATATTGGCATTTTTGATAGCCCAAATTACCCAATCTGTGGGAAAGACGAGATCATGGACAGACACCATATAGCAGGATGCCCGGCCTTGCGTGGGGACTCTGAGGTGAAAAGATATTGGAGCGTTAGAACTTAGCTGATGAGATATTGCCTTTTTTATTCTTATTGCTTTCTTTTTTCTTGTGTGTGTTTTACACTGTTTTGATCTCGTAAGAGTTTGCCATTTTCTGTCGAAATAGGGAGACAAAAACAATGCACGAAAAGATTCTAATGAATTTTTTTTTAATTAAATTTTTAGAAGTCAGCGAAGTTTAAAGTCAAAGTAATTAGATCTTCTGACATTTTTATCATACCTTAATTTTATTATTTGTTAGCATGTATATAAATGGTTAAATAAAGCTTAAATACATATTTTCAAATTCAGTTACTATACATTAAAAATTCAGGTTTGTTTGACGCTCTACGGTTCTCTTGGCACATGAGGGCTAAACAGACCGATACCTACAGTTTTAAGTGGATTCCGAACCACTACATGGCAACGTCGGGACTCTAACCCGAAAGCTGTGATACCGAGCGCCAGAGCGTTAGCCTCTCGGCCATCAGGCCTCTAAACGTTCAGTTGCAAAGGTGTGAAGTGAAGTTTTTTTTGATGCTGATATCTTTGGTAAATTAATGACCATAAATTCACTTGATGAATTATGGTAAATAATTCATAAATGTTATTATCAAACAATATATCTAATTAATCGCAATAAAATCCACATTCTAAATATAATTTAAGCATTCATCCTCTGCATTGTAACTTGTCATATTATCTACAACGCAGAAATTAGCAATTTTAGGTGATTTAAAAAATTTATTAAAATTACTATAAGCTTTTATTGAGAATATTTTATTATCACATTATTGATCTAATTTACTGAATTTATATAGTAGTAATTTTTCGACACAGTTGTTAAAGAAATAATTTTTGGTTTATTTTTTGTGCCAGAAAAATTTAAAATAAATTATTTCTAGTGATTTAAAAACAATGAAAAATCAAAAATTTGCATGTGAATTTTGTGAGTTTTTAAAGTAGGTTGAATGTATTCGGTTTTAAAAATCTGTTAATCTTAAAATAAAAATTTTGTTTTTATTTTATCACACAAGTTAAAAGCATATACTTTAAATCTTTATGGTGAAACTTTTATCGATATACTTTCGATGTTGTTAAAAAGTTTTCTTAATTTGTTTTCTTTTTAGAACATCAAAAAAAGTTTTTTGCTGCGGAAAAAAAGTATTTAGTAGGATTTCAAAATTATAATAATAGGAACAAAAAAAATCCCTTCTGGCAAAATTTTTTTTTTATTTAATTTTCTATTAAAAACGAAACAAAATTTTTTTATTATTTTTCTTATTTCTGATTCTTTTTTTCTTAATCTTGATAAAAATGCGAGCGTAACTTTGTCATTTAAAAAAGAGAATCTTTGACTATATTAATTTTCAACTTTTTTGCATGTAGAATTAAAAATTAGATAGATGTTTCTCTTTTTGATATCAAAAGAGATTTTAAGAAAAGATAAGAAAAAATTTAGCGTGATTAATAAAATTGGTTAAAGCTGATAAGTTCCAAACGAAGCTCTTTAAATAAAAGTAATAAAGCCTTTTAAATTTTTTTTCTAAATCTCCTTTTTTTAGTCGAATAATAAGTTATCCGTTTTAATTTTTTGTTTAGAATTTTTGAATAAATAAATTTTGTGCGAACTAGATACACAGATAAATTCATTTTATTCCATTCACGTCTCTACTATTATGAGCTTAAATTTTTATTTAACTATTTAATTCCAAATAGTTTTTATAATAAATATTTTTAAAATGGTTTAAGGAGTTAGTGTTCTTGTTTTACCTTTAGATGCTTTTCTGAATACTAAGTTTTTTTTTCTAATTAAATTTATTTCAAAATTTACCATGAAACCTTTGCTTCACTTTAAAAATGAAACTCCGAATGTAAGGATTTTTGGACAAATCCACCGTCGCACAAAGTTATACTTTATAAACAAATATTAAAGAAACAGATATTGATACTAAGTTTTTACATTTTTCAATGGCTTAGCTATGCCTTCATTTGTTACAATAATATTTTATTTCATTATATATTTGACATCTTCACTTAAAAATTTAAAGTACACTTTTCAACTTATTTGAAACCTATACTTTATATTTCAGAATATACTTAAAATGCATCGTCAATTTAAAAATTCTTCTTAGTCTTTGCTGAATTTCGTGTAAATGCTTTCGATTTATACGTTTTATTATTTAATGAAACTACAAGATAGCTGTAATTTATTCAATGTAGTCTTTTTCAAATAGTAGGAAAAATATTTTTAGATTTTTTTTTTACTTTTGCGAATTTTCAATAAAAAAAATGAAAGAATTAATTGATTATCAGAATTGTATGCCAAATAATTTATGGATTATGTTTTATACGGTGATAAGCTGATAAAAAAAGACATACAAATTGCAATCAAATGCATTACATAATGTAATCACGATATTTGGCATAATTTATTTTCTGTATTTAAATGTCTGTATTGCAAGCTTAATGATATCAGACTTGTTCATGTTATTTAAATTGCAGATAAAGGGTCATTAATTGGAGGACGCATTCAATATTTTATATCATATTTTTTTCCTAATGTAACTGGCAATACAGAGACAGTTATCTTTATGCCATAAGGGCTGCACCAACGTTAGTTATTTAGCACTACCCGGGGGCACGTGTAGCTTCTAGATATGTTACGGACGCGAGTAACACTACCCCCACAACTCTCTACGATCTTATTAGACCTGGACCTACGATTTAAAGTGGATTCCGAACCCCTACAAACATCCACGGCATCGTCGGGACTCGTGTGGTACCGAGCGCCAGGGCGTCAGTCACATGGCCATCAGACCCGTTTATATCATATTATATCAACAGATATAAATAGATGTAATTATATTCCTGTTTTGATATACACATGTATTTGAAGATCAAAATAATTACATCCAGTTCCATAAAGTATTTATTATCTTTTCTTTTTTTCTGATTTCTTCTCAAGAGTAATTGGATAAAATGAGATAAAGCAGCTAACACGAGCATAAATCTCAATGTGGTGTCAAATCAAGTCATAAAGTATTTCAAGGGCTTGATGTTGTTGTTGTGTCTAATCTTCAATGTCCTGCAATGCGGGACGGACATCCTATGAGTGATCTACTCATGGATGAGGAAAAGGGGCAGCTTCTGTTGTGATGGAGCACCCGTAGGTAGAAGTCTGACTTTTGCTCCGTGACGCTCTTACAGTCATATAAGACCGGGACCTATGGCTTAAAGTGGATTCCGAATCACTACAAACATCCATGGCATCCCGGGACACGAACCCGAAACCTGTGGTACCGAGGGCCAGAGCGCTAGCTACTAGACCATTCAGGCCCATTTCAAGGTCTTACAAAATGTAAGTTAAAAACAATTTATATTTTATTTTATAACATATTTGATATCTTCAGTAAAAGTTTTAAAATTTACCTTTCAACTTATTTGAAACCTATACTTTATATTTTAGAATATACTTAAAATGCATCGTCAAATTAAAAATTCTTCTAGGTCCTTGCTGACTTTTGTGTAAATGCTTTCGATTTATACGTTTTATTTTTTAATACAACTACAAGATAGCTGAGATTTATTCAAGGCAGTCTTTTTCAAATACTAAGATAAAGAATTTTAGATTCTTTTTTTACTTTTGCGAATTTTCATTAAAAAAAGAAAGCATTTATTGCTTATCAGCATTGTAGGCTACATAATTTATGGATTGTGTTTTGTAGAGGATAAAAGGACATACAAATTGCATTTCATAAAGTAATCATGGTGCAGTTTTTTCTGTATTTAATTATCTGTATTTTCAGCCTAATGAAATCACACTTGTTCACGTTATTTATTTTGTGGGTAAAAATTCATTAATTGGAGGACGCATGCATTATATTATATCATATTAGATTAACAGTTGTAAATAGAAGCAATTCTATTCCTGTTTTAATATATATATGTATATGCAGTTCAAAATAATTACATCCTGTTCCATAAAGTATTTTAAGGGCCTTCAAAATGTGAGTTAAAAACTCTTGATACATTACTTTACAACATATCTGACATCTTCACTTAAAGTTTTAAAATATACTTTTTAACTTATCAAAAAACTATACTTTATATTTTAAAATATACCTAAAAATTCTTCTTACTCCTTACTGAATTTTGAGTAAATGCTTACGATTTATACGTTTTATTATTTAACACAACTACAAGATAGCTTTGATTTATTCAATGCAGTCTTTTACAAACGCCAAGAAAAAGGGTTTTAGATATTTTTTTTTACATGAAAAGTACAAATACAGCTGATGCTATTTCTTTCGAAAGAAAAACATTGGATCTAGTTCAGATTTAAAGTGCCCGAATCTTATTTCAGTTCATTGAATTTTTTCTAGTAGTTTCTGTCTATCAGATCACAGCTACAAATTCAAGCAAAGTCTTCGATTCGCTCGAGGTGTTTTCGGTTGTCGTAGATACGATACCTATCTTTCTGCAGTGACATATCGCTCTGAAAGTAAAAAGAACTGCTGACACTTTCGCCTTAAAAAACAACCAAAAAGAGTCTGCTTTTTATTACTCTTTTCCGTATCCTGTCTTTCCGTGACTTGATTTTTAAAAATGAAAGCATTGTCAGCTGAAAAATAAAGCAATAAAACGAAGAAAGCAAAACTTATTTATGAATCTTTTGAGACTGAAAACATTATTTCTTTCACACACAATGTTTCACGTCACTTGATGTTAGAATGGTCAAAGTGTCAACGCTCCAAAAATATTTTAACATTTTTATCCATTTTCTTATCGGCCTAAGCTTGTTTCTTGGAAGATTAGAATCTTAAGTGTTTTTTGAGGCATATCAGTTAAGAATTGTTATGCAAATTTCAACTATTCAGTTTCGCGTCCACTGTAAATTTTATTGTTACATCGATGTAGTTATAATACCAAAAGCGATTTTACCGTGTTATTTTAAATGTAAAATATGTTTCAGGGCGATAAAATTTGATTGCTGTAAACTATTAACCTCTATTATTAAATGATTCGTTGTTAAATAATTATAAAAAAGACTGGTGAATGCACTTTTTCAATAAAAATGAAATCATTTACTGCTTATCAGTATTGTATGCCAAATAATTTTTGGATTATGTTTTATACGGGGATCAACTGGTTACAATGAAATTAAAATTGCATTACATAAAGTAATCATGTTATTTGGTGTAATTTTTTTTTGTATTTAAATTTCTCTATTGCAAGCGTAATGAAATCAGATTTGTTCATGTTAATAAAATGGCGGGTAAAGGGTCATTAATTAGAGGACGCGACCATTATATTATATCATATAAGATTAACAGATGCAAATAGAAATAAATCTATTCCTGTTTTAATATACATGTGTATATGAAGTGTATATATATCCTGTTCCCTAAAGTTTTTCAGGGTCTACAAAATGTAAGTTCAAAACAAAAAAATTATTACGAAAATCTTCAAAATATATTTTTTAATTTATTTGAAATCTATACTTAATATTTTAAACTATATTTAAAAGCATCATAAATTTAAAAATTCTTCTTAGTCCTTGCTGAATTTCGTGTAAATGCTTTCGATTTATAGGTTTTATTATTTAACGCAACTCCAAGATAGCTGTGATTTATTCAAGGCAGTCTTTTCCAAATACTAAGAAAAAGATTTTTAGATTTTTTTTTTACCTGAAACGTACAAATATAGCTGATGCTATTTCTTTCGAAAGAAAAACATTGGATCTAGTTCAGATTTAAAGTGCCCGAATCTTATTTCAGTTCATTGAATGTTTTCTTGTAGTTTCTGTCTATCGGATCACAGCAACAAACTCAAGCTTTCTCAAAAAAAAAAGTCTTCGATTCGCTCGAGGTGTTTTCGGTTGTCGTAGATACGATACCTATCTTTCTGCAGTGACATATCGCTCTGAAAGTAAAAAGAGCTGCTGTCACTTTCTCCTTAAAAAATAACCAAAAGAGTCTGCTTTTTATTACATTTTCCGTATCCTCACTTTCCGTGACTTGATTTTTAAAAATGAAAACATTGTCAGCTGACAAATAAAGCAATAAAAGAAAGAAAACCAAATTTATTTATGAATCTTTCGAGACTGAAAACATTATTTCTTTCAAACACGGTGTTTCACGTCACTTGAAGTTAGAGTGGCCAAAGTGTCAACCCTTATAAAATATTTTAAAATTTGTACCCTGTTACTTATAGGGCTAAGTTTGTTTCTTGAAAGATTATATTTTAAGCGGTTTTCTGAGGCATATCAGTTAGGCATTGTTATGCAAATTTCAATTACTCAATTTCGCTTTTATTTTTAATTTTATTGCACATCGATGTAGTTATAATACCAAAGGCGATTTCAACGCGTTGTTTTTTTTATCATAAGATATGATTGAGCCCGATACGGTTTGATTGCTGTAAATTTTTACCATCTATTATTAAATGATTCGTTGTTAAGTAATTATAAAAAAGACTGGTGAATGAAATTTTTCAATAAAAAGGAAAACGTTTACTGCTTAACAGTATTGTATGCCAAATAATTTTTGGATTATGTATTATATGGGGATCAACTGGTTACAATGAAATTAAAATTGCATTACATATAAAGTAATTATGTTATTTGGTGTAATTTTTTTTTGTATTTAAATTTCTCTATTGCAAGCGTAATGAAATCAGATTTGTTCATGTTATTAAAATGGCGGGTAAAGGGTCATTAATTAGAGGACGCGTACGTTATATTATATCATATAAGATCAACAAATGCAGATAGAAGTAATTCTATTTCTGTTTTAATATACATGTGTATATGAAGTGTATATATATCCTGTTCATTAAAGTTTTCCAAGGGCCTACAAAATGTAAGTTCAACACAAAAATTTATTACAAAAAGCTTTTATTAAACAACAAAGCAAAACATATTTTTATTACAAAATTTTTATTATTTATATTACAAAAGCAAAATATATTTTTTAATTTATTTGAAATCTATACTTAATATTTTAAACTATATTTATAAGCATCATAAATTAAAAAATTCCTTGCTGAATTTTGCGTAAATTCGATTTATTCGATTTATACGTTTTATTATTTAACGCAACTACAAGATAGCTGTGATTTATTCAAGGCAGTCTTTTCCAAATACTAAGAAAAAGATTTTTAGATTTTTTTTACCTGAAACGTACAAATACAGCTGATGCTATTTCTTTCGAAAGAAAAACATTGGATCTAGTTCAGATTTAAAGTGCCCGAATCTTATTTCAGTTCATGGAATGTTTTCTTGTAGTTTCTGTCTATCGGATCACAGCAACAAATTCAAGCTTTCTCGAAAAAACAGTCTTCTATTGGGACGAGGTGTTTTCGGTTGTCGTAGATACGATACCTATCTTTCTGCAGTGACATATCGCTCTGAAAGTAAAAAGAGCTGCTGTCACTTTCGCCTTAAAAATAACCAAAAGAGTCTGCTTTTTATTACTTTTTCCGTATCCTCACTTTCCGTGACTTGATTTTTAAAAATGAAAACATTGTCAGCTGACAAATAAAGCAATAAAAGAAAGAAAACCAAATTTATTTATGAATCTTTCGAGACTGAAAACATTATTTCTTTCAAACATGGTGTTTCACATCACTTAAAGTTAGAGTGGTCAAAGTGTCAACGCTTCAAAAATATTTTAAAATTTTTATCAATTTTCTTATAGACTTAAGCTTGTTTCTTGGAAGAGTAGATTCTTAAGTGTTTTCTGAGGCATATCAGTTAGGCATTGTTATGCAAATTTCAACTATTCAGTTTCGCGTCCATTCTTAATTTTATTGTCCCATCGATGTAAATATAATGCCAATGGTGATTTCAACGCGTTGTTTTTTAAGGTAACATAGGTTTAGGAGCAATAAAGTTTAAATACTGTAAATTATTACCATCTATTCTGAAGTAGTTCTTTGTTAAACAATTATAAAAACGACTGGTGAATGCAAATTTTCGTTAAAAAACGAAAGCATCTTTTACTTATCAGTGTTATATGGCAAATAATTTATGGATTTTGTTTTATAGAGGAATAGGTTGGTTGAAAATGACATACAAATTGCAATCAGATGTATTACATAAAGTAATCACGATAGTTGGCGTAATTTTTATGTATTTAAATGTCTCTATTGTAAACCTAATGACATCAGACTTGTTCATGCTATTTAAATTGCGGGTAATCGGTCATTATTTGGAGGACGCAACCATTATTTTAAAACATATTTTTTTCTAATGCAGCTTGGCAATACAGAGAGAGTTATCTTTATGCCATAAGGACTTCACAAACGTTACTCATGTAGCACTACCCAGGGGATATGTGCAGTTTGAATATATGCTACGGACGCGTGTAACATTACCACACAATGCTGTACGATCACATTAGAGCTGGACCTAAGGTTTAAAGTGGATTCCGAACTACTACAAACATACATGGCATCGCCGGGACACGAACGCGAAACCTGTGGTACCGAGCTCCAGAGCGCAACCACTTGGACATCAGGCCCTCATATATCATATTAGATCAACAGATACCAATAGATATAATTATATTCCTGTTTTAACATACATATGTATATGAAACTCAAAATAATTACATGTTGTTTCACAAAGAATTTCAAGGCCCTACAAAATATAAGTTAAAAACAATTTATACTTTACATTATTTCATATCTGACATCTTCACTTACTGTTTCAAAATATGTTTTTAACTTATTTGAAACCTATACTTTATATTTTAAAAAAAACTTAAAATGCATCGTCAATTTAAAAATTCTTCTTAATCCTTGCTGAATTTGTTGTAAATGTTTTCGATTTATACGTTTTATCATTTAACGCAACTACACGATAGCTGTGATTTATTCAATGCAGTCTTTTCCAAATACCAAGAAAAAGATTTTTTTATTTTCGTTTTACCTGAGACGTACAAATACAACTGATGCTATCTCTTTCGAAAGAAAAACATTGGATATAGTTCAGATTTAAAGTGCCCGAATCTTATTTCAGTTCATTGAATGTTTTCTTGTAGTTTCTGTCTATCGGATCACAGCAATAAAATCAAGCATTCTCGACAAAAAAAAAGTTAGATTCGCTCGAGGTGTTTTCGGTTGTCGTAGATACGATGCCTATCTTTCTGCAGTGACATATCGCTCTGAAAGTAAAAAGAGATCCTGACACTTTCGCTTTAAAAACAACCAAAAGAGTCTGCTTTTTGTTACTTTTTCCGTATCCTGTCTTTCCGTGACTTGATTTTTAAAAATGAAAGCATTGTCAGCTGACAAATAAAGCAATAAAACGAAGAAAGCAAAATTTATTTATGAAGCTTTTGAGACTGAAAATATTATTTCTTTCAAACACAATGTTTCACATCACTTGAAGTTAGAGTGGTCAAAGTGTCAACCCTTCTAAAATATTTAAAAAATTTTACCTTGTTTCTTATAGGGCTAAGTTTGTTTCTTGAAAGTTGATATTTTAAGTGGTTTTCTGAGGCATATCAGTTAGGCATTGTTATGCAAATTTCAATTACTCCATTTCACTTTTATTTTTAATTTTCAATGTATTTATAATGCCAAAGCCGATTTCAACGCTTTTTTTATCATAAGATATGATTGAGAGCGATACTGTTTGATTACTGTAAATTTTTACCATCTATTATTAAATGATTCGTTGTTAAGTAATTATAGAAAAGACTGGTGAATGAAATTTTTCAATAAAAAGGAAAACGTTTACTGCTTAACAGTATTGTATGCCAAATAATTTTTGGATTATGTATTATATGGGGATCAACCGGTTACAATGAAATTAAAATTGTATTACATAAAGTAATCATGTTATTTGGTGTAATTTTTTTTTGTATTTAAATTTCTCTATTGCAAGCGTAATGAAATCAGATTTGTTTATGTTATTAAAATGGCGGATAAAGGGTCATTAATTAGAGGACGCGTCCATTATATTATATCATATAAGATCAACAGATTCAAATAGAAGTAATTCTATTCCTGTTTTAATATACATGTGTATATGAAGTGTATATATATCCTGTTCCCTTAAGGTTTTCGAGGGTCTACAAAATGTAAGTTCAAAACAAAAATTTATTACAAAAAGCTTCAAAACATATTTTTTAATTTATTTGAAATCTATACTTAATATTTTAAACTATATTTAGAAGCATCATAAATTTAAAAATTCTTCTTATTCCTCGCTGAATTTCGCCTAAAGGCTTTCGATTTATAAGTTTTATTATTTAACGCAACTACAAGATAGCTGTGATTTATTCAATGCAGTCTTTTCCAACTACCAAGAGAAAGAATTTCAGATGTATTTTTTATATGAAAAGTACAAATACAGCTGATCCTATTTCTTTCGAAAGAAAAACATTGGATCTAGTTCAGATTTAAAGTGCCCGAATCTTATTTCAGTTCATTGAATGTTTTCTTGTAGTTTCTGTCTATTGGATCACAGCAAAAAATTCAAGCTTTCTCGAAAAAAAAAGTGTTCGATTCGCTCGAGGTGTTTTCGGTTGTCGTAGATACGATACCTATCTTTCTACAGTGACATATCGCTCTGAAAGTAAAAATAGCTACTGAAACTTTCGCCTTAAAAAACAACCAAAAAGAGTCTGCTTTTTATTTCTCTTTTCCGTATCCTGTCTTTCCGTGACTTGATTTTTAAAAATGAAAGCATTGTCCGCTGACAAATAAAGCAATAAAACGAAGAAAGCAAAATTTATTTATGAATCTTTTGAAACTGAAAGCATTATTTCTTTGAAACACAATGTTTTACATCACTTGAAGTTAGAGTGGTCAAAGTGTCAACGCTTCAAAAATATTTTAAAATTTTTATCCATTTTCTTATAGGCTTAAGCTTGTTTCTTGGAAGAATAGATTCTTAAGTGTTTCCTGAGGCATATCAGTTAGGCATAGTTATGCAAATTTCAACTATTCAGTTTCGCGTCCATTTTTAATTTTATTGCTACATCGATGTAGTTATAAGGCCAAAGGCGAATTCACCATGTTGCTTTGTAAGCTAAAATGTGTTTCACCGCTATACGATTTAATTCCTGTAAATTATTACCATCTGTTCATGAATAGTTCGTTGTTAAACAATTATAAAAAAGACTGGTGAATTCAAATTTTCAATAAAAAGGAAAGCATTAATTGTTTATCAGTATTGCAAGGCAAATAACTTATGGATTATGTTTTATAGGGGGAAAAACAAGTTAAAAATGGCATATAAATTGCATTACATAAAGTAAATATTACTTAAAGATGCATTGCATTAAATAATCATGGCATTTAGTGTAATTTGTTTTCCGTATTTAATTTTCTGTATTGTAAGCCTATTGAAATCAGACTTGATTCCGTTATTTAATTTGCCCTTAAAACTTCATTAATTGGAGGACGCATGCATTATATTTTATATCATATTAGATCAACTGTTGTAAATAGAAGTAAATCTATTCCCGTTTTAATATACATATGTATATGAAGTTCAAAATAATTACATTCTCTTTCATAAATGTCAAGGGCCTACAAAATGTAAGTTAAGAACACTTTATTATATTACATATAATCTTCACTTAAAGATTTAAAATATACTTTTAAGCTTATTTGAAATATATAGTATATATTTAAAAATAAACTTAAAAAGCATCGTCAATTTAAAAATTCTTCTTAGTCCTTGCTGAATTTCGTGTAAATGCTTTCGATTTATACGTTTTATTATTTAACACAACTACAAGACAGATGTGATTTATTCAATGCGGTCTTTTCTAAATGATAAGAAAAAGATTTCTTTTAAATTTTTTTATCTGAAAAGTACAAATACAGCTGATGCCATTTCTTCTGAAAGGAAACATTGGATCTAGTTCCGATTTAAAGTGCCCGAATCTTATTTCAGTTCATTGAATGTTTTTTTGTAGTTTCAATCTATCAGATCACAGCGACAAATTCAAGCTTTCTCGAAAAAAAAAAAGTCTTCGATTCGCTTGAGGTGTTTTCGATTGTCGTAGATACGATACCTATCTTTCTGCAGTGACATATCGCTCTGGAAGTAAAAAGAGCTGCTGACACTTTCGTCTTAAAAAACAACCAAAAGAGTCTGCTTTTTATTATTCTTTTCCGTATCCTGTCTTTCCGTGACTTGATTTTTAAAAATGAAAGCATTGTCAGCTGACAAATAAAGCAATAAAACGAAGAAAACCAAATTTATTTATGAATCTTTTGAGACCGAAAACATTATTTCTTTCAAACACGATGTTTCACGTCACTTGAAGTTATACTGCTCAAAGTGTCAACGCTTCAAAAATATTTTAAAATTTTTATCCATCTTCTTATAGGCTTAAGTTTGTTTCTTGGAAGGTTAGATTCTTAAGCGTTTTCTGAGGCATACCAGTAGGGCATTGTTATGCAAATTTCAACTTTTCAGTTTCTCGTCCATTCTTAATTTTTTTGTTACATCTATGTAAATATAATGCTAAAGGCGGTTTCAAAGCGATGTTTTTTAAGGTAAGATACGTTGCAGCGCGATACGGTTTGATTACTGTAAATTGTTAGCATCCATTCTTAAATAGTTCGTTGTTAAATAATTATGGGGCCTGAATGACCGAGTGTCTAGCGTTCCAGCGCTAGGTGTCAGAGGTTTTGGGTTCGAGTCCCGGTGGTACCATGGATGTTTGCAGTGGTTCTGTATCCACTTTATACCGTAGGTCCTGGTCTAATATGATTGTAGAGTATTGTGTGGGCAGTATTGCTCGTTTCCGTATCGTATCTTTAAGCTACGCGTGACTCCTGGGTAGTGCTAAATAAGTAACAGGCCTCGTCGGTGCAGCTCACAGGGACGTGGTAAATACAATCCAGTCCTCGACGCAATTACCTTTTTTCACTTCTGATTGGATTCGATACTTCCTCACCCTATGGTCTATCCCCAATCACGATACAGCGCCTCATCACATAATCTATATTCCACTTGTAATTGTTTCCATCTGTGAGGTACAACAAACAATCGCTAATTTCATGATTTATCATTATCCATGACACTGATTATCTGCTGTGAGATTTGAGTGATAGGTTTCATTATGCACTTGTTAAAGAATGTACATTCCTTTTCCCTGGGAACAGAAATGCTTTATCTCTTCTCGTGGGAAAAATGCTACAGTATGCAAGACTTTTTCATATATGGATATAGAAACTTTTCACAGTCTAAATTTTCTAGACTATACTAGAAAGTCTATATAAAATATGTGTAAAAGCTTTTCCATATATTTTTATTAGCAATATCGTGACACTTTTATCAAACTATTCATTATCCAGAATTTATAAAATGTCATTATAATTATCAGTTCTTTGTCAGAAATTTTATGAGATTGCTTACATATATAGCTTAATTTTCTTGATCAAATTAACTTGATTTTCTTCATTGGAGCAATAGCCCCATGATAGGCCGAGGCAATCTGCCTACTCGAAGATTTCGAGACAGGAGATGTTTTTCTTTTTACGTGATAGGGTTGTCAGCATTACGCCCAACAGTTATATAAAACGGGAACCTACTGTTTAAAGTGCATTCCAAACTGCTACAAACATCCATGGCACTTCCGAGACTCGAACCCTGTGGTACCGAGTGTCAGAGCGCTAGTCACTGGGCCATTAGGACCAGAATTTGGTCCTGACGAGAACTAAATCTTTCATCGTCTTTTAACCGGCCTCTTCTTCGCATCCTATTAAGAACTAGTTTAACTTGATTTTTTTTCTAATTATTAATTTCTTTTCTATAACACAGTGTATATAAATTTTGCATTGAATATCTATTTCCTAAATCTACAAAATGCTTTTAAAATATATTGTACACTGAGTAATATCAATTCTACAAACTTAAATCCGTTTTTGAGCTTTTAAAATTAAGATGCATAAAATTAGCGATTAAGGGGGTTAAAATAATTCACAGATCAATAAAGTATTCCGTCATAAATATATTTTTATTCTTATCTGAGAATTGATTCTTATTTCTCTTCTATTTATCATTAGAATCTTTATAAGTGTCATAAACAGATAATAAAGTTAGTTTGAATCAATCTATTCAATTTTTGTAAAAGAGATAAGAAGCAAGCGCTCTGGTTGCTTGCGAATCAATTTATGTCTACCAAAGATTTATTTTCGATGGTGTTAACTTACAACAAGTGATTACTTCCTTGAGAAAGGGAGTCTTAATGGGCCATTTCAGTAGTTTTATGTGAAAATTTGGGACTTTTCCGGATTCTTCATTCCAGGAGAGACACTTCTCTTGAAAAAGGTGCAGTTTATTAAAAGTATATAATTGCGTACCAAAGAATTCTTTGAAAAGTATTTCTATTCAGAACTAAGATATATAGAATCTTTCATGGGAAGATTGTCTTCGTTGAAATGGAATGGGTTCAGCTTAAGATATTTAATGAAGAATACAGCTGAAGCATCTTAGTAATGAAGATAATTAAAGTCTGCAATATCTTAGGTCTGAATAGATTAGAAATAGAGTGACTTGTAAATAAAGAGGTTTCCTCAAAAATTAAATAAACTTAATAAAAATTAAATAAACTTAATAAAAATTAAATAAACTTAATAAAAATTAAATAAACTTAATAAAAATTAAATAAACTTAATAAAAATTAAATAAACTTAATAAAAATTAAATAAACTTAATAAAAATTAAATAAACTTAAAATTAATTAAACGGAAATAAACTTAATAAAAATTAAATAAACTTAAAATTAATTAAACGGAAATAAAATTAAATAAAATTACAAATAAAATTAATTAAATAAAATTACAAATAAAATTAATTAAACGGAAATAAAATTAAATAAAATTACAAATAAAATTAATTAAATAAAATTACAAATAAAATTAATTAAACGGAAATAAAATTAAATAAAATTACAAATAAAATTAAACGGAAATAAAATTAAATAAAATTACAAATAAAATTAAACAAAAATGAAATAAATTTAAAAATTAAATTAAAATTAATATAAAATAAAATTGCACACAATTACATAAAAATTAAATAAATTTATTAAAAATGAAATGAAATTAAAATTAAAAATGAAATGAAATGATGTAAAATTAATTGAAATTTAATAAAATAAATTTACATAAATTTTATAAAATAAAATTTAAACATATATTTAATCCCTAAAGCATACTTTTGAAAATTTTCATAGTTAGTGTGATTTAATAGATACCTCTTTATAAACATAGTAAGATATTTAAGTGTTTGTTTGTATTTCGCAAAACTTGAAAACTCTAACACTTATAATTTCATTTTTTCTTTGAGTTAATTTTTTTCTAATGAAAAAATTATTCTTTTGTATTTCTTAATTACATAAAAACTATAATTTTTTATTTTTAAATTGTATTTTAGAACTATTTGGTTCAAAAATCATCTGTAACATAATGTTAGTTTGTTAACAAAGGGGATTTTGCGTTCTTATTTGACCTTCGTCATTCATAATTCGCATTTAAGGTATTTTTTTTTAATTCTTTGATTTTTCATTAGTTAATGATACGGTGATTCATTTTAGAGTGATTGAGAATAAAAATCGTTTTGAAGATTCTCTTGCAATTAAAATGGTAAATATTTAGTGATTGTGTTCATTTTAATATCTTTTTTGTTCATTTCAAATGTCCCGCTCTATTTTTTCATTTTTCATTTATTTTTATATAAGTTCTTTTTTTATTTTATTGTAATGAAATAAATTAATATAAAATATTTATATATGTTGCTTCTGATAACAATCTTTTGATAAGACTTTGATTCATTATACATATTTTTAATGTTGAAAAAAATTAAATTGCCAGTTTACAAGATTATTTTACTTAAGAGGAAAATTCATTTAATATCTTCATAATTTGTAATAATTTTTTTTATGTTATCCATTGCTATTGAGCAATTTACTTAAATCAAATGTTCAAATCCTAATTTCAAACTTTTGCCTATCACTAATTTAGTTTCATTTAATTTGATATTTTTTAAAAGTATTGTATTTACTTTCTTTTTCCCGTATTTAAATAACGAACGGTAAATACTCAAGTTCAAATTCGGTTAGAAAAGGAATTTATTAGGTTTTCTTTCGTTTTGAATAAGGAAATTTTGCATTATTACAATGAGCATGTTTAATTTCATTTTCTCGAAACTAGCCGCTGATATGCTTTATAATCACCAAATTTATAACACTATGACTAAGTTTGAACAACGTTAGGTTATACCAACTAGTAATAAAATTACCTTAATCATTATGATTGAATAATTTTTTTTAATTCGGTACAAATAATAGATCGTTATAGGCTAGCCGAGAATTATCAGCAATGAAATTTATCGTTATCGCATTTGGAAATTAAAACATGTAATAATTGACACGTATTAAATGATTATGAATTTGTGATACGAAAGTGTAAAACATTTAAAGAATAATATAAATCTATAAATAATATAAATATATAAATAATATAAATATATAAATAATATAAATAATATAAATATATAAATAATATAAATAATATAAATATATAAATAATATAAATATATAAATAATATAAATATATAAATATATAAATATATAAATATATAAATATATAAATATATAAATATATAAATAATATAAATATATAAATAATATAAATCTATAAATATATAAATAATATAAATATGTAAATAATATAAATATATAAATAATATAAATATATAAATATATGAATATAAATTTAATAATGTGTGACATTCTCCATTCGTAAATACAACATTTGAGATAAACAATAAATATTTAAGAAACGACTAGTCGCATGAAGAATAAAAAAAAATTTGTGCATAAACATTACACAAGACGGAAGTTAAACTTCATGCTAGGTGTTTGTGGAGAAAAAGAGAATATTTCCTGTATTCATGAAAAATCCTTATTGAAGAGTTACATATAATTTATTAGAGTGTGAAATAATTATTTGCTCAGAAAAGAAATAACTGTTTTGTAATAGCTAAAGTATGAAATGAAGCTTCTTGATTCTAATCTTCCTACGTATCGTGAGAAAACTGCATCAATTGTTGTTCCGTAGCGTGTAGTAGGCTGACGTGGTGAATGGTTCATTTTCAACAATAATTTTTCCTCCAAAAACTGAATCAACGGAGATTCTATCCAAGTTCTGAAGTTCCTACTGATGTATATAGGAGTAACTAGCGGTGAATGAATCTCATGGTGTTTGGAATGTTTTTATTAGGTGAAATGTAAATTGCTATGATCATATTCCGTTTTTTAATGTCTATGAGATTCTGTCAAAGCAATGAACAACGGATGAAAGACGCTTGGAATGTTTTTTTTTATTAATTGACTAAATTAGGTGGCCAAACTAGGATACAAAAAGTAAGTGCGTAGTAGTAATTCATTTTATTTCGTATATAAACTGTTGTTACCACTGTGTTTGCTTACTTGATTATTTGGCACACATTTGGTGCAAGGATTAAAGGATTCTAAATCTTTACTATAATCAGATTCAAATTTCAATCGAACCGTTGTTTCTGTTAAATTCCTTTGTGAAGCAAATTAAAGCATCACAAACAATCGCAAGTATGGAAGTGATCATTATTCTAATGAAACTGACCGATTTCCACTCTATCAATGAAAACAGAGAATGTGATAACATGCTTACATATATGCACACAAAATGAGAAAAACAGAAGCTCCCACTTCCATAACAAAAAAGTTGGCGAACTTGCTGTCTGGAGTCTCATATAAGAAGCTAACTTTAAAAATAAGATTTTTGTAGTTTAATAATAACTCTAATAAAAAATATTTTGTCGTGAATTTTGTCTTCATACCAGATAAAACAACAATGAATTTACAGAAAAAAATTGACCTTAAAGTATTAAAGATTGGAGTATAAAAGTTAAAAGTTGCTTAAAGTATTAAAGTTTTTATGAAATACAGATAGACGGTTCTCTTTTTATACATTACATATATAATCCATATGTTGTAAATAAATAAACTAAGGGACAAGCATCGTACAAAAGTATAGCGAGGCATTAAGAAAAAGGCCATAATAAGGCCATAGATTAAAAAATAAGAAAATAAATGTAGTTTGTGGATTTGCGAGTACTGCATACAAAAGAAAGAAACAACTTGCATGTGTAGTATAAAATAAAACAAAGCAATAACGGCATAACATAAAATATATCCACAAAACTGAAGATTATTGAAAACAGAAAAAATGAAACTCTGAACATGAAGATAAGTTTCTATTGTTCTTGAGAAATGTTCCACTGCGACGTTAGAATTTTGCGATTAAAATAAAATGGCAATTATTTCCTTTTCTTTGTCTTCTTCAGACGTGTACAGTTAGTCTAAAAGTGATTATATTTTTATATTTTATATATAGTATTAGACAGACTGAAGACGGCGTGAAGTATTTCCTCTAGATAAAAATTAAACCACTCTAATCAAATTAATTGCAAGCATTAATTATCATGAATTAAAACTGTCATTATAATTGGGCTCTTAACAACTGCAACAATTGCACATTTATATGGAGCTTCCCATACGACAGGGATTCTGAAACTGTAGGGAGGGAAGTATTTCATACAGATAAAAATTAAACCAGACTAAGAAAATTGCAGACTTTAATTATCACGAATTAAAACTTCTATTTTAATTGCGCTCTTAACAATTGCAAAGAATCTTCGATATTAAATCTAAAAGCAATAAATATCGTATTCCTTTCGCAAGAATGTTCATTTAAGAGAGTTGTTATTTTGTTTTCAATATGTCTTACATAATGTTGCCCTCCAGCATACAATTTGATAAATTGCAAGTAATAAATCTAATTTTAATTATTAATAATTAACAACTAATTAATAATAACTAGTTAATTTTTTGCTAGTTAATACTTTGAATAATTTGTCTGTGAACAACAAATCTGGATTACTTATATAAAATAAAACGTATCTTCTCCTATGGCTTTTAGAAAATGAAAATTGCTACTATGGCAATTAGTTAGGTAATAAAAATTGCTACTTAGGCATTTAGATAATGAAAATGGGCTGGAAAGAGACACGATTGTATTACTCCTTAATAAAAGGGTGAACTGCTAAGTTTTTATAACTGTCTTACGAAGCAAGAGACATTTTTTTCTTCGTATAGGATTAACGCTCTTGAATCGTTCTTAAATAAAGTTAATAAAATTTTGTAGGATTCATAATTTGCGATCTAAACTGACATGTTCCTTTTCGATCCTTTTATATTAGATAAGTTGGGCTGATGTAATTTTCTAATGTAATGTACTGGTAATATTCGATTACGATAATGTATAACTAAATCATAAAGGTAATTAACGACGTCATTCCATTATTTTTTACAGTAATCTGCCTTTAAATAGAGCAAAATTGAAGTTGTAATTGATTATATTTCATAATAACTATGAGCTATTATGTATATAAAAAAGGATTTTTAATTTTTATTTTCAGTTACTCAAAAGTGATTACATATTATTTTCTTTCTTACCCTTGACATTCGTCATTCACCATTCACATGGTATTTTTGTATCCCAATTTTACTTAGAACATACTACACATTCCCGATCGACTAGACACACACACAAATCTTCCCGTTAGAATTTTCGGGATTAATACCTCCTTATTTGTGTGTCGTAATGGAGAAATCTCGAGAAACTCCAGTCAGGGCAATCCACATTCACTAATCCTAATTTTTGAAAACAGTGACTGTAATACATGCCGATTATGGATTCGAATCTTTACTCTGTTGAACTCAAATTTACGAGGTTCACTACTGGGTCATGAATTGGCTTAATTTTTTTTTTATTGAGGATAAAAATTATGCCAGTTAGTAGACTGGGTTCTTCTTGTATACAGCACGTGCCACCCGCTGGAACTGGAGCGTCGCCTCTTTAGCATGATTTATCAAAGAGAGGAGAAGAGGAGAACTCGCAACGTACGAGTGGAGTACTCATAACATAAATGATTCATAACGTAGTACTCGTAACTTAAATATTAATTTTTTTTCTTTTCGTAAATCATTCAAAATTAAGAGGAGAAACAGCGTCGCCCTTTTACATGTCAGTTAGCATACATTATCAGTGGTCCACAAGAGCAGAACTCATAACATACAAGCTATGAGTGGAGTACTCATAACATAAATAATTCATAACGTAGTACTAGTAAATTAAATGACTCATAGAGTTTAAAATTATTTTTCTTCTTGTAGATAATTCAAAACTAAGATCTTTTATATGTTAGTTAACATGCATTACCATTGGACCACAAGAGAAGAATCCGTAAAGTACGAGCTACGAGTGGAGTACTCATAACATAAATGATTCATAACGCAGTACTCGTAACTTAAATGACTCATATTGTTTTAAAATTTATGTAATAAAATCTTTGTGAATTGCATAATAGCCGCGGTGAAGAAACATTAGCCCATGTTTTGCATAATGAATAAGCTTTCATTAGATGTATTATTTATTTTAGAACATTTACAGAAATAAATCACTTAGTTTATATTAGATGAGAGTTTTGTTTTTCTGACAAAGAATGTTATCGATTTAGTATAAGAATAACAAATTATCATCGCAGTGAAAGGTTGAAAGGTTTTGTGTTTGTTTTAATCTAAAACATTTACTTTTTTATATTTACTAATTAAATTCCTATTTTTTCTCCCTTTTTAAAAGTAAAAAACTGAAAACTTGATACATGTTTTAAAAAAATACTTTCTGCCTAAATAAAAAGAAGCAGTGATCGAATTAAAAGATAACGAAAAATAAAAAAAGTGCAAAATCTTTTAACTTTTCAATCGATTTTCATTAGAGCACTCAGTAAAAACTGATAAGAGATCAAACTGTTTTTCTAGATGTTTTCTTGGTTTGAATAACATCTAAATGAACTTTGAATAATCTCCAAGTAATTTTGAAATATGATATATCATATAAATTGTTAAAAAAAGCTTACATTTAAAAAAAAATATATATAATAAGTTTTCGATATCATAATAAACAATATGTACAGAATGCAAAGAGATTTAAGAAGTTTTCATTGCTTATTATAATTGTGTAGAAATCTGTGGATATTTGGACTGTGAAATATAAACGAAGTAATTCATTAAAGACATTATGATATTTATTATATAGATTTTAGCAGTAAGTTGTATCTGAAATGGTCCTTTAAATAATATTTACTGTAAAATAACTTATATACATTTTGCAATGGAATATTTATGTTACTATAGGTTTTTCTGACTTAAATTTATTGAATACACTTCCATTGGATGAATAAATAAATAAATGAATAATAACGAGAACCCAAAAAATTATTCATTAGACATCAAGAAATTTCATGTGTAAGTACTTTTTTATCTAAGAATGCAAATGATTAAATTTCCTTCGCCATTTTTTAACATCAATGGGATTTGTGTTCCATGTAAGTCACGAGCAACCCGCACGAGTCACATGAATAGACCCGCATTTGCCTGTCTTGAGAGAAAACTTTCACCGGGAAGATTAACTATCGGTGCTAGATGTTTTACACATGTTGTGACAATTGATATCGAATCACTCGTGTCAGAAAGAAATGACTACTACGGACTCCGGCATAGCATACATATCCGTTGTTTGCCACATACAATGGATATGTATGCCATAGCGCTTATTTCTACTGTCCATTTGCAAGTATAAAAATCCTATAAAATAGCTAATGATTATGACCTGCAATTTTTCTCATATTTGCCGTTAAGTTTCAGGGATACGCTACTAATAATGCCATTACAACGCACTTGTACAAGATGATTATAAAAAAATTCTCTCAATATATGAGTCCTTAGCTATCATACCGTTCACAGAATCTGAAAACAAATTTTGTTTTGAGGTATGCGTTGAAGAATCTCATGAAAAACAACAGTTAAATTCTTATAGTTACGGTTACAATGACACGATTTCAAAAATTTCAAATAGCAACACCTACTTTTTTATTGGAATGTGATTTCCATTGTGAAAAACCATGTATAGCGTTGGAACGGTATCTGCAGCCCGAAAATCGCCGGCTCTAAACAGACTAAGAAGAAAAGTGAAAATAACAAAATAAGGACAGAGAGGAAGGAATTGTGTTTCACAAATTTTCTACGTGACCTCCTTCACATATGACGACACTTTGTATGCGTCAGATGGTGGATAGCACTGAAGCACATCGGGGGATCCTGGTGGCCACGGAAACGTGAAATGACGGGAGATAACTCTGCCACCAAACTGTTGTGTTAAGAAACGTTGATATGTGGGGGAGTGCCATCTTGCATCCACAAGACGTCAGATAGAGCCTTTCACTATATAGATACCTGCCATACTATGTGCTTCAGTTCTATTCATCATTTGCAGTATATAAAGTATTTTCGTGTGTGAAGGAGATCATGTGGAAAATTTGCGTGCCGATTTCCAAAAGTTTGAGAAACACTGGGCTAGAGAGAGAAAGGGAACATTGCGGGAGAAAAAACAAAGGGCGCAAGAACATGAGGTTCATGGGGTGTGAAGATGTTGAGCACCATCTAAAATAACTGTATATCACCAGTTTAGCGAATTTAATTGTGACCGTCACTCGCTCACGGAGGAATTTAAAAAAAGAAGTTGTCTAAAATCGGTTGTTGTGTCAGAAAACATCAAATCAGTGTGCGAAAACTGATAATACTTCGATAATGAGTCATTTTTAGGTATAAGTACTATGACGAGCTTCCAAAAAATTTTACAAGAACATTTAGATGTGAAAAAGATTTGTTCGCGTTGGATTCTGCATAATTTGACAATCGCTCAAATACATTGTCAATTGGTGCAATGAAATGCTTCAAAATGCAATTGTGGTATGCCAAAAGATGTGGACAACATTTAAATAGGTAACGAAACTTGGATCTAGGCGTATGAGCCCGATAATAAAAAGTAATCGATTGTATGGATCCTTCAAGGTGAGCAAAACTCAACAAGAGTTCGCTCAAAAAGCACTTCGAAGTAGATAGTCGCCTGTTTTTTCGGTTAAATGGACATGTGGGAGAATAGTAAAACGATCGATACTGAATGGTACACAAGCATTTGTTTACCAAAATTCTTTGCAGAAATATTAAAAAACAACCGACAACGCAGGATTATTCTTCATCACGACAACACGAGCTCTCACACATCGGTCCAAACAACTCAATATTTGGCCTGTCAAAACATCGAATTGATGGGCCCTTCACCATACAGCCTTGATCTGGCACCTAATGAATTGTTTTTGTTCTCATATGTGACGAATTAATGACATGGTCAACTATTTTCGACGTCAGAAGATGCGTTCAAAATGCATATTTTGGAGATACTTCAATCGGAATGGAAAAAAGTGCTATGAAAAATGATTCAAACATATGAAAAAGTGTATTGATTGTCGCGGAGAATATTTTTAACTAAGAAAAGTTTTGTTTATTATTCCGAATACATATATTGCAACCTTCGTATAATTGGAGCTAATAATAATAAAAAAAAATCAAAATTTTCGTCATTTTTTGAGTAATTAAATAGCTTTCTATGCCAAATCAGATAATAAACAAGGAAATCTACTAATACATATGTAGCATATTTTTTAATATTTGTCATGTTGTTAACTATTTTTAAACCAAAAAATATGTGTTTTACAAGAGAAAGAAAGCGCAAACATTCCATACTATTACGGAAAATACCTCATAGCATTTTTCCTTTTATGAAGAAAGTTAATTAAGGAAGACTATTTTATGAATCTTTTAGCCAAATCTCGGTAAAGAAAGACGCAAAGTATTTTTACAAGCATAAAAAATAATTTTTTTTCCTCACAAATAGCCAGTAGCATAAATCATGATAAAATACAATTAAGTGAATTAAGGCAAATTTTCCTGTCTACGACTGACTAGAAAAAAACCCCCATGACATTTAATTAAGTTTTAATAAGCTTAATAAAAACGTTTCTTATATAATCCGATTACATAAATCAGATGTAATAAATATTTTTTTCACTTAAATCAAAGCTTTGAAAGCTATGATATTTTTATTGCTGAAAGTTACTACGAAAATTCTCTCTATGCTTTTGACTTAATGTAATACATATTTTTATATGAATTTAAATTTTCTGGCATTCTCATTTGCTCTGGAAAGCAAATCCTATTTTTATTTGTAAGAATAAAATAAATAATTAGCTAATTTAAAGGAATGCAAAGCATGTAAATAACTTAATGTGTATAAAATTTTGTCTATTTTAAGAACCAACTTACATCCAAAACTTTTTTTTAACCATGGAAATGAAAGAAACAAAGTTAGTTTGAATATTTAAACTTGAGAAAACATCAATAGTTTTGTCGAGATATTTTAAAAATATTTTAATGCAACTATTAAAATTTGTTAAATATATCTTAATAATATTAATTATTAACCTAAGCTATTTTGATTCGTAATGAAAGAGAAAAAATATGTTTAAACCACATAAAAAAAATAGGCAACATATTTAATATTTAAATATGTTGTCAAAATTTAAATATTAAATATTTAAATTTTGACTGGCGCCAAAAACAGTTTTTCTAGAATTTCATTTATTTACAATTCAAACATTTAAATTTATATATATATATATATTGATTTAAAATAAGATATAGTATAAATCAAATAAATTATAAATATTTAAATTTTGACCGGCGCCAAAAACAGTTTTTCTAGCATTTTATTTATTTACAATTCAAACATTTAAATTTATATATATATTGATTTAAAATAAGATATAGTATAAATCAAATAACTGTGTAATTAAAAAAAAATCTTAAGTGAAGTCTTCCTTTTGATTAAATATAAGGTAGAATATAAATATAGATATAAATAAATAGATATACATTTAAATATTTGGTAAAAATAACAGTTACGGGCGATTTCATGTTTAAAAATACGTTTATTTTTTTAAAAAATGGTATATTTTCATGAAGTTGCCCTTTTATTAAAAATTCAAATGCTATTTATATGTTCATGAATGATATTTAATTGATTTGTATGAATACGTTGAAAATTTATTAAAATTAAAATTACAATTACCAGTAAATAATAAAATATTATTACTGTGTGGAAGACAAACTGAAAACTTTAGGCTATAATTTTAAAATAGCGACTAAATTACGCGTCCTTATTTTGATACCGCTATAAATGATTACCCATGCTTATTTTTGAAATAAGGATTTAGACACTCAATCCTTATTTTAGTGTTTATTATTTAGTTTTCTGTTGAGCAATAATCCTTAGATCCCAATTAGGCCACCTTTTCGTTTTATGTGCCATAAAGAAAACAGAAAAAGGTGTCCTTCACCTTTTGCGTATCCTTGATCAATACTCAGTGGCCCGTAATATAGCGCTTAGATTTATTCAATGTTGCCCTCAAGTACCAGCTGTGGAGAGCATTTAATGTCCTCATAAGTCTCACCCTAGATTTGCGCTCCGCTAAGCATTAATTAAAGGGATATCTGAGAGATCCTTTCGCGTGTTAAAGTGGGTTTCGACATAAGTATTCAGATTCATTCATCTCCCCAGAAACTCAATTAAACGCTCCATTCTTGGCATGTTTGTTAAAAGAAAATGGGGTGTCGTGATGAAAGGAGAGTAAACTTTGAAAATTAAGTGAGGTTGACCTTATAAATATTTGTATAAAATACATCTGTCGGGTAGTATAAAATGATTTCATTAACACATGAAAGAATGTAGTGAAATTGTGTGTGGTATTTTATGATAGGATTTCTTTTTACCCTTGCTGGTCTTGGGGATTATGTGCAACCATGAAAAATGCTGATTATGTCCATAAACTATATCTAATTTAATATTGTGTGCTTAGTAAATTCGTAATTCGCAAAGTATTTTATACAATTTTATTTCAGAAAATTTTACCTAAATGTCACCTACCAAATTTTCGTTTATTTCGCAAGGAAATTTTTTTTATTTGCTAACGATTATATTTAGTATTTATTTATTTCTTTTTTAGATTTCGGTCGTTTTTGTGGATTTATGTATTGTTTTATTCAGTAAAACGAAGTTGGAATCAATACATAAATGTTTGTAATTTTAATTAATTTTTAACTCTCCATGTCCGTTGAAATGGGCCCGGATAGGCTTATTGGGCAGTGCATTTAATTTTCGAACTGGAAGAGCCAGGTTCGAAACATAACAGCAAACCCGAAACCCGCGGTATATACCAGGTATTAGCATGATAAATTCATGTAGAAAGTCCTTTTGTAGTACTGTAATCGTGCTTCCACCTACACGCTGGCAAGAGCTTCCCCTATGGCGATCAGGAGAAATGGTCAATTGACCTTGAGGCTCTCACCCGAGAGGAAGTAGAGCGCAAGGTTGCTCTCCCGCTGAGAAACGTTTAGTTGGTATACAATCTCTCACCCTGAGAGGAAATATATTTAGCGCAACTATGCGTATTAGCTGGCCTACAGACTCTCACCCATAGAGGAAGTATATTTCGTGCACCCTGTGCGTAGCCGAGTTTCGGGATGTCAGCTTAGAAATGGAGACTTTCCACGAATCTATAATTATCTATTTTTGAATGTGTTAAGTATTACTTATCTCTAACTGCATATTTGCGTGGGTAAATCAATCTGTGAGTTCTCCAACCTGTGCCTCAAGTATCTCAGCCTAACCACACCCAGTTGCAATCTGGTTGCCCAACCTGCGCACTATAATCTGTCGCCCGAACCCACAACATTGCAAAACTAGAGGAGATGGGGAGAAGGAGATGACATATTTGAGGGAAGGAGAGTTTGTTCAAAATTATGGTGTTAAAATGTAGGTGTGACGTAGCAGGTGCCTCGTGGTCCATCCTGGATAACACTGAATTTGCTACAATTCTTTCTAGTGACGTATCCGGCATTTGAAAATAATATGCCCAATAGGATAGATAAGTTTAATGAATTTATATACAGGTGCGCCATGAATATATAACATGTATTCCATCTATAAAACATCAAGTCCCTTTTAATAACTAAAAACTGTATATTAATTTATAAGTCTTTGTGGTCTTTAAAGGGTAAAGATTTTAGAAAAATTTGAGTTTTACTTCATGAATCTCAAAATTTTAATGGATGATTTATGATAGTGAAATTCTTCAATATTTTTTGTTTCTTAATTTTAATAAACCAAATAATTTTTGTTCTGCTACTGCATTTAAATTAAATTCTAATTCTTTAAATTAAAATATTTCTGGAATACAATTAACCCTTTTCAAACTTGGTTAATTAATTTTTTTCTATATTCTAGTGAAATAAATTTAATTATCAAAGTGAGTTTTTAAAAAAGCAAATATTTTGCAATATTTAAAGTTTGTTCGCAGCAGAAATGATTTATCATACCGAAGTTCTGGTTAAACAATTTTTTTTGTTAAGGTACTTTACTTTAATAAGCGAAATAATCTTTGTTCAGCTTATAAAATTACGTATGACTATTTAACTCAAATCTATGGCCAGTATAATTCTTATTGGTTTTATAGCCATATTATTAGTCTGTCATTATTAAAAAGTTTTAATTGATCTTTTTTCTGCAATCATACATTTTTTGAATTTTAGTGAAAGTATTTCGTCATTTGATATTAATTTCTGAATTACGTAATCATACATCAGAAGCTGGACAAAAACAAAATATTTTCTTATATCTCATAGTCGATGGATTCTATATTAAAAACAAATACGATTTGTTGTCTATTTCTAAAAAGATAACAGTTTAATAGAATATGAATCTTTCTTTACTTTGATAATAGTGATGACATTTGTAGAAAATCTCTATTAATCAAACTCGTTCTATATAAATCCTAATGCTTAATCACCCTAATCATACTTTGTTTAGATTATATATATTCACTCGTCAGAAGTTGGACAAAAACAAATATACAAATATACCTTATATCTAACAGTTGTGGGATTTTACATTACAAACAAATAACATTTGCTGCCTATGTCTAAAAAATATAACCGTTTAAAAGAATATGAATCTTTTTTTTTTTTACTTTTCTAATAGTGAAGACATTTGAAGAAGGCCTCGCAGTCTCTATTAGTCAAACTCGTTATATATAAATCCTAATCCTAAATCACCCTAACCATACTTTGTTTAGGTTAAACCTTACTTTATTCAGGTAACTATTTTAATTAGACTCGGACAGTATGATGGATTTCATAACTTAACAGCAATGTAACATTTTCATCTATTTAATCTTTCAACTATGATAAATACCCGATTCGGGACTCAGTGGCCAGGTGCGTCGCTGATGAGCATTAGGGCAAAGGTTCAATTCACTGGCGGCTTTATTATAGACACTGTTTCAAAAACGAGGAGACTCGATGGTGTTTGTGATGTTCAGCCTCTTGTCACGTGAGTCTGACTACCTGGTGGGAGTTTCCGGGTTTTCTTCCATATGATACGAAAATGCGGGGTAGTTCCCCCAAAAGTCCTCTCGGAAGGCACTGCCCTCCTTCTTCAGCGACATGGAGCAAAGTCAGACTGTGTGTGTTGTGGCTAATCCTCAGTGTCCAGCAATGCGTGACGGACATCCCATGAGTGATCTACTCATGGATGGAGGGAAAGGGTGCAGCTTCTGTTGTGATGGAGCACCCGTAGGTAGAAGTTTGACTTGACTCTGTGACGCTCTTACAGTCACATGAGACTGGGACCCTACAGCTTAAAGCGGATTACGAAGCACTACAAACATCCATGGCACCGTCAGGACTCGAACCGGATACCTGTGGCACAAAGCGCCAGAGCGCTAGACACTCAACCATTCAGGTCCAAAGCCAAACTTCTACCTACAGGTGCTCCAACACATCAGAAGCTGCTCCCTCCCTTCTGTCCTTTCATGAATGATACGGCAACGACAACAACCATGATAAATTTACTAGCGAAAATCTTCTAACTAAAAAAAAACTGATGTAAGAATATCAGATAGAACATAAGAATTTAAATCCCTTGTGACTAAATAAAAAAGATGGATTGCCTTGAATGCTATAAATAATTGTATCTTGTGCAAATGCGTGTACAATAGTTATTATTGTAAGATGGAAAAATTTAAAATTCAGCTTTCGTTTCCAAAATGTTATTTTTAAGTTTTAGTGGTCTATGTATTTTGAGAGAAAAACAATATCTTTAACAATATGAAGTTTTGATATAAATATGTAAGGCATTTCGTCCAAAGCTCATAAATATAAATTCCAGAATGATTCAAAATGCATAACCTAAATTTTGAATTGGTCAACAGGGAACTCTAGTCTGGTAACAGAAATTTAGAACACTAATAAAAAAAATGTTTTATTTTTCTAGAACTCAAAAGTCAACTACACATTTTAGAAATGTTATTTTAGAGATATTTATGAATCCAAACAAATAAAACATTAGTTATTGATGATTATTTTTGCTATAGTACATAGAATTGACTTCTCATTGATCAATTCTAAAGATTTTTATATTAGTAAAATAATTGTTAATCATAATGATTGAAATAATGTGATTTGTGATATTTTAAAATATTAATATGCACTATATTTCTCAAAATTTGTGATTCTATCAGAATAAAATTAAGCTACAAGTAATGTAATTTTCAAGTGCTTTTGCAGATATTTAAATTTTTAATTATTTATTTTATTAATGTTTTATTTTTTATTCTATTTAATTTCTAAGGATTCTTAATTATAATTGGCATTCTTTTTAATTTTTTTTAATTCTTTTTTTTCTAAAGTTAATTATTTAGGGGTTTCTTCAAATGTTTTTTAAAATTTAAATATCTTAAGACAATATCAATTCTGCCAATTTATGCTAGGTTACGACAATAGATTTGTGAGCGATCATTTCATTAAAAACAAGTAATATAAAAACAAATTTTTTAAAGTCAGTTCCTTCTTTTTTTTCACTATATTGCAGAAAATCCTTTATAAATAATTTTCATTAATTTTTTTTAAGTTTATCTGGCGCCATCTATTGGTAGATATATGCAACTTAAATCTGAAAAAAAACTAAAATGAATTAATTAAATTTATAGAATGAATTAATATTTGAAAAAACTGCATTAACATCAAGTGTCATCCACTACAAGTTAAAAAAAATGTATTTGAACATGAGCGGATGAATAAGAAGTATTTTATGAACGATTGAAAATTTGAACAAGATATATATAGGGAGAGTGTGAGCTATTAGAAGGAATTTAATAATAATACATTTTCTCTTAACATTTTAAAAAATTTACTGATTTTTTGCAAAAGAAAAGGGATTTCAATTAACAGTGACCCAGCAATCTGCTTTTTCGTTTTTTTTGTTGATAAACAAAATAAATCTTTAACAATATGATAAACTTCATATTGTTAAAGATTTGTGTATCGACTGCTGAAAAACAAATCTTAAATAAAAATTGCAGCTTTTTTGTTACACAGGAATAAGAACAAAACAAAAAAATAATAAATATTAAATAAAATAATAAATAAATAAAAAATATGAAAAGTAATTTACTTATTCAAAAAGTAAATAATTAGCTGGGCCAATATACAGGTTACCCATAAAATTTAGAATTTAAAGGAAGAACAAAACGCATAACAAAAATTAAAAAAAAATATATATATATAGAATTCGAAATGATTTTCTTGTCTTGAAAAATCTCATTTTCACTTTGAAATAAAATTTTCACCAGAAGTACATTTTGAGCAATGTTATAGTATTTAAATATTTAATAATATAATTATTAGCTATTATCGTGAAAGATATTTAAATAAATCAACAGGAATAGCTCGGTAAATAAATTAAAAAAACAAGTAATATAAAAAAAAAATTTTAAAGTCAATTCCTACTTTTTTTCTCTATATTGCAGAAAGTCCTTTATAAATAATTTTCATTCATTTTTTTAAGTTTATCTGGCGCCATCTATTGGTAGATACATACAACTTAAATCTAAAAAAACCTAAAATTAATTAATTAAATTTAATTACTGAATTAATATTTTAAAAAACTGCTTTAACATCAAGTGTCATCCACTACAAGTTCAAAAAAATGTATTTGAACTTGAGTGGATGAATAACAAGTATTTTACTAACGATTGGAAATTTGAACAAGATTTATATAGGGAAAGTGTGAGCTAATAGAAGGAATTGAAATAAATATACCAATAAAAATATCTCTTGAAAAAAATAAAAAAAATAAACCAATAAAAAAAAAAAAACAACGTTGAAAGTGGCTAAGGACACGAAAAAATGATTAAAAAAAAAAAAAAAAAGTAAACAGATCAAGATACTGATTTTCCGTTGTGGAAACTGCAACTCTCTACAAACTTCATTAAATGAGAAACATTTATTAAAACTGAAGAGTTCAAATAAACAATTTAAAATCTCCTTTTAAAAAAATTTGGGAAAAATTTAATAACCTGCGAATATTTATGGATTCTACCATATTATCATTTGAAAAAATTTTACTTGAAAATCACAGAAAAAGAAACGTATTTCATAGAGATGAAATATGATAATTATTATTATAGAAGTTTCGATAAAAAAATTAAAAAAAAATAATAAATATTTTGATAATTAAAACATAACGATTTTGAACACTACATAAATCTGATTATTTATTGAAATGACTTTTAACAAAAATATTTTAATCGCAACCTTACGAAATTAATCTTAATTGCTTTATGCATGATAATTATCATGTATATTATCGAATGTTTAATTATGATAGATGATATTTCTAAGTTTGTTATAAAAAAATTAATGACTTTTCAAAGCAGTCGTATGTTGAATTTGTAGGATTGCTAGAAAAGTAATTGTTCTGGTTAAAAACAAAGAGAAAAGCGAGTTTTGAATGGAAAAACTTAATGATTGCTCGTATTTCAACGCTAACAAAAGATCTTTCTCTTTTAAAAGATCGAAAAATCATTACCTAAGCTGAAATTGAAGAAAGTTCAAAATGGAGGAAAATGATTTTCCATGGGGCTCTTTTTATAACACAATAAAAAGAACTCATAATTTTTTTTTTCTAAAATTAAACTCTCAACTTTTAATTATTTTCTGTTGTGGACTGTATTGAAAGGAGTATTTCTTTTTCAACAGTTTTAATAGCTTTTTCTACTTGTGCATTAATGTTGATAAAATATGTGGGTGATTTAGGTTTTTCAATTTCTTTGTAGATAATAATTTAATATTTAAAATGCGTTCAATTGCACAATTTCAATAAATGCTTAAGTAAACAAATTCAGTACATCTGCTAGATTCAATACAATTTAAGATAAAAAAAATTCACATAATTAGGGACTTTTAAAATAATTTTAAACCCATCAGGAATATAATGGTTAATTTTTTTCTAAATACAGGGTTCTTTATATTTTCAATCTACTGCTGTATAGCGTATTTCATTTAGTAAAAGAGATAAGGTTAGTGAAAAAAAAAACTTTAACGTCAAAAGGGACAAAATGAAATGAATTCAATGCCAAAAAGCAGTAAATTCAATGCTAATTAATATAAAGATAATAACTAGTGATTCTGTGCACACGGTATGGTAAAATTTTGAAATGGGCATTTTAATATTTGAGTTTCAAGGTTATGTAAGATTAATGTCTAAATTAATCATACTACTGTGTCCAAAAAGTAAGACCAATTTTCAATTTAAAATTCCCGGAGCTTATGGAATTTCAATTTTCGTTTCTTGTTTAGGTTGCTGGCACTGTCCTTGACATCTGTGTGAAATTTGACGTCAAAATATTTATTAGCGCTTGGCTTTGTGAGACCCTAAAACTGATTCCGGCGATTTTTGAAATGTCTGAATTAATTGAGCAAAGAACTTGCATTGAATTTTGCTTGCGGAAACGTATAGAATGTTCCAGAACGCATTCGGTGAGCATTCCTATATCGGAAAGAAACGTTTAGAAGTGGTATAAACAGTTCAAAGAATGCAGAGAACGCGTTGAAGACGAAGAGCCCTCTGATCGCCCATCTACCTCAACTGACGAAGCTCACGTCCAAAAAATTAAAGATTTGGTGCTTGAAAACCGTCAATTTACAAATAGAGACCTTGCTGATGATGTTGGAATTTCGAAAAGATCGGTCAATTCCATTTTGGGCCTCAAACGCTTCAAATCTTGATCGGTACCGAAAACACTAAATGCACCAGCTCACACTGCATTGATTCTTCGTGACTTTTTCGCCAAAAATGAAACCCATATCGCTCCACAACCCCCCGTATTCCCACCGTGCGACTTCTGGCTATTCCCTAAACTCAAAAGACCACTTTGTGGACACCGTTTTGAGTCGATTGAAGAGATTCAACGTGAATCACCGCTCGCTCTGAAGGCCATCCCTGCCGATGACTTTTTAGCATGCATTGAGGGTTGGAAAAAAAGTTGGCATAAGTGCATTGTGTCCGGAGGGGACTACTTTGAAGGCGATGAAATAAATTTGGAAGAATAAATAAAGAGTTTTTGAAAAAAAAAAAAATTGGTCTTACTTTTTAGGCACAGGTATAAAAACGTTTGTGGTTTTTGAATGACGGGTCTTTAATCTTCATTCATCAACATAAGGGCATACACTGAAGTGACAAAAGTCATGGGATAGCAATATGCAAATTTTCAGATGGCAGTAGCATCGCGTAGAACAGGCATAAATGCGCAATGCTTTCGCAGAGCTTTCATTTCTATTCAAGTTATTCATATGAAGAGGTTTTGACGTGATGATGACCTCACGACGGGAATTAACAGACTTTAAACGCGGAATGTTAGTTGGAGCTAGACGCATGGGTCATGCCATTTCGGAAATCGTTAGGGAATTCAACATTCCCAGATCCACTGTGTCAAGAGTATGAACCTAACGACTGCACTTAACGACCGAGACCGGCGACGTCTGCAAAGAGTCGTAAATTCTAACAGACAAGCAACACTGCGTCAAATAACCGCAGAAATCAATGTGGGACGTACAAGGGACTTGTCTGTTAGAACTGTGCGGAGAAATTTGGCTTTCTTGGGCTATTCCAGCAGAAGACCGACCCGAGTGCCTTTACTGACAGAACGACATCGCTTGCAGCGACTCTCGTGGGCACGTGAGCATATCGGTTGGTCCCTAGATGAATGGAAAACCGTGGCCTGGTCCGATGAGTCACGATTTCAGTTGGTAAGAGCTGATGGTAGGGTTCGAGTGTGGCGCAGACCCCACGAAGCCATGGAACCAAACTGTCAGCAAGGCACTGTTCAAGCTGGTGGTGGCTCCATAATGGTGTGGGCTGTTTTTTCATGGAATGGACTTGGTCCTCTGGTGCGACTGGATAGAACATTGACTGGAAATGCTTATGTTCAGCTACTTGGAGATCACTTGCAGCCATTCATGGACTTCATGTACCCAAACAACGATGGGATTTTTATGGATGACAATGCGCCATGTCACCGGGCCACAACTGTTCGCGATTGGTTTGAAGAACATTCTGGACTATTCCAACGAATGATCTGGCCACCTAGATCGCCCGACATGAATCCCATCGAGCATTTATGGGACATCATTGAGAGGTCTGTTCGTGCCCAAAATCCTGCACCATCAATGCTTTCACAATTATGGACGTCTATCGAGACAGCATGGCTCAATATTCCTGCAGAAGACTTCCAACGACTTGTTGAGTCCATGCCACGTCGAGTTGCTGCACTTCGCCGGGCGAAAGGAGGGCCGACACGATATTAAGAGGTATCCCATGACTTTTGTCACTTCAGTGTATATGTAAGGAATTCAGCGTTATTGAGGAAACACAATGGGAGGTCAATTACACTGTACAAACATATCGCCACCACACTTGAGAACAAACACTTTCGATGGTTGCATCTGGGAAGTTTGTGTTCACCTCCTCTCCTCCTCAAGCACAGTGGTAGATTACTCCCGTTTAAATATTTAATATGTGTAATCGTACTTCCTCCTACGTGCCTGCAAGAGCGCCCCCTGTGGCGTTCAGGAGAAATGGTCAGTTGGCCGACAGACTCTCATACTTAGAGGAGGTATATTTCGCGCGCACTCCGCGTAGCAAAGTTTCGGATTTTCGGATTAGAAGTGAAGTCCTTCCACAAATTTATAATTATCTATCTTTGTGTTAAATATTGTATCTCTAATTGTATGTGTGTGGTGTTTGTGCGTATGTAAATAAAACTGGGAGTTCTGAAACCTGTGCATCAAGTATCTCTACCCAACCGCACCAAGTTACAATCTGAGCACTACATATGTACATTCTTGGCCTAGACGTGGAATCTTTTGTTTCTGTTTCCTTTTTCTAAACTTGAACTCATCATTTTCTAATTGGGAAACTCAATTCGCTATTCAGCAAGTCGCTCTGACAAGGTTCGAAAACTTGATGTTATTAAAATGGGTCTTAAATACTACTTGATGTTAAAAAGTGCTGTTCAATTTTGATTTATGGGAGCTAATTTCAAACATTGGAAAGCAAGGAAAACCAAAAGTTCCTACGTATATGCTGGGGAGGAGTATAATAAATCAATAGACCGGAGAGTCCCTGCATTATAGTAAAAAGGAGGAAAGAAAGCATGAACTTAGCAGATACCATTCTGGGGGTACTAGCTCTAAATCTCTGTGCCTGCGATTGATCAATGTTAACCCACTGAAATGGCAGTCTGTTTGCAAAGGATCCAATAGTCTTCCGGTGGGGGGGGTTAATTGTCAGATGCTAAGGAACTACCTACCGAAGTGGGAAGCTTTTTACAAAGGGACCACTAGTCTTCCTGGGTGTTAATTGCCAGATGCTAAGGAACTACCCACCGAAATGGTAGGCTTTTTACAAAGGCAACAATAGTCTTCCTGGGTGTTAATTGTCAGATGCTAAAGAACTACTCAGGAATTAACATTGTCAAAAAATATTATATCTGTAAGTTACATTATTCTTTCTAGTGTAATCATATAATAAATTTCTACAAAAATGAAGCAAACCATTGGAAAAACCACTTCAAAAACCTATTAAATAATTAGATATTAATTTTTATAAAGATTTTGAAGGGAAAAAAAGCATTAGAATAGAGTACATTTTCGTTATTTTTCTTAAAACCTAAGGAAAAAGTACGATTTTTACTAAAATTCCTACTTTTAGTTGTTTGTAAAATATATACGAACATTTATTAATTTTTCTTGTTTGAATGTTGGGAAATGGGTATTCTACAGAAAAATCGTGCTATTTTTTGCAAATTAAGTCTTATGTTTTATTTTCTAAATGCAAAAATTAATATCCTACCCTAATTCACCTTTCAAGATTTTACGATGTGCCTAATTTACTGCGTCCCGAAAAGATTTATTATCATTTCTTTTCCTTATATCATAAACATAAATATTAATTATATAAAATAACATTAAAATAGATATTTCGATCTTGTGTACATATTTCAAAGTTTACGCTTTATAAATTGGCCCATAAACATAATTTTTGGCTAATTTATTGCAAAATTTTTTTATCATTACTTACTTTTCATTTCCTGCGTTGCATTAATTTTAATTAAAATAAATTTAACCAAAGCCAATTTTTTTTACATGTACATTATTTAAATGTTTTTTATGCTCCACTTTTGTTTAAAGAAAGAAGACTGGTACATTGGAGTTGAGTTATTTATGAGCTTATTAAATTTCGTAGTTAGTTGATGCAGGCAGCACCATTAAAGTTCAGGTAAATTAAATGCTTTGTTTTTCTTGTTGTACAAAATTATTTTAAATTTATCGAGGTTTTTGTCATTAAAAACAAAGGAATACATATCTTTTATTACTAATAATACATATTAAAATTATTTTTTTCTGAATAATGTTAGGCATACAATTTTCATCTTCAAATAATTTTATAATAAAAAAAACACCAATAAGTAATTTATAAATAAAAATAAGATAAAAACAAAGTAAATAAAATAACTTATATATTATAGTTTTCTATATTTTCATTATATAGAAAATAGTTTACTATTTAAATATGGTTATTTGATATTTCACTCATAAAAATGCAGCATTCTCAGAATTTGTGAAATTTTTTTATTGCATTTAAAAACTTATTAACAGAAAATGAAAAACAGCTTCGTATAAAAATTACAAACTTTTTTGAAAATGACCGTTTTTTTTAAATACATAAATTTATTCAAAATACCCTTAAGTTGTGTAAATAGATAATGCGTAGAAACTTTTGCAAGTAAATTTATTCCAAAATTTGATATTATAAAATGAAAAATTTACTAGATATACAATCTTCAAACGGACGAAATTTCATATAGCAGCAAGATTGTTAACTTTATAAATAAAGCAATTTTAAATTTCCCCAAAGATTGCTGCTTTATCATGTCCAACAATGCTTCATTTACATAGTGAGCATGCATATAACAATGTAACCTAACTGAATTTTTTTACAATAGTAATGTACAGAATTACTTGAATATTTAACAACTAACTTTTTATTGCTGGATGCGAGGCATATACAGCCTGTAGATAGTTTTATACTTTTAAATTCTTCAAGCAATTTCTAGTAAAAATAAACTATTTAATTTAATTTTTTTCTTCTCTTTTTAATGAGTAATTTTTTTTCTTTCTTATTTTAAATGTAATTTTGCTATCTACGCTTAATTTGATTTTCAAGAATAATGCTCTTATTCTGTGGAATATTAAAAATATCATTCAAGTAAATGATTCCTTTTGTTCATATTTAGCAATCAACTATAACGCTTTTTTTGTTTCAACTTGGGGAAATTTGTTATCTGCAATTGGGCCCCATATCTTCGGCGAATCAACATTGCTTCCTACAGTAAAGCAGAGCTAATGCATCCTGAGACGATTTTTTTTGAGTGACTGGCCTACATTTGCTTTGTAATGTGTGTGCAGGTTGTTTTACTGGATCATATGTGGGTGTGGTTGGGTTGTAATACTTGAGGCATATGTTGGAGAACTCACAGCTTTATTTACACACATACAATATTTAACACATTTAAAGACATATAATTATATGTTTGTGGAAGGATTCCACTTCTAAGCCGAAAACCCGATACTCAGGTACGAGGGGGATGGGCATAATATACTTCCTCTCCTAATGAGAGTCTGTAAGCCAACTTATACGCAGATTTGCATTAAATATATTTCCTGTCGCGATGAAAGATTACAAACTAAACGTTTCTTATACGGAGCGTAGGTTTCGCAATACTTCCTCTGGGTGAGAGTCTCGAGGCCTACTGACCATTTTTCCTGATCGCCACAGGGGGCGCTCTTGCATTGTGTAGGAGGAAACACGGTTACAGCTTATCATAGTAGAGGAGATAATTCCAATGAATTTAACACTCTGTCTCTTCTGACAAGTCAACGGGTTTACACGAATTGCTACCAGTAGGAATTAAGCGCCAACTGTGGAAAGTGAGTCCTCGTCCTTTTGCGTGCTAGTCAGTCAGCACCACTGACAGCCATAGGAGAACGGTAAGTAATAACAGTGTTTATTGTAAGGTTTAAGGTTTTATACCTTATAAAGTTTACTAAGTTCTTTGGCATTGATGCTCATAGCAGTCGTTGACTATTCCAAACCTCAGCTAGAGTTGATTTTGATAATTCTACATACAAAATAATTAATATAAGAAATATATATATATATAATTAAAAAATTATTTGCTGTAATATTCTTGTGTTTTTTAATCAATTAAATTTTGATCTCCATAGTTATAAATACTAAACAAGCAATATAAAAAAAAAAAATTAAAGTCAATTCCTACTTTTATTTCACTATATTGCAGAAAGTCCTTTATAAATAATTTTCATTCTTTTTTTTAAAAGTTGTCTGGCGCCATCTATTGGTAGATATATACAACTTAAATCTAAAAAAAACCTAAAATTAATTAATTAAATTTAATTAATAAATTAATATTTGAAAAAACTGTATTAACATCAAGTGTCATCCACTACAAGTTAAAAAAATGTATTTTAACTTGAGTGGATGAATAAAAAGTAGTTTATTAACGATTGAAAATTTGAACAAGATATATATAGGGAGAGTGTGAGCTAATAGAAGGAATTGAAAAAAGTACAACTAAGTAAAAAAAAGTGCAATTTTTAAAAAAGTATTATAAAAGTGTCTTCAAAAATGTTTATACAAAAAAGGGATTTGATGCATTATCATTAAAATAACTTGTGTTTAATTATGCCTAATCATCAAATTAAACTTCTTTCATAACATTTGAAAAAATCTTCAAACGCAGAAGACTTAACATCTAAAGTGTTTGGCGACAGGATATTTTATTAAATCAATTATATCTCCCTACAGATGAAAAAATGAGTAATAATGAAATACAATTAAAGGGCAATTTTTAATAAAAATGTAATGTAATACTTTAAAAAGTCCAAATTAAAAAAATCCAATTAGAAAAGCCCAATTAAAAATACATTTAAAAGTCCAACTACAAAAGTCCAATTTAAAAAAATATATTAAATAGTCACAAGTCCAATCCAAAAGTCCATTAAAAGCACAATTTTTCACCCGCATGAGAAAATAAAATAAACTTTCATATCACGACTTTTTTTTATTGCTATTTCTCCACGTATAAATTGAAAAAAATGAAAAGAAATAATGTGTGCAGTAGTTTCTTCTTCAAACATCTAGTTAAATAAATCCAACAAACTCTGTACTTCCATTCACATTGAAATGAGTGTGTTTCACTATTTTCAACCGAATAATGAATCCAAGACACTTTCAACCTCTTTTGAACATCAGATTTAATTTAGAAATACTGTTTGGATTGACTAACACCATGTGAAACTTTAGCCCGTTCCTTGCAAGAGCTAAATTGCTTTAATTCAGAAGCGAACATTTTACCTTTCACCAACTTTCTAACTAGTGTCTGGGAATTAACACAGTATTGGAAGAAAGTATACCGATCGGATTCAAAAGGTAGGGAGACGTAATTTGATTTAATAAAATATCCTTTACATGTTAAGTCTTCGTATTTGGAGATTATACAGATGTTATGAATGAAGTCAGGCATTTGAATTTATTGATGAGGCATAACCAAGCAGGTTATTTTAATGAAAATACATCAAATCAAATTTAGTTTTGTATGAAACATATGATGGGACAAGATACGTGTTAAAAGAAAGATAAAGAAACCTTTCATTTCAAGGACGTTACGGCCTACAGATTTATCGTATCCATTTCCCAGATGTATAAACATTGGAGCATCCCTTTACATATAAGCGCGTGGAGCTGAGATGCCAACTGACAGTTTTGGGAATGATTAGGATGGAATTGTGCCACCGAAATTTGGAACGAACACCCCAAATGGTTGGATCTGGGAAAGAGAAATTAACGCCCTTCATTTCTCCTCCTTGAGCCCAACGGAAAGACATTCTGTCCTGGAGATTTATTATGTCAATTCCCGGTTTGTATAAATATTTGGGCTTGGAACTGAGATTACCATTTACAGGTTTGGGAATGAAGATTTGGTTTGTCGCTCTACGGACATTTTTTGCACAATTTGGGTTAATTAGACCGGGATCTACAGTTTAATGAGCATTTCGAATCAGTAAGGAATATCCATGGCCCCCGCCAGGATTCGAATCTGAAGCCTGTGATACCAATTGGCCATCAGGCCGCTTGGGGATGAAGTTGTGCCACCCCACTTTTGAACGAATCCCAAAAATGTTAGATCTGGTATGGGTCCTCCTTCTTTCCTCCTCAAATCTAGTGAAAAGACATCACGACCTACAGATTTAGCTACGCCAGGGGTTATCGGAAACTATTATGTAGATTCAAGCCCTCCATTGATCTCGAAACGTATCTCGTTTCTTTAAAGTGCAAAAGGGTGTCTTAGCTCTAGTGTGGTGTGGTGCAGTAGTACAGAATATTTGATTTGTCCATATTTAAGCTACTGTTCAAAAATATGTATTTAATTCCCTTAGGATGCAATATCATTGGAAACGAAACGCTAATGTGACGTCCACTTTGACGAGTCAGATTAGCGAACAGAATGATTGACAGTAGACTGATTCCCTACTGTCATTCACTCTCGACAGCTAATATGATTAGTCAACGTTGACGCCGCGTTGCCAATGGAAATACACCCTTAATTTAAAGTCATTTAGCAAATAACGGCGATTCATAAGTATGTAGTCATTTTTAGTAATGAACAGATTTGTATTTGAATTTTTCTGTAGATATTATAGGTTATTTGATACTTGTCTTTTTTAAAACTATATTGCATGAAATTAGTAGTAATTAAACCTTTTCAAACACTTGCCAATAAATGTTAAGATTAAGTGATTTGAAGCAGCTAATAAACCAAAGTCGTTTGGTGATGAATTTCAACTACATTTCAGAGTTGTTCTTATAAAATGTTTTTTATTATGATTTCACGTTCGAAAATCTGAATCACTTATCATACCTTAAAAGTTAATCGTGAAAAACAGCAACATTTCATTTTAATAAGGGAAAGCTTTGCTGCATCATTGAATTACTACCAGTATAAGAGTAATTCATGTTTGAATTACCGAGTCATTGATTATAGGGAGTATCCAATTGACTGTGTTTGTCACACTCGAATTACGAACCAACTATCAGCTACCCGCCACTCGTATATCCAATTGATCGGAGGGCAATCAAGTTTTCCCATACATCTAGCGACCCTTTAAATGCTTTAATTACTATTCGTGTATCATTACGTAATCAAATCTCTACAGTACTGCTAGACAAATTAAAATGGAAATATTTAAATTCTTTATAATTATACAGATGTTTTAAACATCTATGCTAATATAATTCAGTTCTTCGTCTTCTTTTTTTAAATATAATAATGCGTAATTTAAGGTTTAAAATAAAAGCATTTATGGAATTGTTTTAATTCAAATTAATTGATGATTAATATATATATATATATCCATTTTTTCATATAAATAATGTCAATCTGCTATAAATAATATAAATCTGTTATCTGTGAAAATCTCATCATGATAATGGGTGACTGTGAATTAGTAATAGTAATATATACTAGACCATTTACCTACATAAAAGTGATCCAAATGACATGGTACCTCTGATACTCACAATGTTTAATCATGGAGGCGGCAACATTGAAACCTCAGATCTTGACAGTATAGAGTAATCTTTCTCGTCAGGTATAAAATATTTTCAAAAATTACTTGAAAATTTTTAGAGAGGGATATAAGTGAACAGTATTCAGTATTAAATGGTGTTTTAAGTGTTCATAATGTTCTAAATGGGATATATATATATATATATATATATATATATATATATATATATATATATATATATATATTTATATATATATATATTTATATATATATATATATATATGCTCATATTTATATATATATATATATAAATTATATATATATATATATATATATATATATATATATATATATATATATATATATATATATATATATATATATATATATATATATATTTATATATATTTATATATATTATATATATATATATATATATATATATTTATATGTATATTGCTCTAAATCTATTGCTAAATACCTAAATGCTCTTGAATCACGACCGCTTTTGAACAGATATCAAATAGCATAAATTCGTTATAAGTATTGTGTAAATAAATAACCCCATGCTGCCATCTATATGTCGAAAAGAAAACTGCTACCTATTTTTTTACATTCGTCAACTTTAATCGAAAGATTTTTAAAGAAGTTTCATAATTTTTTTAAAATTAATTTATTCCAATTTATAAATATTATAAAGAAGAAAAAGAATAAATCTTTTTAAAATGATAATTAAATATTTTATGATTTTCACTTTTTTAAAATTTTGAATTAAGAAAAGAAGCTCAATTAAGCACACAGAAGAATGGTTCGACAAGTTTCCTGTAAATAAAATAAAACCTAAATGAGTTAGAGAATCAGTAAAAATTAAATTTTTAATGAATTTAAATATGATAAATTTCAAAAATACGAATACTTAATCTCTTTTTTAATTAGTAAGATATTCCCAATTTTCTAATTTCTTTTACACTTATGCACTATTATTTTCTCTCCCCCTCTGCTTTGGCTGATTTAATGTCACATTTCAAGACCAGATCTTTGAGATATACTGCTGATAATGTATCACAAATAATTTTTTTTTGTCTGAATGGCAAAGCTTTCGATCAAATTGACAACCAATGACATTTAAATACTTGATTATTTTTTCAGAGAGATAAAATGCGTATACGTTTGGGCCATTATATTTAAAAGCATATGTTAGTTATATGAAAATAGCAGAATTAATTAAGTCCAATATTTTGAATACTTAAATTTTATGTAAACAAATTTCGAATCGCATATTACTAACAGGAAATAAATTGAATTAAACAAATATGAAAGTCCATTCATTTTGATAAAAAAAGAAAAGTTTAGAAGAGGCATGGTAATATTTTCTCTTGTTAAAGCGATCACAGAGTTAAAAAATATAAGACAAATGATATACGTAGTTCACAATTTACTTAATAATTATTATATTAATAAGTTATTTTTTAAAATATGTATATTTCATTCCCATTCCTACTGCTAAAAGTTTAGAATAAAACATTATAGTTGATCTCATAGCATGCTATGATATTCTTGGAAAATTACTATTCTACTAATATAAAGAGACTAACAGATCAGTATGAGACTACGATTATATTTTTTTCTGTGCATTAGCATGCCTAGTGTAACTTAACTTAAAAAATGAAATAAAATAACTCTTTATTGGAAAACATCTGCAGCTAAAACTAATGAATAATAACTAATAATAATAAACGTGGCTTTCAATTTGATATTTATATAGGTATAACTTCTAAAGTAATAACGTTGAAAATGAAGCTCTAGGTGTATAAAATATAATCAGATCAACTGTTATTTATGGAGGGGCCTGAATGGCCGAGTGGCTAGCGCTCTGGCGCTCGGTACCACAGGTTTCGGGTTCGAGTCCCGGCGGTGCCATGGATGTTGTAGTGGTTCGGAATCCACTTTATACCGTAGGGCCCGGTCGAATATGATCGTAGAGCGTTGCGGGGGCATTGTTACTCCGCATCCGTGGCTTATCTTCAAGTTACACGCTCCCCCTGGGTAATGCAAAGTGAGTAACGTTTGTGCAGAGCTTGCCTTAAGGCATCCAAGACTAAGTGTTTGCCATCTGAATTAGAAAAAAATCCTGTTATTTATGGGTCAGAGACCTGGACCTAAATTCAAAAACAGGAGAAGATGTTGATTACCTGGGAGAGGAAAATCTTAAGAGCTATATTTGGACCGATCAGAGAGAGTGATGTTTCGGGAGGAGTTACAATCGTGAAATTCTAAAATTGTTTGGAGAAAAAGATATCATAAGTTATATAAAGTCAAAGAGAATTCAATGACTACTACTACTACTACACCACACCACATCACTGTGCCTAGAGCTTAGTTGCCCCTATACAGTTTGGGAATGATGCGGGTGAAAGGAAAGGACGCACGATGGAGGCAGAAAAGTTTTGCATAATTCACTTTTGGAGGTACAGAAGCTGAACAATGGGGAAAATTCATACAAGAACAGAACTAAATGTCAAAAATTTAAAAAGGAGGAATATGAAATGCGAAAAATATAAAAACGTTAGGAAAGAGATTTTAGAGAAAAAATTAAAAGCAATATGATACAATAAACACTACATAAGAGATTATACAAATCAGAGAGCTGAAGGAATATTCATCAAATCAATTATTATAGAATTTAGAAAATCTTAATAGCTAATAAATAAACCGACGGTAGGAGCAGTTGCTGCAAAATTATGGACAAAGATAATAAGAGGGGGGAAAAAAAAAGGAAGGAGATATTACATAAGAGATAAATATGCTAGGTATATAACTAGAAAAATGGTATTCACATCAAAAATCTTTGATTTTGCAATTTGAAGTCTAATAATGAAAAAGAAAACGAATTGTTTCAAATATAGTGTGCCCTAGAAATATGCTGTTGGACCCACTTAAATTATATACATTATAATACAAAATTTCCTTTGATACATACACAAGCATAGATTATTTTGTAAAACAAATTACTTAAATATGCAAACATAGGACGGTTATGTTACCTTAAATATATACACAAGCAAAGATTATTTTATAAAGTTAATTACTTTACATGATTCATAATTATAAAATATTTTAACAGCGAATTACCTTAATATTCTAACACAGTATATGCAAACACTTAGATTATTTAAAAAAGTAAAATTACTTAAAATATACACGCAAAAAAAAAAAAAAAAAAAAAAAAAATAAAAATAAAAAATATATATATATATATATATATATAGATATACACACACTTAAATCTTTGTGAGAAGCAAAACTATAAGTATATACACATGATGAGTAAACACATGTCAATTTCTTTATAAAGCAGGATTACTCTGTTTATAAATACATTCACACACGCACAGAGTAAGAAAAAATATATATATATGTAGAAAAAGGAAGTATGCTACTAAAGATTGTTAAAAATTTGTGTACAAAATATTGTTTCACACTTAGTCCGGGATAAGTAAGATTTGATTTTTACAAATAAAGTTTATCATGCTTCGGATTTTGAGTCGAGACCCTTTGCATTTTAAGATGTTAATCTTCCATTGAATAGTATTCTCTTCGGAAGGTTTCTTCATATGCCATGATAAAGTAAGTGGGCAGGAGGTAGCGTAGTGAAGAGGATTACCCACATCTCCACAAGAACAATAGCTTGCGTCCCTCAGATGAAATCGTTGTAGATAAGAGGGAAATGGACCATGCCCTGTTAAAAACATTGTTTCCTCTCTTGTCCATCCAGCAGAATATGCCGACACTTTTTGTAGAGGCACAAAGATTTTCAAGGGGAAATGCTGGAGCCAAAGAAAAAAAAAAGAGAAGGCCAATAAAAGAGATGCATTGATCATGCATGCGTGGAAAAGGATCTGAAACTCGAGACAGATGTCTTTGGAATCGTATTGTTAGGGAGGCCATGGTCCAACATGGACTGTAGTGTCGGGGAGTTAGTTACTTAGACATTAGTATAACTTTCTTATAATTATTGCAAGAAGCTTTATACTTACAAATATGCATGTAATTGATAATTTTACATAAATTTTAAAGCTGCACTTCTAGAAAAAATCCTCTAAATCTATATTTGATATATACTGCCTCTGTTAACGTCGTAGGTGTTTTTAATTTATTATATTGAATTCTACAAGTGATCCTTTTCAACATTTGAATTGCTTACACTTCTCGAAGATTTTAATTCATTTTATTCAGGGCCGAAAAATATCAGAACTTGATAATTTGCTATTCATTTTTTTCTTACTAAAATGTTCTTTAAAAATGAAAGTCCTTATTTATTTATTTGCTATCATAAAAATAAGAACAGAATTCGTTAAAAAGGCTTCAAACGATACCAAATTTCTAATCTTCTAACACAAGTACCTTTTAACATACCACAAGCTATTAAAGACGATTCATTGTTTTTTTACATGGTGAATTGTATGCATTTTTTCCAATGTGAAGTTATTATTTGGATTGCATTATAATGCTTCCTAAGTCATCTGTGTTATGTAGTAATTGCTAATTCTATTAAGACAATTTACTTAATTAGTGAAGTGTCTTTTCCACAACTTATTTATTTAACTTCAGAAGCTGAATGCAGAGAAAGAAAGAAAGATGCTTTTGATAGTAAATATTTTCATCTCGTTTCTCTGCCTTGTATGAAATGACTTAGTTTCTTAAGATTGTATTTATGAAATAGTTGCTTTCCTTTGGATTACATTTATGAAATAGTTATTTTCTTTGGATTACATTTATGAAACACTTAGTTTCAATTTGAATCTTTATAAGATTTTGATAATATTTTCATTTAAGATATAAAATCTATAATTTAAATGATGAATCATTGTTTTAAAAAAGTTTCATAGTAGATTCCTATTCTTCAAAAAGAGATACTGAATTATTATCGTTGTATAATAATCAACTAACTATATTTAAGAAGTATATTAACCACTTATTTTTTGATGCATAGTGAATTATATAGTGAGTTATATAGATTTTAGTGAAACACATAGTACAGTTTGTTTTCCTTCGAGTTTCTAATTATGTAGATAAAAAATATTGCTAACATTCAAGTGAATTTCATCATAAGTTTTATAAAAGTGAATTTTTTTCGACTGTAGGTTCCAAAGAAGAAGTTTCTGATTCATATCCCTAGAATATATTTCCTATATAAAATATTATATATAAATATTTATTATTATATATGTTTATATATAAATATTATTTATTTGGTATGAGCTTTGTTTGATTTAAATATATTAAGTTTTTGAAATATTAAATCATTCTAAATATTTTTCATTAAAAAATGACTTTAAAATTTAATGTAAACTTTTTAAGATTATGTTATATTTCATAATTTTAATCTGAAGCTTTCCTTTTTATATGGATGGCCATCCAAAATGTAACACCATGAAGGAAGCACACAAAAGGCGTGAAATTTGCACCCTGCATTTTCTTTGATAGGATATATAAATATTGGCATTTTAGCTTAGATGCACATTATGGCTGCCTACAAGCTGCATATAAAGGAAAAAAGAAGTCTGTTTTTAAGTATTGGAACTATTTTCTCGTGCCTTTTTTTGTGTGGAAGCTTTAGTATGCCTCGTACAAAATACGGGCGTTAAACTATAACATTTCTAAGTTTAATAGAAGAAAAATTGTAGCTTATAAAGATTGTGGATTATCCTACAAAGAAATTGATGTCCTTGTACGCGTAATCAGGCCACAGTGATGCGGATATGAAATTGATGGATTCAGTAGGGAGGGACAGACTGACGAGAACGATTGCAACAACTTCGTCATACCAACACAAGTGAGGGCAGACATTTATGCAATTATGACACTGATTATTCGTATTGTAACATTAGGAAGCATAGCGCAAGATATAGTCTGTTGTAGAACACTATGGGATTTCAAGTATCATTCAATGCTGTTTGCAGTACCGCAAGGCGTCTATTGTTGCTATTAAATTTGACTCTGGATCACAGGTATTTGCGACTGCAATGTAGCGATGAAAGCCGGACATAGACAAATGAATGGCACTCTATTGTCTTTTATGACCAATCACTATTCTGCTTACAATACCACAATGGTAGCATCCGAACCTGGCGATACCGTAGCGAAAGATTGCGTAACATTGCATTACTATTTTTTTGTCATACCTGTCCTCAACTGGTATTATGGTTTGGAATGGGATTGGATTTTACACCCGAGACCCCTAATAGGCATTGCAGTGCATTGAATGACCAGTACTATATCTCAAAGGTTTTGGAGCCAGTTGTCCAACCTCGATTTAAAGCTTTTCTGTGGCCATATATCAACAGGACCGTGGAACAGGACATGTGGAGCGCAATGTTCAGCAATTTTTTCCCCCACAAGATTGCATTGTTGCCGTGGCTTGTCCGTTGTCTCGTTCATCGAACACGTCTATTCGATAATTTGCAAATGGCTGGTGCAACATATACCATCTACTTTTACTCGAGATAAACGACGTGTGGAAGCAGCAAGGACTAGCATACCCTAAGAATACACCCTAAGCCTCTTTCCTTCAATGCCGAGATTATAGAAGTAGTTATTGCTAGCCACAGAGACTACACTAAATACTGATGTCGTGGAACATGAAATATTCTAGAATTTTATCATGAATTGGGGATATAGTGTTTTCTGGGAAGTTTATTGAAAATTGCTGTGTTCTTGGAACATTGCTCCCCAGCATTGTTTTCTTACAGCAGTTTCTGCAATGTATGCTTCCCAAGGAGATCAAATTCAGTCGATTCATCAGCTACTTAGGCAGCTTACCATGCTGCCCCGAATTTTTCAGCACTGTAATTTAAAAATTTCTGTAAAATTTGCTTAGTTTATTACTTGGTAGGGAATAATTAATACATGATTAATTAGTAGTTTAAGGACGTTAAAAATTGATTAAATATGATTATTGGATATATATTTATAATGATCAGTCACTGAAGAATTTAATGCACAGAAATATCATATAAATAAATTATTTCCTTCCACAAATTTTAGAAGATACAATTATTATTATCTTTACAATTAATACAATTATTCACAATAATTACAATTATTATTAGCAAAAAGTATATTAAAATATAAATAATAATTATTGTTTGAAAGAATGATAGAATTGTTCAAAAGAAAAGATAAACAATTTCACATTCATAAAATCTACACTTATAAGGCACATTATAAAGTTCGCTGAAATTATAAATCAGTACAGTATTTGTTATAATTAAGTAACTATAATTTACTGTTAAATAAATAATAATTATAAGTATCAATCACTATAATTATTATTGCATATTTAAGTAATAGTTTATTAATTTATTAATCCAAATTATTAGAATATAAACTTTTTTAGATTTTGTAAATGGAATAATTTGATTTCTGAACAACTCTGTTTAAATGAAACAAGTACAATGCCATAAATGATCTTCATTTATGATTCTAAAATTAATTATAATTACAACTGCAGTAAATATAAAATGCTAAAATTGTATTTGATAAATTGGAAATGATAACTAAGAATTTTCTTAAATTTATCATATCCCATAAAAATCAAATCAATGATTAACTAATTTCATTAATCTGTACTTCGACAAACATTATATAGTGTATAATAGTTATTTGGTGAATCGTACTGCAGAATCACTCACCCTTGCATGACTTGATTCAAGTCAAATAATAGAGTCAATAATTCAACATGATTAATTTTAGATAACGAGACCATGTGGAATAATTAAATAAGATCAAATAGCAGCTTTATTACAACTGCACATAATGAATATCTTAATGAACACGTCCGGAATTCACTACAGTTTATTAGATAACAATTCATTAAACGCTATTTTCTTAACTTACTAGACTATTTCATATAAATTCTAGATTCTAATATGTAACACTTATTATTTCAATAAACTTTGGCATTTTAGCTCCTTGAAAGATACGTGTTTTATTAGGTAAAACAACTTAAACTAGAACAAGCTGATTAGAGCTCCACTTTTCCCTGAAAACACACACGGTTAGTTGAGCATGGAAGGTTCTGTTTAAAGAATCATCGTAAAGTATCACTGAAACGAGTGTAGATAGAACCATTCTTCAGGTCTAGGCAATTTAGAGATGATCATTTGCGCTCTAGGCTAGAACATAAAATTTAGAATAACAGGGCTCCGGGCAGAATTAAAAGCCACGTCTGATCCCGGGAATTTTAATGGTATCTTACTTTATCCTTGTTTATATATACTTTTTAAAATAAGAATAAATTTTTATGTTAGCATCGTTATTAAAATTTCTTTTCGTGATATTATGGAATTAATTATCGTTGTAAGAGGCCCTTTTTTTGGAATCTCTTGAGACCTTTAAGGGTATAAAAATATAATTTTGGAATAAAATCGCCTTATAGTTTTCGAGATATCCAATTAAAATTTTTCGATAGCACCATACATTGACGAAGTTTTTTTTTAATGGCGCTGGTTATGTAATTGAAACTGCCTTTTTATCAGCGGGAAACTTTATTCATTATTAGTTATTGTTTCACATTTATTTATTGATAATTTTTTTATGGTGTCCTATTAAATGTAAAGTTCACTGAAGTTGTGATTCACTTTCATAAAGAAGGATATCGTATCCAATTTTATTTTCAGTTTCGAAATAATCTACTTGTTGAAAAAAATCTTAAATAAATAAATTTTATTTAATTAATGTAAGTTAAATTTATTCTTTCCATCATATTACATTACTAATTAACGTTCTAAGAGGTATTTTTTAGAATTTCTTGAGGCTTGTAAGGATATAAACACATAATTTTTAATAAAATTACAGTATAATTTTCGAGATGTACAATTAAAATTTTACAAAAACATCATCTATTCATAAAAGTTTTTTTAATGGCTCTGGTTATGTAATAAAAGCTGCCTTTTCATTAGGGGGAAATATCATTCATTATTAGTTATTGTTTCTCATTTATTTAATGATCGATTTTTATGTTGTCCTATTAAACATAAAGTTTACTGAAGTTGGGATTCATTTTGATAAAGAAGGATATAGTATCCAATTTTATTCTCTGAAAACTTTATTTTCAGTTTCAGAATAATCTACATGTTGAAAAAAAAAGCTTAAATAAATTCAATTTATTTTATTAAGATGAGTTAAATTTATTCCTTTCATCATATTACATTATTAACTATCGTCGTAAGAGGCCTTTTTTAGAATTTCTTGAGGCTTATTAGGGTATAAAAATATAATTTTTAAATAAAATTGCCGTATAGTTTTCGAGATGTTCAATTACATTTTTTCAAAAACATCATCTATTGATCAAATGTTTTTTAATGGCACTGGTAATGTAATAAAAGCTACCTTTTCATTAGGGGGAAATATTATTCATTATTTGTTATTGTTTCACATTTATTTAATGATAGATTTTTATGATGTTTTATTAAATATAAACTGCACTGTAGTTGGGGTTTATTTTGATAAGAAATCAAATTTCAAGCAAATCGCATCCTATTTTATTCTCTGAAAACTTGTGAATTTCAGAATAAGAAATAAGATGGAAAAAAGTTCAAATAAATTTATTTAATAACGATTCAGTTTCATAAATACTCAGCTCTAAGAATTCTAGAATATTAAATGAATAGAATAGATTTCAAGCCGATTTTATTAATAATATAACTCCAAACGTTTAAGTTTTATTTTTTTTTTGAAGAAAAGACTTTCATTTCTATAATGGTTTACAGTAAAATTTCATCAAAGAAATTTATATTCTGGGATTCTTATTAAACTCCTAACTTATATTTTACTATTTTTTATAAAAGTATTAAAAAAAGGAAATTTTGATAGTTATTGCTGTACACGAATGTAGCCTTTATATATATTTATCGATATTCAAGACTGTAAGTGTGAAATATTCTGCTATAGTAGTCCATAATTTCATTTCGATATTATTTCTCTGGAATGTATAAAGATTAATTTGTGGTATTTTTGTTAATGGTTAAGCGCTTAGAAGAAGCAACTTGGAACTGTGCAGATACTTTAATGTAGTAAATAATATCTAGTTTTTTAAAGTCAACAGAATAAATTGGGCTTCTCATATTGTAAAAAGGGGCAAAAGGAACAAGAAAATTTTAAATGAAAGAGTTGGCGAGACGAGAAAGCTGAGATGAATTTGCTCTGTTGAAGCAGATTTCAAGACTAATCCAGGCCAAAGATTTTTGAAGATTGAAAATGGCCAAGAGCTTAACTGACTTTCCTCAATTTTTTCATTATAACAAAATTAAGATTACCGGTAAGAAATAAATTACTTTTTCAAATACTTGCTGACAAAGGTCGTATTCTTAAAATCCTAATATTAAGTTTATTTGGGTTTATTAAATCAATGCCATATTTTAAAATATTTGTCATATTTGAAAATAGTCAAAAGCTTAACTGGCTTTCCCCTGTTCTTTTCATGATAACAAAGTTAAGATTAGAGGTAAAAAATAAATTACTCTTTTACATGCTTGCTGACGAATATCATATTTATAAAATTCTAATATAAATTTTATTTGGATTTATTAAAGCAATGCCATATTTTAAAATATTTACCATATTTGAAAATGGTCTGGGTAATGCTGAATCAGGCTACAACTCTATAGTATCACTGTTATATGACCTGATAACCAAGAGCGTAAATATTTTTATGAACATAATTTTTAACAGTTTTAACATAGTGAGCGTGATATAAGCAACTAATATGCCCAAAGACAACTTTTACAAAATATATGTTTTTAACAATATCAGAAAATAAATAACACAGACTCAACTGAAGAAATAACATACATTAAACATTTGAATAAACATCAAACATTTAAAAAGCTACTAGACTTTACTTTTGAAAAACAATTAAATTCTATAAATAAGTGCTATTTTAGATAACAGAACAAACAGCAGAGGTAACATAATAAGGTCTAACAAAGCGCATTATCGACGCAAAAGCGATTTGCGTTTATTTTACTACTTATTGATATTTGACGGTTTTAGTATGAAAAGAAACGAACTATAATAGTCTATTTTTCACAGACAGAAAACTGCATAGCATACAGCGCAAACCAAAATGGAAAAATTTTAACCGACCACATAGACGGATTTAAGAGGATTGATTTTTTGCATGGATCACAGTCCCTTAAGATTTCCTTCTACTAACAAAGACGTCGAAAACCTATAACGGTTCTTTACTATTTCTCTTTTACTCGTCTCTTCTACTCATTCGGTTCGAAGAGACTCTCTTATGTTCTCATGAAACCTATGTAAATTCTTTTGTTTGCATTGCTTTCTCTTCTTTCTTTTCTCGGTCGCTAAAACGCCTGTGGGATATATCGCGAATTCCTGGTAAATTTTTCTAAGCTAATTCTTTTCAGATTTTATTATTTACAAGCGTATCTATGTTAAGTGATACGATTTATGTTTAACAGATTTAGATTTTAATTTGGTGTTTATAACGCCAACAACAAAAATTTAGTAATATTTAGATTATATGGTTATTTGTATATTTTAAAAAGCTAATTCTTTTTAAGTAGCTAAATATTATTAGCTTAAAAGTTTAAAATAATTAGCTTATTCTTTTAAGCTTAATTAGCTTAGAATTAGTTTAAGATTAGCTTAATTATTAATTAAAAACTTAAAAGAATTAGCTTTTTAAAAAGCTAATTCTTTTCAGATTTTATTATTTACAAGCGTATGTATGAGTACACGATACGATTTATGTTTAACAGATTTATATTTTAATTTGATGTTTATAACGCCAACAACAAAAATTTCGTAATATTTAGATTACAATGTTATTTGTATATTTTAAAAAGCTAAAAAATATTATCTTAAAAGAATTAGCTTATTCTTTTAAGCTTAATTAGCTTAAGATTAGCTTAATTATTAATTAAAAGCTTCAAAGAATTAGCTTTATAAAAAGCTAATTCTTTTCAGATTTTATTATTTACAAGCGTATCTATGTTAAGTGATATGATTTATGTTTAACAGATTTAGATTTTAATTTGGTGTTTATAACTCCAACAACAAAAATTTCGTAATATTTAGATTGCATTCTTATTTGTTTATTTTAAAAATGTAATTCTTTTTAAGAAGCTAAAAATTATTAGCTAAAAAGCTTAAAAGAATTAGCTTAGAATTAGTTAGAGATTAGCTTAATTATTAATTAAAAGCTTAAAAGAAGCAGCTTTTTAAAAAGCTATTTCTTTTCAAATTTTATTATTTACAAGCCTATCTATGAGTACGCGATACGATTTATGTTTTATAGATTTAGATGTACTCATAGATACTTTTGTAAATAATAAAATCTGAAAAGAATTAGCTTTTTGAAATATACAAATTAGCTTTTTGAAATATACAAGTTAAATTAAATTAAAATCTATAATCTAAATATGTTTAACAGATTTAGATTTTAATTTAATGTTTATAATGCCAACAACAAAAATTCCGTAATATTTAGATTATATTGTTATTTGTATATTTAAAAAAGATAATTTGTATATTTTAAAAAGCTAATACTTTTCTGATTTTATAATTTACAAGCGTATCTATGAGTACATGATACGATTTATGCTTAGAGATTTAGATTTTAATTTGATGTTTATAACTTCAACAACAAAAAATTCAGTAATATTTGGATTATGTTGTTATTTATATAATTTAAAAACCTAAAATTGTTGTATTTAAATCTGTGTAACAATTGTAAATGATATTCGTTTTATATTTTGAAACATAATATTAATTATTTTTAATTCAGTCCGCACTGGATAACACTGGACGAGGGTTTGATCACAACTGGTAAATGTATAGTATAATTCAACCGCCAATTGTGAGAAAAGGTAAACATCCGTTGCAAAAGCAGTAATGGACGAATCGATTATTTGTTAGAGGTGCTAGTCAGATAAATACGGTGCAAAACAATGTTGAAAGAAAAACCCTTAATAGTATTGTGGAACTTTTGTCATGAGTTGTTTCTTTTGATGTTAGGTTTTAAAATTTTAATCAAATCAAATCAAATCAATTTTTAATCAATCAGTAATAAAAATTTTAAATTATTCATATTGTAATTAACTCCATCCAAAATTACCTTTCTCCCCTATTATGTTATTGTGTTTGAATCTGTCCGATTTCCCTGCTTGGTAAAATATTAATGCTTTGCTGTCAAAATATTAATGATAACAAATCCATTTTTGAAAATTTTAATTATTAAAATGTTCGTTGTCTCTTTTATTCATACTGAATCAATACTTATCAGATAAGCCATGGAAATAATGGGTAATTTAACTAGTTTAATATTAAAAAAAATCATCTACATGCTAAGGCTCACTTTGAAACTCATTTCTCAATTTTTACATGAATATGTTTTCGAGTACAAATTCACATATATCAACTTTAGTTGAAATATGAAAGTAATTTAATCACATATATATATGTCAATTCCAAGCTAACTTGAAATGATTATTGAAAAATCACAATTTAATCTTTATTAAACATCAGAATCGTATTTCATTTCAAAAATATTGACTCGTTTAATTTAAAGAAAATTCAGTATAAGCTATTTATTGATTTTGCCTTTCCTGATTGTATGTGACGGGGCCAATATTTTACCCGTAAGTAGTCATAACGATTAAATAATCAATCAATAGACAGATTCCTCTAAGAAATAAAGTTAGAAAATATCTGTATAATAACGTAAGCTATAATTTAATTGTAATATAACAGAATTACCAAGTAATTAAAATTTTACAGCTCACATTATCTTCTACTTATCCTTTTTTATCCAATACTTAATACCATATAATAAATTAACGAATTTAATAATGTTGGTAGCAATAATAAAATAATAGTGTCCCGAATGTAATAAAAACATAATTGAATAAGTTAGAGAAGTGTTGTTTAACTGTACAAGGGTCAATTTTGACCAAGCTGTGCTAAAAAATAGGTTACTTGTTTAGCGCAATTTGACCACAACTGGTCGTGGTGCCATTTCTTTAATGGCAAAAATTCTTTAAAATCCAAAGACATTTTAAATCAACAATAGGTTTTTTGTTTGATGCAGTTTGACCCCAACTGGTCACAGTGCCATTTTTTAATACAAAAATTCTTTAAATTCTAAAGACATTTTAAATTAATGACTTAACAGTGTTGATAGTTATAATAAAATAATCAAATAATAATGTCCTAAATGTTTTTTTTTTTTAAATTTTTTTTTTTATTTCCAATGGCAGATTACGAACAGTTACAGCAAAAATAGAAAAAAAAAACATACAACATACAACGACAACAAAATAATACAGCAAATACAACAAAACATGCTGAGACAGAGTTCATTAATCTAACAATAATGCCAAGTTGCAGATCTTTTAGCCACTAAAAAGTGTTACCAGGTACACCACGGGGAGGTAGATCTTCTGTGCACCCATGTCCTAAATGTAATAAACACGTAATTGAATATTGAAGTAATTAAAAATTCTGACCTATTACTTAGGTAGTTAGAGAGGTGTTGTTTAACGGCACAAGAGCCAATTTTGATTAAGCTGCGCTAAAAAATAGGTTATATGGCGCAACTTGGCCGCAACTGGCCATGGTGCCCTTTTTTAATGTCAAAAATTCTTTTAATTCTAAAGATATATTATATTAATGAACTTAACAGTGTTGATAGTTATAATACTAAAATAATCAAATAATTATGTTCCAAATGTAATAAACACATAATTGAATAATGTAGTAATTAAAAATTCTTACAAATTGCTTAGGTAGTTAGACAGGTCTTATTTAATGGCACAAGGACCAATTTTGACCAAGCTGACCTATTTTCTCAATTTTCCCAATTATTTTTCAATATCGGTATTGTGATTTACACATCTTCAAACAAGCTTGTGCGAATCCTAATAATTTTATGTATGTTATTGTTATGATGACAATTGAGTCGCATTTATTCCGATTTTTTGAATTTGTGACTGCAGTGCACATCACCAGGAATCGAACGTCTAACTCTTGATCTATTGTGCTCTATCACCGCTGGACGAATGAATTCCAAAAATTCTTTAAATTCTAAAGACATTTAGTTTATAAGAAATATATATTTCCTGATCCATAATAAAAAAAATTGCATTCATTAAAATATTTATATAATATTGCTATAATAAACCCAAATAAATTTAATATTAAAAATTTATAAATATAATAATCCTCAATAAACATGTAAAAAATAATTTATTTATTATCAGTAAACTTAACGTTATTATCATGGCAAAAATTTAGGAAAACCGGTTATGTGTTTGAACATTTTCAACCTGTACATAAGCAAATTATCTGAAATTTCAGTTACAGATGATTGAAATATTTAAAATATAATATTGCTTTAATAAACCCAAATAAACTTTATAAACAATTTTTTTGAATATGATATTTGTCAACAAGCATTTAAAAAAGTAGTTTATTTATTATTAATAAACTTAACATTATTATCATGGCAAAAATTGAGGAAAACCAGTTATGTTCTTGAACATTTTCAACCTGTTCATAAGTAAACGATTTGAAATTTCAATCACAGAGGATTGCATAATCAAACTAATTACAATAAAACTCTAGCATCACTGGACAAACCTGCACAGAATATTTCTCACTAAACCAATAAAGAGGGTAGTAATTACATAACTCGCTAAAATGAAAACAACTGTTCACAATAGGGATAACAGGAGTTTTAAATATTAAAGATTTCAATTTAATGCCTGGATAAGCAGTGTTTATAACGCAGTCTGGTAATTGAGTGAAAGTTTACCTTGCATATTTGCATAGTTCTCGCATATGAAAATGTATATTTGAAGCTGCCAACAGAATAAATATAAAAGTAAGGTTATCTCAATGTTATTTTGTATGTGATTGTTTTAAAAGAGAATAACTTGCATTGAAAATAATTTTTGTGTTTTTATATTGTAAAATTTCAACTTGATAAATTGCAAAAGAAGCTTTTAAACCAAATTCCAAATTCATAATCACTATTTAAAGTTCAAACTAAATGAAATAAACAATAATAAAAAAAAAGACTTCTCTTGGATTTATATTCGTCTGTGACATTGTAAAATGAAAATGCTTTAATAATGCCATTAATAATGATAGAGCTTTGTATAAAAGTGTTCCTGAATTGGAAATTACTTGATATATTATAAAAAAAATGATTCAACTTGATATATTATAAAAAAATGGTTCGATTTGTTTTTAAAGCATTGGAAATAAGTTCAAATTCGCATCAAATCTAAATAAAAATACACTGAAGTGACAAAAGTCATGGGATAGCAATATGCAAATTTTCAGATGGCAGTAGCATCGCGTAGAACAGGTATAAATGCGCAGTGCTTTAGCAGAGCTTTCATTTCTGTTCAAGTTATTCATGTGAAGAGGTTTTGACGTGATGATGACCGCACGACGGGAATTAACAGACTTTGAACACGGAATGTTAGTTGGAACTAGACGCATGGGTCATGCCACTTCGGAAATCGTTAGGGAATTCAACATTCCCAGATCCACTGTGTCAAGAGTGTGCCGAGAGTATGAAATTTCAGGCATAACATCCCACCATGGACAGCGCAGTGGTCGACCGCCTGCACTTAACGACCGAGATCGGCGACGTCTGCAAAGAGTCGTAAATTCTAACAAACAAGCAACACTGCGTCAAATAACCGCAGAAATCAATGTGGGACGTACAAGGGACTTGTCTGTTAGAACTGTGCGGAGAAATTTGGCTTTCTTGGGCTATTCCAGCAGAAGACCGACTCGAGTGCCTTTACTGACAGAACGACATCGCTTGCAGCGACTCTCGTGGGCACGTGAGCATATCGGTTGGTCCCTAGATGAATGGAAAACCGTGGCCTGGTCCGATGAGTCACGATTTCAGTTGGTAAGAGCTGATGGTAGGGTTCGAGTGTGGCGCAGACCCCACGAAGCCATGGACCCAAACTGTGAGCAAGGCACTGTTCAAGTGGTGGTGGCTCCGTAATGGTGTGGGCTGTTTTTTCATGGCATGGACTTGGTCCTCTGGTGCGACTGGACCGAACATTAACTGGAAATGCTTATGTTCAGCTACTTGTAGATCACTTGCAGCCATTCATGAACTTCATGTACCCAAACAACGATGGGATTTTTATGGATGACAATACGCCGTGTCACCGGGCCACAACTGTTCGCGATTGGTTTGAAGAACATTCTGGACTATTCTAACGAATGATCTGGCCACCTAGATCGCCCGACATGAATCCCATCGAGCATTTATGGGACATCATCGAGAGGTCTGTTCGTGCCCAAAATCCTGCACCATCAACGCTTTCACAATTATGGACGTCTATCGAGACAGCATGGCTCAATATTCCTGCAGAAGACTTCCAACGACTTGTTGAGTCCATGCCACGTCGAGTTGCTGCACTTCGCCGGGCGAAAGGAGGGCCGACACGATATTAAGAGGTATCCCATGACTTTTGTCACTTCAGTGTAAATAATATAAAAAAAGACTTATTTTTGATTTATAATCATCTGTGACGTTACAAAATAAAAATGCTTTATAGAAAAGGCCATTAAAAAGGATAGAACTTTGTATAAAAATTTTCCTTAATTTGAAATTAAAAAAAAAAGGAAAAAAACGAAAATTTTTTAGTGATTGCTTATGTTAGTATAAACGTTACAACTCCGCTACATTAACTTTTTTCTATATGAGTTTTAAATAGCGAAAGTGTTATATTTTCTAATGTGAAAAAACTATGACCAACGAAATTTACTGTTCTATTGAAAAAAAATTTCGAATGGTATCAAAGTTACCTACGTTAGGGATTTCTTCTGGAAATTGACTGCCATTTATTTTGTTCTCTTCTTCCATGAAAACACTAATGCAGTCAGCCCAAAGAGGACGAAGCATATTACAAAAAATATTTAAGTTATCAAATAATACTATAATTATGTTCAAATCTACAATATTTTCTCAGAAGTAGCAATATTTCCATTCTTGGTAATACTCTCACTAAACTACGGTAACTCTATTAACTATAATTAAGACATTAACTTACAATTAATTATGTAGAAGAAATTACATATTACATGTATAATTACATATTATACAAATTACTAAGTATATGATTATATGCTACATATGCTTAAAGTTAATATACTGAAGTTAATGATTATATACTAAAGTACATGATTATATGCTACACATACTTAAAGTTAATATACTAAAGTTAATGATTATATACTGAAGTATTTGATAAATATGATTAATATTTAAAATAACTCTCCCCACAAAAATATGACTTGGAATTATTAACATTAATAATACAACTTGCTTGATCATATTATACATTTCGACAAAAAAATTAAAAAGACTTAGACAAAAAAAAATTTATTAGGCTTAGACAAAAAATTAAAAAGTAATATGTAATTTTGTAATTTCGTTTAACTTATTAAAAAATAAAGCAAAATTACAAAAAGGCAATGCATTAAAAACTAATGTTTTTATAAAAGTAAGATTAATCGTTTAATTTTTAACTATATTTTAAAATTAAACCAAGTTTTTAATCCTTTTATTTTTACTTATTAATTTTCTCTTTTGTTTTTTACTGTAATAGTATACCTTGTATCTTTGGCATTGTGTAAATTCTATTTTAATATCTGTGTAAATTTAACTATCATAATACTCTTAGTATTCTTCCTATTTTATGGGCTCTGAATGTGTGTTTAATGAAGAGATAACTAGATAAAATAGTTTTGCCTTTAATTTTGAATAACAGTTCCCAAGTTGTTAATTTTGCATAGACATGCAAATGGTAATTCCTATGTGTGTTGAAGTATAATCTAGTTTTATTAATAGAGTTGAATTATTTAAAACCTTTGTATTTCAATGGCTTTATAAAAGTTTAAAAAATGTTATTATTTTCGTTTTTTAATTGATTTTTTTTTAAAAAAGGTTAAATGCTAGCTACTAGTGAAGATTAGAGAAAAGTTCCAAATGAAAAGAATAAATGAATATTATACTCTGCATTTTTTTAATTAATTAATCTAAATCCTTGTTATTGGGTTTTGATGGCCGAGTGACTAGCGCTGTGGCATTCGGTGGCTTCGGGTTCGAGTCACTGCGGGGCCGTGGATGTTTGTAGTGGCTCGGAATCCCCTTTAAACTGTTGGTCCCTGTCTAACATGAATGTTAGGCGTATGGCTGATAACCCTATTTTATATTAGCAATAAATAAATGTCAGAAGTTTTAACTTAATATTAATATATTCAGAAATTAATTGAAACTGATACATTCATTAAAATCACTGTAACTAATTAATGGGGCCTGATGGCCGAGGGACTAGCGCTCTGACGCTCAGTGTCATGGATATTTGTTGTGGTTCCTAATCCCCTTTAAACCGTTGATTCCGGTATAATATAATTGTTGGGCGTAGGGTTGACAACCTTATCCCGTAAAAAGAAAGCATCTCCTGTCTCAAAATCTTCCAGTGGGCAAATGGTCTTGGCCTACTATGGGGCTGTTGCACTAATAAAGAAGTTTCTTTCTAATGCATCTGGCAAACACTTAGACAGTTTGGTCTTGGAACCCTTAAGGCAAGCGCTGCACCGACGTTACTCACTTTGAATTACCCAGGAGGCGCGTGTAACTTGAAAATAAGCCACGGACGCGGAGTAACAATGCCCCCGTAACGCTCTACGATGCTATTAGACCGGGACCTACGGTTTAAAGTGGATTCCGAACCACTACAAACATCCAGGGCCCCACCGGGACTCGAACCCGAAACCTGTGGTACCGAGCGCCAGATCGCTAGCCACTCGCCATTCAGGCCCCCTAATAGGATAAGAAATACTCCCTATCAATGTTGATATTTTGATTTTTTTCAAATTTTTAGATAATTTTTTTGACATGTTAGCAAGCTTATCATGATTGTGATTTGTACAATTTTCTTCATCATTAATTGAATCTTTTCAGGTATGAGTGGATAGAACTATCATGTTTACAATTGCATAAGAATTTATATAATTGTCACAAAATGTTACCGAGTCTTTCAATTCTTTCGTACTTTTTTTATAATTATTTCTAAAAGGACATCTTCCCCGAAACTTTTCATTTAAAAAAATTGCCTATTTGGGATCATAATACTCCAAATTTTGGAAAAATATGACACTTTCATGCGATTTACTCATAAACCAATATCCTTTTACTTTTTATGAAATATTTATGCGAAATACTTTCTGCATGAGTAACCGACGTTATTGCGCATTTAATGATATTTTAAAAAATTTATGACAGTTTCTGTTTTTTTCCTACTTTTTACATTTGCTAATTTGAACTAGTCTCACTCCAAAAATTTCTCTTTTTACTTTACTAATTACAACTGATGGATTCATTTTCCCAACTTTTTTTTCCAGCTTTTTGTTACAATTAATTTTATGTTTCTGGGGGCATACATTTTCTTCTCGTTTCCGAATAATAAAAAATTTCCCCTTTTCCCTTTTTCTTACAGTTCTTTTATTCTAATTTGTTCGGATGTATATTTTTCAAACTTCACTTTTGGCTGCACTTGAATCGTCAACTTTGTTGTTAATCACAGAAGTAGAAATATAATACTATTTTACTACGAAGAGATTTTTAGTAGCTTTTTCAAATACGCCTAATTTGTTTTCTTTCGTACTGAATAAAACGTTGATATATATATATATATATATATATATATATATATATATTTTAAGTTTCTAAATTTTTAACTATGTATGGTTTCATCAAGAAACCGGCCAGCTTACATCAAAATAATTTTATCAAAGATTCTCTAATTATTGTTTTGAATATTTACAGAATCAAAGATTAATTTTTTTCTTCTTAAGTACTGAAAAAACGTAGATATATATTTCATTTTTTTTTTTAAGTTTCTAAATTTTTCATCATTTTATGGTTTCATCAAGAAACCGGTAAGTTTACATCAAAATAAATTTTATAAAAAATTCTGTAATTATTGTTTTGAATATTTCCAGAAATAAAGATAAATTATTTTTTTCTTAGGTTCTGCAAAAACGTAGACATATATTTCATTTTTTTCCTATTCTTTTATTTCAATAGTATATGCAAATTTATTGTTTGTTCCAGTTACTCGTTTCTAAAGGATTTTTCAACCTATATTTTATTGAATTCGTTCAAAAATCGTGTCATTATCATTTTTTATTATTGTTACCATAGAATTGAAAAAATTATAATTAGAAGCTTATATGTCTCAGTAGGGATCCACTTATTGTACTCGCAAAGTAGCTTGAGAAAGGATGTGAATTTGATAACCGATAATGATGTGCACTATAGTCACTTTTTAACTCACTGCATAAGTTATCATTTTATAATTGTTACCTGAGCGTGTTACATTTTTATAGAAATTTATAGTTTTGACTTGCATGTATTATTCGCGGCCCAGTGAGTATAAGCGAAATCTAACAGCTGGGATGAAAAGTTCGTAGGCTGACGCATAGATGGCGCTACTAGTATTAAATCCATATGATTTTTAGTTAGCCCTAACCTTCAAAAGACACGTGTATAAATTTGACAGCTGTTGGCACTATTAGTATGTGAGTTATAGAATTTTTAGAGAAGCAACTTGAGTTAGTTTTAGTAGTTTGAAAAAATGGATACTTAGAGTTTGAAAAAATGGATAAAAAGGAATTTCGTGTGTTAATAAAGGATTGCTTTTTCGCGAAAAAAAATACTATTGAAGCCAAGGCTTGGCTTGATAAATATTATTCGGACTTTGCACCAGGAAAATCAACCGTAGAGAAGTGGTTTGCTAAATTTAAACGAGGCGAAATGAGCACCGAGGACGATGCACGCAGTGGGCGCTCCAAAGAAGCTGTTACCGAAGAAAACTTCAAAAAAGTCCACAAAATAATTTCTGATAACCGTAAAGTGAAGTTGATTGAGATAGCTGAGACCCTAAAGATATCATAGGAACGTGTTGGACATATCGTGAATGAATATTTGGATATGCGAAAGCTCTGTTCAAAGTGGGTGCCGCGCGAGCTCACAATCGACCAAAAACAACAACGAATTGATGACTCTAAGCAGTGTTTGGAGCTGTTCAATTGTAATAAACCCGAATGTTTGCGTCGTTATGTGACAATGGATGAAACATGGCTCCATCATTTCACACCGGATTCCAATCGACAGTCAACCGTGTGGACTGCACGTGAGGAACACTAAAAATGATGTAACTTCACTAAAAATGCTATAACTCACATACTAATAGTGCAACAGCTGTGAAATTTATACACGTGTCTTTTGAAGGTTAGGGCTAACTAAAAATCCTATGGATTTAGTACTAGTAACGCCATCTATGTGTCAGCCTACGAACGTTTCAGCCCACCTGTTAATATGAGAAATGGTGTACATTTGATTCCTGATATTGACTTGTGCTCTAGTCATCGCTTTGATAGATGAGGTGATAGTGGCTTCTCGCATTGGCAGTCAAACTACCTGATTTTTTCAGGATTTCTCTCACATGACGTGTGTTATTGAGTTATTATGCTAATTCAATGACTTTATATCTTATTTATATAATTTTCTTCCCTGCTTTTAAAATTGATTAACAGATTCATTTTCTTCTTTCGCAAACACATGAAGGATGAGGTAATAGTAGCGTCTCTCATTAACAGCCAAACTGCCTAATTATTCAGGATTTCTTTCACACGACGTCTGTTATTGAATTATAAATTCATTGAATTAACATAATATATTAGTTATATAACTTTCTACCCTGCTTTTAAAAATTATTCGCATAATCGTTTTTCCTAGCAAAAAGGCTGAAAGATGTAATAGTGGCATCTCGCATTGAAAGTCAAATTGCTTGATTTTTCAGGCTTTAACTCACACGATGCATATTATTGAATTATAAAGTCATTGAATTATCATGAAGTCATTTAATATTTATATAATTTTCTTCCCTGCAGTTAAAACATGATTCTCAGATTCATGTTTCTTCTTTCACACAGAAATGTAAAAATATGAAAATATTTGACGGAGAATGAAAAATGGAGTACTCGATGTACGGATATGAGTGGAAGAGAAATAAGATTTTGAGTACCTTTTCAAGGTTGATCAATATTCACTTCGAAATCTGCTTTATTTGCACTTATATAAAAAAATTTTTCAAATTTTCAAGTAAAAGAGACTTACTTTTCCCTCACCGCAACATTATTAGTAATCCTCAAGGCAATTTAAGACGAAAAAGGAAAACATTATCTTTTATTTATATGAAACAATGTTATTTCGTAATGAAGTTGGAGTGGGTAGACAAGAATTAATTAAAAGTAATTAGTTTTTTTGTGCAATTTTAGTTTTAAAATGTTCCGTTATATGGAAAAATATTGTGAATTTTTATGTATTATATAATCCAAAAAAAAATCAACTTAAGACCAAAATTATTTTCGTGCTTTGAATCTATTAAATGGCTTAACAGATTCATCAAGCCTAACCATTTAATGCATCATTAGTGCTGAATCGACTAGAAGATTTGGATTCGGAATTCGATGTCACTTAACTGAGGCCATTTAAAATGGTTAATGTACTAGTAACCGCAGAAATAATGTTTGCATAGTATATTTGTGCAATTCCGTAAAGATATCCATTTACTATCTCAATATATATAGCATTAATGCACGATATTAGTTATTACAGCATATAATTTCTGATAAAGTACATTTATTCATTCAAACAAACCTAAGTTTACTTCAAAAATATGTTGGTACAATTGTAGTTGCAAGTAAAATTTTGAAATGACCTTGCGGCATCTTCTTTTTTAAGGTCCTGCTAGTATACTTAGAAAAATTCTTTTTCTTAATATTAATGGATAGAATAAAAATGATTTAATCTTTAATTTTTGTTTATTATTACATTAAAATTTATAAAGATTATTTCGGCTTTTTGAATCTCCTTTAGTTAAGCGTTGAAAGCTTATTGATCTTTATCATTAAAGTACACAGGGAATCTGTTTTTGTTTGGGGAAGAACTCAAAATAATATTTAAAGAAGCTTAGTACAAAATTACTTTTATCTAAGCTTACTGATGTCTTGATGAAAAATTTGGAAACTAAACTAAAAACAGGAATTTAAAACATAACTAAAAACGTGAAATAAAACTTAACTAAAACATGAAGTATATAATATATATATATAGGTTTTTAAGTACCTAAAGTTTATAACATTGCTGAAGCGATTATGAAATTCATCATAGTACAATATCCAGAAATAGTAAAAATACAAATAAAACATGAAATGAAACTAAACTACATGAAATATATATATATATATATATATATGTTTTTAAGTCCATAAAATTTTCAAAATTACTAAAGCAATGAAAAAACTCATTATAGTACAATATCTAGAAATAGTAAAAATGTAAAATCTCTTATGCTTTCAATATATTAAAAATAAGTGTAAGATGTATAGTACTGTTTATATTCAGTGTTAAGAAATTTTATTTAAATAGCGTTTATCATAATCAAATCATTGCTGAACATCACCGATGGCATTATAAATGACATTTTATAAAATAAGAATAAATATAATAACTATATAACTCTTGTTATATAAATGGTATTATCTAGTACTGCATTTTTCCCAACTGTATTAAAAATCATATATAATTATATAATAAAATATCTACATGAATTTACATACATATTGAATCATGAATATTTTTATAGGTGCAGGTGTCTTTACACGAATTCTTTAGTACAAAATAAAACTGAGAGATTTCCATTTAAAATAGACCATTTTTGTTTGTAAGAAACGAATTTTAAAGTTCAGAGTGAATTTATTGTTTTTATTTATATTGATTTGAACTATTTCTTGCAGTACAAAATTCGAAACCCGTAGAAAGATTGAAAAGTTCTTCCCGAATAATTTCTACGCAATCGATTGTAAGCACCACGACATGAAAATGAAATCCTCCCTTTATTTCACTTCGATAAAGTTTCAGATTTTCCAATGGGAACAACTATCAAATCTCCTGAAAATATATGCAATGTTTTATACAAATGTAACTTTTTCTATTTTATTCCTGACTTGGGTTTAGCTTTTTTCTTTTACCTTTTACTCGAAATTTCCAGTAAAGAGATTTGCATTAACAAGTGTTAGTACTTGAATTGGAAAATATATTCTATTTATTTCGCTAAAAATAAGCTCACTTGTCAAACTAACTAGGTAATTGTCAAACTGCATTTAAAGATTTGCTTCTCTGGGAGTTGTTAAGTTTTTTTTCCACCTTCGACTACACCAATACATAATACATTTTTATTTGTTTAAAAACATTATAAAAGGTTTGGGATAAAATATACTAGAAATATTTTTCCTACCAACTTCATAGCATTTATGACAAAAAATATTATAAAAAATATATCTATGAAGTATATATTCCTTATTATACGCATACACCAGCACATAAGTTTTATTTTACTTAAAATGTAATGTACTACTGTAACGATGCATACAATTTTTTTTATTTGTTTAAATTCATTATAAAACGGTTGGGATAAAATTTGTTAAAGATATTTTTTCTACCAACTTCGTAGCCTTCATAAAAATACATACTATAAAAAATATATATAAACTATATATTTTCACATATTATTTAAAGTAATGTGCAAATATATACTTTATATATTCTTGTTATACTTATACTCTAACCCATAAATTTTATTTTAATTAAAATGTAATGTACTACTGTAACAATACTTAAAACTTTCTTATTTGCTTAAAAAGTTAGGATAAAATTTAGTAATGATATTTTTCCTACTTTATAGCATTTATGAAAATACGTACTATAAAATATATATATAAAGTATATATTTTCACATGCTATTTAAAGTAATGGGAAAATATATACTTTATATATTCCTTCTTTTTAAGAAGGAATATATAATGTATACACTAGCACATAAGTTTTATTTTAATTAAAATTTAATGTACTACTGTAATAATAAATATATATTTTTCTTATTTGTTTAAAAACGTTATAAAAAGATTCGGATAAAATATTTTAGATATATTTTTCCCACCAACTTCATAGAAGCTTTTGCTTTCACTTTTTTTTAAATATAAATATAATAACTATATAACTCTTATTATATAAATGGTATGATATAGTACTGCATTTTTCCAACTGTATTAAAAATCATATATAATAAAATCTCTACATGAATTTACATAATAATTAATCATGAACATTTTTATAGGTGCAGGTGTCTTTACACGAATTCTTTAGAATAAAATATAACTGAGAGATTTCCATTTAAAATAGACCATTTTTTTTTGTCAGAAACGAATTTTAAAGTTCAGAGCGAATTTATTGTTTTTATTTATATTGATTTCAACTATTTCTTGCAGTACAAAATTCGAAACCCGTAGAAAGATTGAAAAGTTCTTCCCGAATAATTTGTACGCAATCGATTGTAAGCACCAAGACATGAAAATGAAATCCGCCCTTTATTCCACTTCGATAAAGTTTCACATTTTCCAATCTGAACAACTATCAAATCTCCCGAAAATATATGCAATGTTTTATACGAATGTAACTTTTTCTATTTTATTCCTGACTTGGGTTTAGCTTTTTTCTTTTATCTTTTCCTTGAAGTTTCCAGTAAAGAGATTTGTATGAACAAGTGTTATAAGAGAAGTACTTGAATAGGAAAATATATTCTATTTATTTCACTAAAAATAAGCTCACTTGTCAAACTAATTAGGGTAATTGTCAAACTGTATTTAAGGAATTGCTTCTTCGCGAATTGCTAACATTATTTTCCACTTGCCATTACACAAATACATAATATATATTTTCTTATTTGTTTAAAAACATTATAAAAGGCTTCGCATAAATTTTTTTAGTGATATTTGTTTTACCAACTTCATAGCATTTATGAAAATACATACTATAAAAATATACTTATAAAATATATATTTTCATATACTATTTAAAGTAATGTGAAAATATATACTTTATAAATTCCTTGTTATATGAATACGCTAGTACATAAGTTTTATTTTAATTAAAGGATAATGCACTATTGTAATAATACATACATTTTTCCTTATTTGTCTAAAAAAGTTATAAAAAGTTTCGGATAAATTTGTTAGAGATATTTTTTCTACCATCTTCATAGCATTTGTGGATATAAATACTATATGCTTTATATATTCCTTGTTATATGCATACACTAGCACATAAATTTATTTTAATTAAAAGGTAATGTACTACTGTAATAAATAACATACATTTTTCGCATTTGTTTAAAAGCATAATAAAAAGATAGTGATAAAATATTTTAGAGATATTTTTCCTATCGACTTTACAGCATTTTTTGTTTTCAATTTTTTTAAATATAAATATAACAACTATATAACTTTTATTACATAAATGGTATTATCTAGCTCTGCAGTTTTCCCAACTGTACTAAAAATCATACATAATTATATATTAAAATGTCTGCATAAATTTACATACATATTGAATCATGAATATTTTTACAAGTTCAGGTGTCTTTACACGAATTCTTTAGAATAAAATAAAAGTTAGAGATTTCCATTTAAAATAGACCATTTATGTTTGTGAGAAACGAATTTTAAAGTTCAGAATGAATTTATTGTTTTTATTTATATTGATTTCAACTATTTCTTGCAGTACAAAATTCGAAACCCGTAGAAAGATTGAAAAGTTCTTCCCGAATAATTTGTATGCAATCGATTGTAAGCACCAAGACATGAAAATGAAATCCTCCCTTTATTCCACTTCGATAAAGTTTCAGATTTTCCAATGTAAACAACTATCAAATCTCCCGAAAATATATGCAATGTTTTATACAAATGCAACTTTTTCTATTTTATTCCTGACTTGGGTTTAACTTTTTTCTTTTTATCTTTTTCACGAAATTTCCAGTAAAGAGATTTGTACGAACAAGTGTTATAAGAGAAGTACTTGAATTGGAAAATATATTCTATTTATTTCACTAAAAATAAGCCCAGTTGTCAAACTAACTAGGTAATTGTCAAACTGTATTTAAAGATTTGCTCCTTTGGGAGTTGCTAAAGTTATTTTCCCCTTTAAATAACACAAATATATAATACATTTTTATTATTTGTTTAAAAACATTGTAAAAAGGTTCTGTTAAAATTTGTTAGAGATATTTTTCCTACTAAAAAAATACATACTATAAAAACATATATAAATTATATATTTTCACATACTATTTAAAGTAATGTGAAATTTATAATTTATATTTTCCTTGTTATATACATACACTAGCACATAAGCTTTATTTTAAGTAAAAGGTAATGCACTATTGCAATAATACATAAATTTTTTCTTATTTGTTTAAGAACATTATGAAAGGGTTCGGATAAAATTTGTTTAGAGATATTTTTTCTATCAACTTCATAGCATTTAAGAAAATACATAGAGTAAATAATAGGTATATATAAAGTACATATTTTCACATACTATTTAAAATATATGTTGAAAATATATATTACAGCATTTTCTGTTTTCAAATTTTTAAATATAGATTTGATTTTTTAGCTTTCCAATAATTATTTAAAAGTGGGTTATATTGGTAGGAGATATTTGAGAAAATTTTTTTTTTGCATGAACTTGTCTTGTTTTACTGGTCACTTAATTATTCATAGAAATTTCAGTTTAGATTGAGTTTAATAATTGGATTGTAAGTTAACTACACTAAATCTATTAAAATTGCAGGAAAACATTTCGGTGAGCACAATTTTAATTATTTAAAATAAAATTAATTAATGTTACTATTTTCCTATTTGGGGGACCAAAGCGGCCTGATGGTTGGCATGTTGTGTGCTTCAGAGCTAATACTACCAAACCACATCAAATCATTGATCCTAGTGCTGAGACGTTTTGCAACCTTGTAATTTTGTGCCTATGCTGGGGAAAGGCGTGACAAATTCATTGACCAGGAAGTCCTTCCGTTTGGAGGTTAAGTAGAGTGTATGAAATCTCAGATGCAACCTTAGGGCTGTTAGTTCCAAATTAGGGTGACAAAATGTGAATGCAGAGCAGGAGGTTGAGTAGGGAGTATGAAATCTCAAATGCAACCCTTAGGGCTGTTAGTTCCAAATTATGGTGACGAAATGTGAATGCAGAGTAGGAGGTTGAGTAGGGAGTATGAAATCTCTAATGCAACCCTTAGGGCTGTTAGTTCCAAATTATGGTGACGAAATGTGAATGCAGAGTAGGAGGTTGAGTAGGGAGTATGAAATCTCTAATGCAACCCTTAGGGCTGTTAGTTCCAAATTATGGTGACGAAATGTGAATGCAGAGTAGGAGGTTGAGTAGGGAGTATGAAATCTCAAATGCAACTCTTAGGGCTGTTAGTTCCAAATTATGGTGACGAAATGTGAATGCAGAGTAGGAGGTTGAGTAGGGAGTATGAAATCTCAAATGCAACTCTTAGGGCTGTTAGTTCCAAATTATGGTGACGAAATGTGAATGCAGAGTAGGAGGTTGAGTAGGGAGTATGAAATCTCTAATGCAACCCTTAGGGCTGTTAGTTCCAAATTATGGTGACGAAATGTGAATGCAGAGTAGGAGGTTGAGTAGGGAGTATGAAATCTCAAATGCAACTCTTAGGGCTGTTAGTTCCAAATTATGGTGACGAAATGTGAATGCAGAGTAGGAGGTTGAGTAGGGAGTATGAAATCTCAAATGCAACCCTTAGGGCTGTTAGTTCCAAATTATGGTGACGAAATGTGAATGCAGAGTAGGAGGTTGAGTAGGGAGTATGAAATCTCTAATGCAACCCTTAGGGCTGTTAGTTCCAAATTATGGTGACGAAATGTGAATGCAGAGTAGGAGGTTGAGTAGGGAGTATGAAATCTCAAATGCAACTCTTAGGGCTGTTAGTTCCAAATTATGGTGACGAAATGTGAATGCAGAGTAGGAGGTTGAGTAGGGAGTATGAAATCTCAAATGCAACTCTTAGGGCTGTTAGTTCCAAATTATGGTGGTGAAATATGAAGAGTAGAAGGTTGAGTAGGGAATATGAAATCTCAAATGCACACCTTAGGGCTGTAAAATGGTCTGGCGAAATGTGAATGCAGAGTAGAAGAATCCCCGTGAATCTACTACATATCTACTATTGACTCATATCATAATTGCCAATAGCAATAGTACAAACGACGTCAGATCAAAATGCTCGGCATTAGAAAACAAAAACATTCTGATTGACCAAATATTCCCAACTTCTTAATTTCTTTTGCAGGAATGTAATAGACTATTATTTTTTAATATTTTGGCCTGTCTGTTTTGAAGAACTTAAAGAATACCTAGCGATAGTACACATTGTGCTTTACCATTGTTTCTTTAAAACGAAATTATCGATGGAATTTACAATGATATATAAACTTTTGATTTTTTTATTGTAGGCGGTAATTAAATACTTGTAGTGAGTTATCATTATTCAATAGACTTATTCTTTAAATTAAAGTAAAAAAAAACCGATGTGTTTGAAACCAAATATTCTGGATACTATATTATTCTGTAAATAGACTAGTTTTCATTTATTAATAATTGAAAATAAATTAGACAAAATAGACATCAAAATTACATTGACATTTCATTAGACGAGGAAAAGCATTTATATGTCAATATTTTCCCTTATTATATGAGGTACAAAATAGAAAACCCTTAACTTAATACATTCATATATTCAAATGTATTTAATGCAACGGTAATTTTAAAATATTTCATAGTTTATTTCTATTTATTGTACCAATTTCAATTTATTGTAGATGTTTTATTCCAGATAATTGTCGCAACATGGGATATACATGATTATTTTTATACATTCCTTGTAATATGCATACTCTAGCACATAAAATTTATTTTTATTTAAAAGTAAGGGGAAATTGCATACTTTAAAGTATATATTTTCACACACTATTTAAATTGATGTGAAAATATATACTTTATAATTTCCTCGTTATATACATATATTAGCACAAAAGTTTTATTTTATTTTAAAGGTAATGTGTAAGCACATACATTTCTTTCTTATTTGTTTAAAAACGTTATAAAAGTATTTTGAATAAAATTTGTTAGAGATATTTTTCCTACAAATTTTGCAGCATATTTTGTTTTCAATTTTTTAAATTAAGATTTGATTTTTTTTTAAATATCCAAATATTATTTAAAAGTGACTTATATTTGTAGAAATTCTTCGAGAACGCTTTTTTTTGTATTAACAGGCATTGTTTTACTGGTAGCTTAAATTAGAATTAGAATATATTATAGAAATTAAGAAATTTTTTGTTCTTATAATTTTTATTAGAAAAAAATATCACAGAAAGTACGAAAGGAATAATAGGAAATCTTTTGCTAGTCCAGTAAATCACGAGCGAAAGCATCTGATAATAATTAACAGTTATCGTTCGGCAAATTGAAAAGAGAAAAAAGTATTTTAAACCATTATTTTTGAACAAAAATAATTTAGAATATAACAAATATATGTTGAGCCTCCATAGAGCAAATGTAACATGAACAAAAGATATTAAAACAAAAAGAACCCAATCACATAAACTTCAATCATCACGACACTAGTGGGAGTAAAGGTTTAATAAAAAGGAACCTTATTTAATTAAAAAATAACTAGCAACTATTTCTTTTTTTCTTGTAACTTTATCTACGCATCCGATAAAAAAATTCTAACAGAAAAATTGGACTTTTAAATGATAAATCTTTTAAGATCTGCAGATTGACAAATAAACCTCTTAACCTCTTATATATATAAGAGGATAGTTGTTTATTATATGTTCGGTGCCATAGGTTTCACGTTCGAGTTCCGGCTGTGTCGTGAATATTTGTAGTGGTTCGGAATCCAGTTTAAACCATAGGTCCCAGTCAAATTTGACAGTTAAGCGCTGCACTGACAACTCTACTCAGTAAAAAGAAAACATCTCCTGTCTCGAAATCTTCCAGTAGGGAAACGGCCAAGGGCCACCATGGGGCTGTTACACCAATGAAGAAAATCTGTATATATATTTATATACATATATATGTATACATATGTGTGTATGCGCATATGTATATATGTATATGTATGTGTGTATGTGTACTATAGATTAAGCGACGCGTGCTATGTCGCTCAGTACCACAAGTTTCGTGTTCGACCCAAATGTGGAAGGGTGCAGCATCATAGAAGATTAAACATTTACATAACAATATGTAGTTAAGACACACATATACACAATAAACAATTAACACATCAATAGCACAGGCCGCTATTAATGTGCTAATTGTTGCTGACTGTGGTAGTAGAGTAAAGGCGTGGTAAACTCCTCGTTTACCACACCTTTACTCTACTCTGAGGTACTACCAGAGATGTGCGCTTCTGCTAGGAACTCAGCTGTCATCTATTTATCTTGCCATGAATTTGTCAGCTGGTTTAAGCTGCGCATGGCGTGTATCACCGCCCCTTTCACACACACACACATGTATATATATATATATATATATATTACTGTGCCCAAAAGGTAAGAGCAATTTTTTTTCAAAAACTCTTTATTTATTCTTCCAAATTTATTTCATCACTTTCAAAGTAAGCCCCTCCGGACACAATGCCTTTTTGTCCAATCCTCAATGCATTCTAAAAAGTCATCGGCAGGAATGACCTTCAAAGCGCACGGCGATTCATGTTGAATCTCTTTAATCGACTCGAAACGGTGTCACTGAGTGGTCTTTTGAGTTTAGGAAATAGCCAGAAGTCGCACGGTGTGAATACAGTGGTTATGGAACGATATGAGTTTCATTTTTGGCAAACAAGTCAAGAATAATTAATGCAGTGTGACCTGGATCATTCAGTGTTTTCGGTACCAATCGAGATTTGATGCGTTTGAGGCCTAAAATGGAATTGACCGATCCTTTTGAAATTCCAACATCATCAGCAAGGTCTCTAATTGTAAATCGATGGTTTGCAAGCACCAAATCTTTAATTTTTTGGACGTGAACTTCATCGATTGAGGTTGATGGTCTGCCAGAGGGCTCTTCGTCTTCAACGCGTTCTATGCCTTCTTTGAACTGTTTATACCACTTCTAAACGTTTCTTTCCGATATAGGAATGCTCACCGAATGCCTTCTGCAACATTCTATACGTTTCCGCAAACAAAATTTAATGCAAGTTTTTTGCTCAATTAATTCAGATATTTCAAAAATTACCGGAATCAGTTTTAGCGTTACAGAAAGCCAAGCGTAACTCAAACACTAATGAATATTTTGACATCAAATTTCACACAGATGTCAAGGACAGTGTCAGAAACCTAAAAAGAAAAAAAAAATTGAAATTCCATAAGCTCCGGGAATTTCAAATTGATCTTACTGTTTGGACACAGTAGTATAGTAGTATATATATATATATATGTATATATATATATATATATATACATATAATCATTGGCGCAACAGCTCCATGGTGGACGAAGGCTGTCTACCAACTGCCAGATTCCGAAGCAAGATATGTTTTTCTTCTTGCGGGGTAGGGGGTTGTCCAACAGACATATTAGATAAGGATCTACCGTTTAAAGTGAATTCCGAAACACTGCAAGCATCTATGGCTCCGCTGGGACTCGAACCCTAAACCTGGGGCACCGAACGCCAGAATGTTAGTCAATCGGCCAACAGGCCTAGCGATCTAGTGTTTATTGATATATATATATAAAATTCCCACTCTTATATATACATATATATAAGTGGGAGTTTTCTGATTTTCACCAATACGACACGTTAATGCAGTTATCCCTAAAGACCACCTGGAAGGCACATATCTCCCCTCATTACCTGCCTGTGGTCTGTTCAGGGTATACAAAAGTGGTAATGAGGCCACCGATGTTAAACAAAAAAGTAATATGTACTTAAGCAAATAATTTATTCTAAGAATACTGAATTATAATTAATTTATTTAGACAAAAAAGTACACAGGAGAGAAATGAAATGAAAGAACCGATAAATGCTGTTTTCTGAATTTTTACTGTTGTTAATTTCCTGTAATGCTTTTTTTTTTTGCAACCAAACAGAATAAAAATATGATTTACCGATAATTAAAATTATTCATTTAAATACAGGAAATATGAATAATTCATTATACAAAAAAAAAAAAAAAAAAAATCCTAAGTGATGCAGATGTAAATGTATAATTACGCTTTCATGTCTCGAAATTTATTTCTTTTTGCGACTGTATTTTAATAGTTCCTCTCTCAAGTATTTCTAAGAAGTCTTTTAAGTTATCAAACAAATATCTTTAATAAAAGAAACGCCAGTAATCAAAAAGCAATTAACATTAAAATAAAGTTTTTATTCCCCACTTGAAATTTCTAAATAATGATTGTTAAAAATGATAATAATAAAAAAGAGAATGATGACTTACAAATCAACACAAACTATGATGCATATCGGAGTTAAAGAAAATCCTTTATAATAATAGAGAAGTTCAAGTTATTTCATTTTTAAATTACTGGTAACTTTCGTTTAAAGAAATGTTTTTGAAATAATGCAAACTTTCTTGAAATGCTAATGATTTATCTACTTATATTTTATTATGTAAAGACAATTTTAATTTGCAAACTTCAGATTTTAGTTTTCTTTCCAAAATGCATATTCTTAGATAATTGAAATTACAAATAGTCCTTGAAGTTAGAATTAAAATTTTTAAAAAGGTAAATCAAGCGAAGATTGTAGGTTCTAAGACTAAAAATTGGATTAAAAATGTTTTTAAAATTATTTTCTCTCTTAAAGTTTTCTGTTTTCAATAATAATTTTTTTTATAAACACCATTATTTATTCAATTTAGAGCATTATTATTTATTTGATTTGAAACCGAAAAAATATAATATGTTTGGATTATTTTCACTTGTTTTTTAATAGTACATATTTTTATCATTAGTTGCAAGAGACGGATTCATGCAGTATTAAAAAAACCCAATCAGATTATTATATATTTTTTTGTATATCGGTGGTCCTCTTTCCACTTATGTACGCCACAAGTAACCACAGATGGACGATGGAGTGATATCATTGTCTTTTCGGACGACATCTAGGGGGAATAGTCAAACATTTGTGTGTCGTATGGGTCCATAACCATAAAAGCTCATCAGACAGCCTAACAGCTGAGGCAAGAGTCTTAAACATGTCGTATGAAATTTAAATCACCATCGGGTCACTTCGTTTCTGAAAGAAGTGACTGCAACGTGCGCCATTAGGGGATTCAAATATGAGCTTTTCGACACTCTAACTGGGTGCGTTGCTACTAGACCACGAGTCGAGATAATCCGATTGATAAAAATGTTTTTTTACAAGGGGAGGTTATTGCCTTCACATTTGATTGTCTTATGGATGAAAATTCAGAAAATTCCCATTAAGAAGCCTTGCTGTCGATTCCAACTAAACCAGCTGTCACAACGAAGTTTCTACCTTTTTGAAATGAGTGGCTGCAGCGCATTCCAACAGCGGAATTCAAACATTAGCTCTATTCTTGATCGCTAGCTTATGGCCTTACCACTGGACCACTACTTGGATTTACTAGATTATTGAGGTTGAAAAACATTCTACCTGAAGAATTTAAAATCATTGTTAAAAAACACCTATTTATTTAATTTTGTTAACAAACAAAACCTTCTCTATATTATTGTGCATAAATTGAACACCTGTTTCAAATAAGATTATTAAAAAAAGGGTTATTGAAAAATTTGGAAATGATACAACAGTTAATATAAAATGGCGAATAACAAATTGATTGGAATATGAAAAAAAATTTGAAATGAAGTATCTAAATATTATATTCAGAATCACTTTTGATGGGTTATATGTCATGATTTTTTAAGTTAACTGCATTTAAGATTTTATATCAGGTGTTAATTAACACACTCCTAAATACTTATAGGTCCCGGTGGTACCATGGATGTTTGTAGTGGTTCAAAATCCTCTTTAAACCGCAGGTCCCAGTCTGATATGACTGTAGAGATTTGAGAATAGGGCTGACAACCCTACCCCGTAAAGAGAGAACATCTCTTGTTTCGAAATCTGCCAATAGGCAGACGGCCTTGCCCACCATTGAGGCTGTTCCACCAATGAAGAAAAAGTTTATAGGTTATTAACAGGCAACGAAATATATTATGGAGTTTTATTTTTGAATAATAATAAAAATATGAATAGGAGAATCTTGGCCCAGGGATAACGATGCGCAGATAGCGAGTAGAAGAACTAAGGTTTGAATCCGCTGACGATTTCCATTAGAGACACTGCTTTCAAAAATGAAGATATTAGATAGCGAGTGGGAAAATGTGTATAAGCATATGTTTTCATAGGGAATTCTCTATGAAGTTTCTCCCATATTTTTGTGTTTCATTCTCAGTGTCCTGCAGTGCGGGATGGACTTTCCATGAGTAGTATACTCATGGATGGAGGGAAAGGGGCAGCTATTGTTGCGGTGTAGCACCCGTAGGTAGAAGTTTGACTTGGCTCTGTTTTGCTAAAGAAGGAGGGAAGTGCCTTCCAGGAGGACTTTTAGGGGGAATAATCCCACATTTGTGCACCGTACGAGAGACATCACAAACGCCATCGAGTATACTAAATTTTTGAAACAGTATCCTTTATAACAATGTTTTGCACAAAAGGCAACTAATTGAAGGTCTATTCAACAACTTTTGAAGTGGTCTATATCCAAAGAAAATTCGCACTACTACCATTTAACTGCCTCGCATTTGCGTATCGTATGGGAGAAAACCCGGCACACTTCCACCTGGTAGTCCGACTAATGAGGCAAAATGCTGAATATCACAAACGTCATCGAGTTTAATCGTTTTTGAAACAGTATCCATAACAAAGCAGCCAGCGGATTGAACCTAAGCCCTAATGCTCACCAGCTGCGACGTTGACACTGAGCCCCGTGTCAGGCGGTTTCTTCCATATAACACGCAAGTGCGGGGCAACTATCCCTAAAAGTCCTCCCGGAAAATAACACCCTCTTCATCAGCTGGCAGTTCGTGGCATACATAAGTGAAATAAGTGAGGCACTAAGTCAACCTCTGTACTACAAAAAAATCTTAATTAGCAATGAAGAAAAATAATAATAACCATATAAGCACCTCAATTTGGAAGGGAAATAACTATATAAGCCACTAATTTGAAAGGGAAATCTTCCGTTTATTAGATTCTATTTTAGAGATACATTTTCACAAAAAAAATTTTCCCATGAAGAACCTATTGCATACAGAGATACCACTACCAGAAAAATGCAAATAAAAATATAGTCCGCGACAACTTGCACATAGATGCGACACATTATGTAACTCAAGATATAAGTTATGACATACAATTTCGTGAGCAAACAACTTATATTGTTTCTGATGATGTCCAAGAGCCCAATTTATCATGAATATTTTCTTTCAGACTTTTTGGAAACTTTTAGGTAGAGTGAGAGTACTGATAGGCGTCTACTGTGTATTTTACGATAAACTTGATAAAATTATATATAGGAGAGCGTGTGAGGGTTTTGAAGACACTGCTAAGTTTATTTATCAGAGTATAGATATATTTTGTAGTTACAGTTATTAAGTATATTTTGTTTATAACTTGGTAGACAAATTAATTGTTAACAATTTGAAATCTTTTATTATCTAATTCGTTATTTAAAGGCATAATATAAATTTATTAATTTGGATGTAAGCATATGCATATATTGTAACAAATACAATGAGATTGCAAAAAGAAAAAAAAAATCCTATCTACGAGCCTATAAGCATCTACTTACCAAATCATTCACAGAAATTGAATAAAAATTTGGTTTAAGGTATCTTGAGATATGCGATCAAGAATCATATGAGACATAACAGTTAAACTCGAACAGTTACTGTTACAATGAAAAGTTTCGGGGCCTGATGGCCGAATGGCTAGCGCTTTGGCGTTCGGTACCACAGGTATCGGGTTCAAATCCCGGCTTTGCCCATGGGTGTTTGTAGTGGTTCGGAATCCACTTTAAGCCGTAGATCCCGGTCCTAATAGGATCGTAGAGCGCTGCGGGGGCATTGTTACTCCGCGTCCGTGGCTTACCATCAAGTTACACGCGCCCCCTGGGTAATGCAAAGTGAGTAACATCGGTGCAGCCCTTATGGCGAAGATCACGGTCTATTTGCGAGCTGCATTAGAAGAAAAAAAAAACAATTAAAAGTTTCGAAAATTTCAGGTGGCTTCACCTATTTTTTTATTGGAATCACTGTAGCGAAAAACTATAAATAGCTTTGGAAAGCATGAAAAGCTGTAGCATGAAAATTATTGAAGTTAGACAAATTAAAAAGAAAAGGAAAAACAACCAATAAGGACAGAGAAGTGACAGAAAGTAAAATATTTTATTATGTTTCATAAATTTTCCACGTGGCCTCTCTCATACACTTAGCATGCGGCAGATGGGGGATAGCACTGCAGCACGTACCATATTTAGAGGAATCTGTTCAACCTAACGTTTCATAGCATCTTTCAAATCAGATACAGTTTGCAGATTAAATGCATGCACTTTGGATTTCAGGTATCCCCACAGCTAAAACACCATTGAAGTGAAATCGGGGACCTTGGCAGCCCTGGAAATGTAAAATGGTGGGATATTACTCTGTCATCAAACTGTTGTGTTAAAAAACGTTTTACAGAAGAACCCACATGTGGGGGAGCACCGCCTTGCATCCACACGATATCAGATAGAGCATTTGCAAATCGGGAATTACGAAATTAGTCAACATTTCTAGATAGTGCACCCTAGGTAACCTACATTTTAGTAGACCTTTAGCAGTAACCTATTTAAAACAGTAAGTGAAACCACATCATGAAGGGTTTTTGGAAGGACAGAGAATCTAGGATTACGATCTCAGACATGAAGATACAAAATATGTAATATTTCCTAACTTTAAACTTCATTGTTTGAAAATTCACTAACTTCAAGCACAATAAATCAAACCATATTACTAAATTTTTTAATGCAAAAACTAGAAATATATTTCAGAAAATATTTTCATATAAAATTATTCCATTAAAAAGCTTCAAAAATTTCTGCAGTATTAAAATAACACTGTTAGCATTTAATAATCTTCTGTTCATCATAAATGTTGGCTAATAGATATTTGCTGTAATAAAGTTTTCAGCTAAATATGCAACACTACATTCAGCAATGAGTTTACCATAGATGTAAATTGGATTCCAGGATTACGTACTGAATATCAGGAATCCACATGTCAGAAATGATTACTGATCCATTTAATATTATCAGTTGTTTGGATGTCCCCATGAATGATGATAATGATTAGTTGCTAGAGTGGTGAATGATCATGTACACATCAACAATCATTCTGAGCATAATAATTCATTCTCAACACACGCATAATTCTGATTTCTTTTTAGCAACCATTATTATAGCGATTGGCTAGTGTTTAGTTTCCTTTATAGAGGAAACTATTGGGAAATGCACTGAATATCCTAGAGGCGATAAATTGATCAAATTGTTTCAATCAATGGCGCGTCGTTACGTGACTTCAGCAGAATCAGCTACCCATCATTCAGGAAAAGAGATTAACGACCATCCAGAGAGGACTTATCTCTGATCACTGATTCAAGGCGAGATCAAAGCAGAATATTAACATTCTGCTTGGCTTAACGTTTAAAGAGCTTCGCAAAATAATAATTTATGTTTCAAACTTGTATATAGAACATTTAACAGCTTCTCACCCATCTAACAAATTGATTCTCCTTTTAATTTATGAGTCGCAATTATTTATCAAGGGATACAGCAAATCAATGGTATTATGCTAAAAATATAAGGACTCTAGTAACCTGATGGATAGCGCTTTGGGATTCTGAACTAAGGGATCTCAATTCGTTACAAGACAACGATGCTAAAACAAAAGTTTCATTATCAGTTACATTAGCAATAAAATAGATGGTTAGGGTTAATTCGCTTGCAAGTAAATTCTTCTGTTAGATTGCAAGGAAGTGAAAGTAGGGTGTGAACTTCCCAAATATTATCCTTGTGGGATGGTCGTTCCAAATTATGAACTCGCAATGTAGATGCAGAGAAGAAGTCCTCACGAATATCAGTCTGGGTATTGCCAAATCTATTACATATCTAAAGTTCTAATGTCGAATGATTCTTCAGGTTCAAGTGCTTGGTACTTGAAAACACCATGTTAAAATATACACAACAAATTTAGTATATTTGATAGTTATTTCTATTTAGTAATAAACAAAGAAAATAATGGAAATTAAATGAACCATGTAATAAAGAGCTGCAAGTACTACAACAAGTTACAAATACTATTCCTGTGGGATGTTCGCTCCAAATTATGAATTCACAATGTAGTTGTAGGGTAGAAGTCCTCTCAAACATCACGGCAACCTGGGTTTGGCCGAATCTGCTACAGTTTTAAGTCCTTGACCTTTGAAAACATCCTATTAAAATATACACAACAGATTTAGTATATTTTATCATTATTTCTATATGGTAAAATATAAATTAAACAAAGAAAACAATGGAAATTAAACAAATGAATATAATAAAGGTATACAAATAACGAAGTATGTATATATATATATATATATATATATATATATATAAGAATCAGTTTTTATCTAAATAAAAAGGTATGGTAGATATTTTATCTGGCGTTTAGGTCTTTCATGGGAATTTAAGTAGGATAACATTTTATACTCTCATAAAAAACGTTTGTTTTTTCATAACACTTCCAAGCCCTTTTTTCCATGTTATTTTTTATTTATTTATTTTTATAAAAATAATATTTTTGAAGCTTAAACCGTTAAACCTGACACGTTTTATATTTCTAAAGCATCATTGAGTTGCATTAAGCATTTATTGCCAATATTTCTTAAAACGTTTTTTTTCCCTTCTTTTATTATTGTGCTTTAAAAACTCATTTCAAAACGGATTTCTTCTAAATAAGAGGAGTAAACGTAGTTTCAGATCCTCGCCTTAAATTTCGTTCCTTTTTTTAAAAAACTTGTTTGAATAGTAAAAAAAAAAAAAAAACGTTTTATTTTGTAATGCGTTTTTAAACCTGTAGACTACGATAACATAAGTTGTTTAATCTTGTATAAAATAAATCTCAGTACTGAAGTTGCTACTATTTTATGCTTTAATTTTTTATTTTTGTTTTATGTTCAGCTTTTTTAAATGTATACTTACTGGATAATAAAAGGCGTTTTGCTTCCGAATTCTGCAGTCTGTAAAATATATCTTAAAGGTTACAAATACCTTTTTAAAACAGCGATTATGAAGCTTTTTCAGAATAATTTATTTAAGCTACTAAAAGAATCTATAAATGACTATATTTTGAAGTGTTTAGGAGAAATATTATATGCTACATTATTAATGAAGACAGTTTCTTTCTGATACTGGTGTACAAACAAAACTCTTGTAGCAAAGATTGTCCAACAATACGCTACTACTAACTCATAGATGTTGTACGAACTACATGACACAGAAAATGACTAATTTTTTATATGTTTCACTATGAACCTAGGTTTTGACTCTGTAATGATCATTCTCGAATTTGAGCTTGGAGATGATGTGCTAATGGTTATGACATTTTTCATTATCGCAAAATTTTAAATTTTAAGATGGTAGATTTTAACAGTCTAATAAGCATAACATGCTTGTTAAGATTGATGTGCTATATAATTGTAGATTTGAATTATTATTAAAATATCCCGTCACTATAATTGTTAGGTTTTAATTATTAATTTTAAAACATTTAACTTATTACTTAAGTAGTCTGAAATATATGTCTTTAAATATATGTCCGTCTTCACTTTATACGGCTATACTTTATTACCTCTTACTTTAGAGTGATTTATGTTTTTTGTCTTAAATTAATACATAACATTTTGGTTATGATTTAAAAATGTTTGCAATCCTATTATTAGTCAATAAAATTATTTCTAACTCTTTTATTTTTGTATGTATAATTTTGTGATGTGTTTAATAATTCTCTGTCACCCCATATTTTTAATGGTAATATTTATATATTTAATTAATATTAAATTTATTATATTTACATCTACCACAATATGCATCATTATGAATTTTGCTTATATTCAGTATTTAGAAGCTTATTGATAAATTAAATGCTAATCTGGATGTATTCACATTAGAATTTTTATTTAAATTTGACTAAGGAAAAACATTATAGCTAATTCTACAAATATCTTCATCCGTATCAAAAATTTATTTCTTTTAGATGTATGGTTTTAAGAAATTATAAATATTTTTGTATTGCATATCTATTAGCAAAGATTGTCCTATGGTGACTTTTTTTTATAAAGTAAACACAATATTCTTATTATAAAGCTTTATTTTTTTATTTAATTGGTGACTACAAAAGGTGTTGTACCTTGTACCTGGGGAAATTTATAATTGAATTAAATTGAGGAATTAGAACTGAATTAAATTACAGAAATAGGGTGAAGACGAAAGATATAAATATCTTGCCTAAAACACAATATTGAAGTATACACAATTTATAGTAAAAAATTTCACTTTATAAGAGTGCATCCTCTCATATTTTAATGTTAAATTGACACTAATTATGTTTCATTAGGAAATAAACATCCAACTTTCATGAAATGATTTAAAGATCTGTTAGAGTATCTGGCAAGTTATGCTAAAAATACAAAAACTAATGAAAAGGGATTTACATTTTATTAGAAAAGAGTAATTTAATTATTTATTTCCTAAAGTGGTGAAAATAAGGATTGCAATTAAGCTTAATTGAAAGTTTTCCTTTGTTGTTACAATAAAAATTAAGTAATGTATAAATATAAACTATTATAAATATTAATGTATAATTAAAAATATTAACGTATAAATATGAAATATTTTTTGAAGATTTGCTTTGTCATTAAGACAGAAATTTCATTTTTCTTTGTTTTTAAATTCATCAGAAAAACCTTAAATTTTTCTTGTAGAACCTTTAGATGAATTTTTGCAAATTCATTTGAAATTTAATAAAGATCAAGTAATCATCAAAATTACTTTGTAAAATAAAATATTTATATTCATTCTAAATTTTTTATAATCTCTTTCACTTACTAGCTTTGTAGATAACAAATTCTAACAAATGTTCTTTATTTAATTGCTTTTTAATGTATCATTTAATGTATTGTGATTCATTAATTAATTAAAAAAATTTGGATATATAATGAAACCAGCTTGTGAATATTATGCAAATTAAACAACCCATTAATAAGAAGGGAAAAATCATCATTAAGTAGTTTAAACAATAATTCTTTATACTACCATTAAATATAATAATTATAAAAATTAATTTATATTTAAAAAAAACTAACAATACACAATATTATTTTAAAATTTAGTAAGTTAATATTTAACACAATAAATTTAAGAGTTTCAAGCAAAATAATGCCCGAGGTATCTCTAATCTCTAAATATCCCAAAGAAATTCCACTTGAAATCGCTTCCGGATGTTTTGAAGCCTCAAGAAGAAGTGTATAAAAAGTGGTATGAAGAATGTATTCTCCCGATACCTTTTCAAGGATTCATCTCGTATAAAAAAACTTTTGGAAGGCTTTTCTATAGGTGTCACCAAGAAAAATGTGGAGTCCGAATTATTTCCGGTCTTGAATAATTAATAGATCCCGAAAAAGTTTAAGTTGTCAAAATGCCTATATTTTATAATATTTTTTCTCTAAAAATTAAGTACTTTTGTCATTTGTATTGCTTTGTGATACATTAAAAACATTCATTATGGCTAAAAAAAGACATAGACGAGGCAAACTTAAATGGATCCCATTAAAGAACTTCGTACTGAATACTTCATGCTTAACTTGTAGTTCATTCATATACAACTTCATACTTAATTATCATATCATATATCCTGTATAGCTTCGAGGTTCTTCTATAATATCGCATATGTGGTTAAATAGTATTTTATTTGTTGTCAAAAGTTTTATTATAAATATAAATAATATGTAGTTCTAATTCCTTCTAATTATAATTTCTATAGGCGTCACAAAGAAAAATGTGGAGTCTGAATTATTTCCCGTCTTGAATAATTAATAGATCCCGAAAAAGTTTAAATTGTCAAAATGCTTATATTTCATAATATTGTTTCTCTAAAAATTAAGTACTTTTGTCATTTGTATTGCTTTGTGATACATTAGAAACATTCATTATGGCTAAAAAAAGACATATAGACGAGGCAAACTTAAATGGATCCCATTAAAGAACTTCGTACTGAATACTTCATGCTTAACTTGTAGTTCATTCATATACAACTTCATACTTAATTATCATATCATATATCCTGTATAGCTTCGGGGTTCTTCTATAATATCGCATATGTGGTTAAATAGTATTTTATTTATTGTCAAAAGTTTTATTATAAATATAAATAATATGTAGTTCTAATTCCTTCTAATTCTAATTTCTATAGGTGTCACCAAGAAAAATGTGGAGTCTGAATTATTTCCCGTCTTGAATAATTAATAGATCCCGAAAAAGTTTAAATTGTCAAAATGCTTATATTTCATAATATTGTTTCTCTAAAAATTAAGTACTTTTGTCATTTGTATTGCTTTGTGATACATTAGAAACATTCATTATGGCTAAAAAAAGACATATAGACGAGGCAAACTTAAATGGATCCCATTAAAGAACTTCGTACTGAATACTTCATGCTTAACTTGTAGTTCATTCATATACAACTTCATACTTAATTATCATATCATATATCCTGTATAGCTTCGAGGTTCTTCTATAATATCGCATATGTGGTTAAATAGTATTTTATTTATTGTCAAAAGTTTTATTATAAATATAAATAATATGTAGTTCTAATTCCTTCTAATTCTAATTTCTATAGGTGTCACCAAGAAAAATGTGGAGTCTGAATTATTTCCCGTCTTGAATAATTAATAGATACCGAAAAATTGTCAAAATGCCTATATTTCTCAATATCTTTTTTCTAAAAATTAAGTACTTTTGTCATTTGTATTGCTTTGTGATACATTAAAAACATTCATTATGGCTAAAAAAAGACATAGACGAGGCAAACTTAAATGGATCCTATTAAAGAACTTCGTACTGAATACTTTATGCTTAACTTATTCATATACAACTTCATACTTAATTATCATATCATGTATCCTGTATAGCTTCGAGGTTCTTCTATAATATCGCATATGTGGTTAAATAGTATTTTATTTGTTGTCAAAAGTTTTATTATAAATATAAATAATATGTAGTACTAATTCCTTCTAATTCTAATTTCTATAGGCGTCACAAAGAAAAATGTGGAGTCTGAATTATTTCCCGTCTTGAATAATTAATAGATACCGAAAAATTGTCAAAATGCCTATATTTCTCAATATTTTTTTTCTAAAAATTAAGTACTTTTGTCATTTGTATTGCTTTGTGATACATTAAAAACATTCATTATAGCTAAAAAAGTCTTAGTTGAGGCAAACTTAAATTGATCCCACTATGTATAATACATAACCTCTTTATAATTCTTGCGACCGGGTGGCCAATTGGCTAGCACTCTGGCCTTTGATACCACAGGCTTCAGATTAGAATCCTGGCTGTGGGATGGATGTTTGTTAGTGGTTCGAAATACCTGTTGAACTGTAGATATCAGTGTAATTAGTCGAAAGTGTGCACAAAATGACCATAGAGCGACAGATCAAACAAATCTTTATAACAATTTGTAACCATAACCTTCATTATATATAACCCTTTATGCCATGTATTCTGTAAAACTTCGAGGTTCTTCTATAACATCACTTATGTGGTTAAATGGTATTTAATATATTACCAGAAGGAATTAGAATTGCATATTATTTTTATTCTAAATAATTTAAAAACAATAAAAAAAATGGAAAATAACAATAAAGTTTTGAAAATATTAACAGTGACATGTTAGACTATTATAAGATATGAAGTTCTATCAATATTCATTTTTAAATGTTAGAAATATTAGATATTTTAGACTTGCATCGGAATATTTATTTCTAGAATTCATGTTTGATCAATCCAAGCAGAAATCAAAAGAAGCGGGCTTTATTGCAAAAGAAATGGCATTACTTTTGCATCTCAGAATAGAATTCTTCTAACATAATTTATTTATATAAGCTTGTTTATTCAAAGCTTACTTATTATATCGAAACTAGCGCAATGTTTAAAACACATTATTAATAATAAGTGCATTGACAATGAATATTTTATAAATTTAATTTACCAAACATCTAAAATAATAGATTATTATGAATTTTAATTGTTCTCATCAGATGGTACATAAATCTTGCATGAAATGAAACTCATTAAAGATCATTATATAATAAAGTTCTTGGTGATTTAAACGCATGTTAAATAAATTTAAGAAAATTTGCTTCCAAATAATAGGTTCTCAAATTTCAGTGTTTGTTTAAATTAAAACAATAATTTCTAAGTCTGTTCGTTAATTAGTAATTAAAATAATTAGTAAAACTTCTTGTTGAGTAATAATAATTAGTAATACTTTTTTGATGAGTAGTAATGATTAGCAATAATTTCTTGAGCAATGTTAAGTATAAAGTAACGGTTAGTAATACTTTCTAATAACATTTTTTTTTTGTTTTCAAATTTAACGATGTAGCATTAAGAAAGACAATCTGATGACATTGCTTTAAATTATTTGCCAAAACATGAAGTTGTGAACATATCAGGATAAGTGTTTGTTCTATTTAAATATATAATAGCCTTATCGCAAACATAGATTTATATAAAGCAAACATCTGTATTACCGATAAAATGAAAATTAACTGAACTAAAATATCTTCGTAATGGTATGTAGTTTATATTAACTTCGAAAATCTCTCAGTTATACTAATTTTCATTAATTCTTAATTATGAAATAAGTTTAAAGAAACTACTTTTTTAAAATGTCTGTTTTGCTTAAGTTAAAAAAAAGTTTTTATAAAGTCTTAAACTTTTATATTTCTGACCATATAATTTGCAAAGTGAAGTTTGCATTTTTATAATTTTTTCTTTCCTTTAAAACAAAAATTGCTTTCTTTTAAAATGTGTCTATTTCTGACCCATTTTAAAGGCAATAGTGACGTAAGTATAAATTTTGTTTCTAAAGGAAAGAACTTTCAGTAAAATATTACATCAATTTTCTAATTTAACTAAAAAGCAGACAATTTATTTCACTTTTGAAGTAAGTGTAAAAATAGAGACTTAAAAAATGAGTTACTTTTAGGCTAGAGAGGAAATAAAAGAAAATTTTATTATTCTTTTTCCTATTCAATAGTTTTTCCATGTTTAAATACGATATACTTCCCTATATACAGAGTAAGTAGTTTTGACTACTGGAGTGCTTTCCACTGTACAGAAAAGACATTGTAATAAAATATATGTAGATATACATATAATTTTGGGAAAGTTGAAGAAATTTAGAGAAAGACAGCTAAATTTTTCACAAGGCAAATTTGACTGTTTTGGGTCAATCCTTAAATTATTTTATCGATTATAAGCAAACGGATGACTAGAAAATAAAATAAACAACCCCATTCATTCCATTTAAGGGTTATAATGGGTCAAAATTGGCCTTTTGGGGGTCTGTCAATATTGGGAACTTTCGCACTGTTTAAATGTGCAAATAAAATAGCAACATATGCATACCATCATACGTAAAAGAACCAAACTGCAAAACAACTGCAAATGTAATATAAAAGTAAAAATGTATTAAATGAAAGGTGATAAAATCACTATATCCAGGAAATTCCAGAAAAATATTGGAAGATATTTTCATCAAGAAATAAATATCATCAGTATGTTAAAGTCTATGATATCATCCGATCAATAAATACAAATTTTTATATTCTTTAATCTTTTGATGGAATATACCTCCCGAATAAGGGCCTGAATGGCCGAGTGGCTAGCGCTCTGGCGCTCGGTACCACAGGTTTCGGATTCGAGTCCCGGCGGTACCATGGATGTTTGTAGTGGTTCGGAATCCTCTTTAAACTGTAGGTCCCGGTCTAATAGGATCGTAGAGCGTTGCGGGGGCATTGTTACTCCGCGTCCGTGGCTTATCTTCAAGTTACACGCGCCCCCTGGGTAATGCAAAGTGAGTAACGTCTGTGCAGCGCTTGCCTTAAGGCATCCATGACCAAGCTGTCTAAGTGTTTGCCAGCTGCATTAGAAAGAAGAAAAAAAAAAAACTCCTGAATAAATAAATGAATTTATTTTTTAATTTATCATCTTTGCCCTATATATATATATATTAGAGGGCAAAGATGATAAATTAAAAAATAAATTCATTTATTGTTCATTATTTAGGAGGTATATTCCATCAAAAGATTAAAGAATATAAAAATTGGAATAAAGAATATAAATATATATATATATATATATATATTTGCTTGTCCGAACAAACAACTTAACTAAGTTTAATAATTTTTGTTACATTAAAGAACAATCTCTTCACTTTAGTAGCTTAATCCAAAAAAAGGGAAGCAATTAAGTGTATTTTATTAAAAATATTTAATAAATATAATCTTACCTGGGAAATTAATTTAAAAAAATTAATAATACCATCTCTTGTTCCGTGAAAAAAAAAGAAGCTATAAGAATTTAAATTTAATTAACTATATATATATATATATATATATATACACATTTGCTTATTTTCAAGGAATAAGGGGTGATTTTATTGCTAATTTAATTAGTTTCTTTTAAATTTTAATTTTGTTGAAGTTCGTATATATATTTATTCTCTGCGTGAATGCATTGATTTTGTTAAAAAAAATTCCCATGGTGAGATTATATATATTAAATATTTTAAAGAAAAAAAAATTAATTGGTTTTTTGTTTAAGCAATCAAATGAAGAAATTGTTCTTTAATATAAAAGAAATGTCTATATTTAGCTAAGTTGCCTGCTTGGCGGTTAAGTCTAGATTCTAAAATAGTAAACAGAATTAAACTGACAGATTACTTTCTCATTAAAAATGGGTTTGACTGGAAAATAAAATCTTTTAGTATTAGCTTTGTATTATAATATTACAAGTAAACAATTAAACTAAACTTAAAATCTATTTAGAGCCCTCTTTGCATTGTCTGTCTTCCCTAAAGTCCCATGTACTACAAAGGTGGAACTGCTTCTATTGAATGTGAATGTTAGAATGTGATAAACTTTCATTTATAAAAACTTGGTGAAAGAAACCAATGTCATTGTCCCTCAAAAAGAAAATCGAATTGAATTTGATCGAAGTCATAAGATCTGGAGTACGGAATGACCAAAAGTAATCTTCTTAGTTTCGAAAAAGTTCAATTTAGACGATCACTTGGGAACTATTGGATGGATGATAAGAAGGATTCATTGGTTTTCTATACTCGTCAACACGGAGAGGTTTTCTTGAGATATCTTCAGCCATTAAATAGAAAAGAAATAGAATAACTACATTTATTAATAAACAGCCAAATGAATAGATTTCCTTATTATAAATGCTTACCAAAGAGTTGTTCTTATTCTGCAGTTTAAATGGACACTACTGTAGTTTGTAGACTGTAGTTTTATATAGTCACTAAAATGTCTTTCAAAGAAGTATTATCTGTTTATTGTAGTCTAGATTCTTAAAATTTTGTTTCAAGACATTAAACATTTACGTTACTAAAGGTGTCGTTACTTCATTAATGCCAAAGAGTTATTCTTATTCTAGGGTTTAAACGAACGCCTCTGTAGTTTGTAGACTGTATTTTTATATAGTCACTAAAATGTCTTTCAAAGAAGTATTATCTGTTTATTGCAGTCTTGATTCGTAAAATTATGTTTCAAGACATTAAACATTTACGTTACTAAAGGTGTCGTTACTTCATTAATGCCAAAGAGTTATTCTTATTCTAGGGTTTAAACGAACGCCACTGTAGTTTGTAGACTGTATTTTTCTATAGTCACTAAAATGTCTTTCAAAGAAGTATTATCTGTTTATTGCAGTCTTGATTCGTAAAATTATGTTTCAAGACATTAAACATTTACGTTACTAAAGGTGTCGTTACTTCATTAATGCCAAAGAGTTATTCTTATTCTAGGGTTTAAACGAACGCCACTGTAGTTTGTAGACTGTATTTTTCTATAGTCATTAAAATGTCTTTCAAAGAAGTATTATCTGTTTATTGCAGTCTTGATTCGTAAAATTATGTTTCAAGACATTAAACATTTACGTTACTAAAGGTGTCGTTACTTCATTAATGCCAAAGAGTTATTCTTATTCTAGGGTTTAAACGAACGCCACTGTAGTTTATAGACTGTATTTTTCTATAGTCACTAAAATGTCTTTCAAAGAAGTATTATCTGTTTATTGCAGTCTTGATTCGTAAAATTATGTTTCAAGACATTAAACATTTACGTTACTAAAGGTGTCGTTACTTCATTAATGCCAAAGAGTTATTCTTATTCTAGGGTTTAAACGAACGCCACTGTAGTTTGTAGACTGTATTTTTCTATAGTCATTAAAATGTCTTTCAAAGTAGTATTATCTGTTTACTGCTGTCTTGATTCGTAAAATTGTTTTCTAAGACATAAAACATTTGCGATACATTATGTTACTAAAGGTGTCGTTACTTCATTAAAGTGTGATAACTATTTAACATCATAATTCAATTATTCCTTATTATAAATGCTTTCCAAAGAGTTATTCTTATTATGGAGTTTAAACGAACGCTACTGTAGTTTGTAGATTTTAAGGGCTATTCTTAGAGGTGTTAAGGAAAGTCATTGTTGGAGAAGAGGGTACAACGCAGCCATATATAAATGCTATAAAGACCCAGATACCATAAAATTTATTAAGATCAATATATTAAAATGGGATACTCATATATTTACAATGAACGATTTAAACTCTGTAAAAAGGCTCGCTTTTGGCAAAGCTACAGGGACAAAGAGGAAGACGACCCAGGTTGCGATGGATAGACGCAGTTGAAAAGGATTTTGCTGTACTAAGGGTTAAGAATTGGAGGGCCATTGTCACACAGAGAAATGCCTGGAAATCTCTTCAAAGGAAAGCTGTAATTATAGACTGTATATTTTTCTATAGTCACTAAAATGTCTTTGAAAGGAGTATTATCTATTTATTGTAGTTTTGATTCGTAAAATTTTGTTTCAAGACTCAAAACATTTGCGATATATTATATTACTTAAGTTGTCATTACTTCATTCATTGTTTAACATCATAATTCAGTTATATGGGTAAAATTAACATTAATTGCTAACATTAATTTTAAATTTATATAAATATTCATGAGCGTAATTTTACTTTATCAAATCTGAATTAATTTTAAAAATTATCTGCTTCAATAAATAAAATAAAAGATTTAAATATTTTATAATTCTAAAGTCGTGAGGATTTTATAAGAAAAATACCATCATTGCTTACCGTAGAGAATTCAGTTATACAAACAAAATTCAAGACCATGTGTAAAAGAATTTTGTGTATATGAAGAATTGAATTTACACGAAGTAAAGTTCATTAAGATGTAATCACTTTTTAACATCATAATTCAATTCTATGGGTAAAATTAACGCTATCATTAATTTAAACTAAAATAAATATGCATGAACGTAATTTTACTTTATGAAATCTGAATTAATTAAAAAAATTACCTGCTTCAATAAATAAAACAAAAGGTTTGTATCTTTTATACTTCTAAAGTCGTCAGTATATCATCAGAAAAATACAATCATTGCTTATGTAGAGAATTCAGTTATACAGGCAAACGTCAAGGCCATGTGTAAAAGATTTTTATTTACATGAAGAATTGATTTAAAAGAATTGATTTTAGAATTTTAAAAATTATTCTATCCTGCTCTGGAGTTACATTACTACAATTAGAACTCAAAGTATATAACCATTCTTCATTAAATTACTTTATACTATAATAAGAATGTGTAAGGTACAATAATGCTTCAATTAGAGTAAAGTGAGTAAAATTTAAAAAATATATTTGCTTTATTAAAAAAATAAACCGAAAAAGATCCAAATTTCTTAGTAGGGATGTTAAATATTGGTATTAAATCATGCGATCTTCACCTTTTCAAAATTCAATCAAATATTTTCTTTACAGTTGGGAAAAATAAAACTCTATTCCCCCCTCCTTTCCAAGTTTCTTGGATACAGCTTTAGTCTTAACTGTGAGATGTGCGCGCGAATATTCGCAAAGGGGTGCTTTCTGGGCAAGAGAGGGGAAGAGGGTGATCCCGTTCGACCAATGGGAGGCGAGTTGCTGGAGACTAAAAGGACTGTTAGAGGCAAGAGGGAAAAGAGTTGTCTGGAGACAGAGAACGTGTCCACAGATCCGACTGAAGATGCCTGCGGTTGATACTTGTTGCTGTTGGAAGACGGCGAAGAGCGGCAGCTATGTGTGCGGGACCTACACTTTGGTGAGTTTTTGACACGTTTCAATGTTTTAGATTATCGTGATTTAAGATATCGAGAAAAATTTCTATTAAAAAAACATTAAATTATTCTAATGCATAAGAGAAAAATAATCTTAATTTTTGTTAAAAATATTTTGACGTAACGACGTTTTTAGCGTTTATTGATATTTTGACGTTTTCAGAGAGTTGAAAATTGTTTGGGAGCACAAAATTTAGTTTAGAGGAAAATAAATGTTGATATATTAATTGAAGGAAACAATGTATATTGAAATAATTTAGTAATTAGAAATTTTCAGTTTACATTGTATTTGCGTTTGAGTTGTATTGCAATGAATTATATAAGAATTGCGAAGTGTTTGGATATTTCTTTAGAATGTGGAAAATTAAATTTTTTTAGACATCATTTTTAATATTGTACAGTTTTTGTTACCGAAGTATTTGTACAAATTTTAAATCTCGCAGTATATTTAAAATACTCAATATCAAAATATTTCCCATAAATCGTCACATTCTTAATGAATAAAAATATTATATTTTAGTTTTATTATTTTATTAATATTTTATTTTAGTTTAGCACCAATTTTTGTAATGCACGAATTAATACTGACTTAATCCGTGGTGCAATAAAACTAATTAATGATGTTATGTATGCAATTTACTTGCAAATAGAGTTTTCAGAAACCTTAATTATAATGTGTTGTTTCAAAAAGGTTACGTATGTAAAAAGAAAAGTAACTGTGATTATATCGCTTGAACTGAAATTAGTTATCATTCTTCTGTTTCATGAAAACTAATAATAATAATAATACAATAAAATACACATTAAATATTGCGTATATAAAGTTACGTATCTAAAAAGAAAATTAACTGTGATTATTTCGCTTGGACTGAAATTAGTTTAGTTTTCAGTTAGTTTAATTTTAGTTTATTTTTTATAAAACAGATGAATGAAAACAGATTATCTGTTTTATTAATGCAGAGGAGTGAAAACTAATAATAATAATACAATAAAATACATATTAAATATTGCGTATATAAAGTTACGTATCTAAAAAGAAAATTAACTGTGATTATTTCGCTTGGACTGAAATTAGTTTAGTTTTCAGTTAGTTTAATTTTAGTTTATTTTTTTATAAAACAGATGAATGAAAACAGATTATCTGTTTTATTAATGCAGAGGAGTGAAAACTAATAATAATACAATAAAATACATATTAAATATTGCGTATATAAAGTTACGTATCTAAAAAGAAAATTAACTGTGATTATTTCGCTTGGACTGAAATTAGTTTAGTTTTCAGTTAGTTTAATTTTAGTTTATTTTTTTATTAAAACAGATGAATGAAAACAGATTATCTGTTTTATTAATGCAGAGGAGTGAAAACTAATAATAATAATAAATTAAAATACATATTAAATATTGCGTATATAAAGTTACGTATCTAAAAAGAAAAGTAACTGTGATTATTTCACTTGGACTGAAATTAGTTTTCATTCATCTGTTTTATTAAAAAAGATGAGTGAAAACTACTACTACTAATAATAATAATACATTAAAATGTATGTTAAATATTTCTCCTACCATTTCATTTTTATTGAAAACTGTACATTCCTAAGATTAAAATGTCATCATTGCTCTATGCCCTATAATTCTTTTAGAGCAACCATCCAAGAGTAACAGGGAAAATCATTGTTTAATTTTCTTAAGATATCTCATGTATATTCTTTTTTAAAATAAAGTTTTCAAAACTTTTATTAAAACAGATGAATGAAAACTAATAATAATAATACATTAAAATACATGTTAAATATTTCGTACTATATTGCGTATATCAAGTTAAGTATCTAGAATGAACAGTAACTGATTATTTCGCTTGTACTGAAATTAGTTTTCATTCATCTGTTTTATTAAAACAGATGAATGAAAACTAATAATAGAAATAATAATACATTAAAGTACATGTTAAAAATTGCTTTCATGTCATTTTATTTTTATTGAAAACCGTACTTTTCTAAGATTAAAATATCAGCATTGTTCTGAGCGCTACAATTCTTTTAAAGCAACCATCCAAGAGTAACAGGGAAAATCATTATTTAATTTTCTTAAAATATCTCATGTTATATTCTTTTTGAAATAAAGTTTTCAAAAATTTTATTAAAACAGATGAATGAAAACTAATAAAAAATAATACATTAAAATGCCTGTTAAATATTACTCCTTTCATTTCATTTTATTTTTATTGAAAATTGTACATTTCTAAGATTAAAATATCAGCGTTGTTCTATGCGCTACATCTCTCTTAGGGCAGCTATCCAAGAGTAACAGGGAAATCATTGTTTAATTTTTTAAAAACATTTCATGTATATTGAAAATGAAATAAAGATTTGAAGTAAAGTTTTCACGAATATTTTTAAAAAATCAAACTTTTTAACAATCAATTAATAAAAAGAATTGTTAGAAAGTAAAAGATCTTTAAAATGTATTTGGTTAACCATGAATAATTTTGAAAGTGAAAATATGTTTAGAAAATAATTAGAATCATATTAATTTTTGCTAAAAGAAATTAAAAGTCAAACATTTTACAAATAATATTATTTAAAGAAATGAAAATTGAAAAATAAGATTAAAAAAAAAGTTTAAAAAAATAATGATTTGCTTTTTTTTCTTGAAAAAAAAAAGATAGAGTAAGAAGTCTTCTTACTTGCTGTTATGCGTAATATATCTTTAAAAATAAATTCATTATTAATAAATAAATTAATGGATTACATAAAAAAATCGCTGATATTTAAGACAGGAAGTTTTTCATTATCATTACAAAGATCAATCAAAATTTTTAATACATAAAATAACCTGTATTTTACATGAATTTGAAGCAAGACTCACGATTTAATAATATTTCAATTTTAAATTATTTTTGAAACAATATTTTTGATGCGATTTTTAATCAATGAAAAATTCCGTTTTATTGAAATTTATATTTTAATTGCATAATTTTTTATAAAGATGCAATTTTTTTATGATATATTTAACAATAATGGTTTTATTTTATGTAGGTATATTTCTCAAGTGAAAAAATGAAATTTTGTTTGCAAACAATTTATTAATCTTAGAAATTATCTTAGAAAATAGAAAAATAGAAAAAGTACTTCTAACTAGATTTTTCACTATCAAAAAGATAATCATAAGAGCAATCGAAGAAGTTAATTATATGAATGTGATTAAATATTTATTTCAGATAATACTAATTAATGAATATTATCATATATAATTAATTGTGCTTATTGTTATGTGATTAATTGTATTATAGTTTTCCGCTTTATTAATATAAAAATATAAAAATATGATAAATAAAAGATAAAAAATCTTATTCAATAATTCTGTTAAAGATTAAGTTAATACCATTAATTATTCAGTTTCTCCTTGTATGTATCATTGATCACATCTTAATTTCATAAAAATGAGTATTGCAAAAGTTATTTAATGTTGTAAATAAATTATAATTTCCGTTATTAGAATTTTAAATTATTAATTTTCAGTTATAAAGCAAACCAAAGCGTTGGGCTTCCTAATGACAGGAAACTAAAGTTTAGAAAAAAAAATGAAAAGAAAAACTAAAGATAAGGAAGAAAAGCTTGTGCCAATGCCAGGGAGTGTCAAGATAAATCTATGAGCCGTGTAATGTTCTTTCGTTGAGCCTGAGAAAGAAGAGGAGGGGACGAACCCCCTGATACTATCCATGGTGATTTTCGTTCCAAACTGTGCTTGCAAAATGGGGGTGCAATGTAGCAGGACCTGGATATCGCTGAATCTGTTATATAACCACTGTTATAATGGCAAATGACTCCATATCAGAATTTAAACAATGGGAAACATCTCAACTATTATAGAATCTATAGTTTTCAGTTAAGATTTAATGTAATTATTTAATCTATTAAATGTATCTATTAAATGTAAATTATTTAAAGACAAAATGAAAGATAATATGGGGCTTACAATGAGGTTGGATAAAAAATATAATTTAAGTCCTGAAAAAATTTTAATGAAAATATTCTGAGTATTCTTCTAACGATGACTAAATAAGTACATACTAATAAAGGATAATTAGTTCTATAAAGTCCTAAATGTATCTCCAGTAATTTGAATTCATGATTATTATACAAACATTAACTTGGTTTAAACTATTGATTTTAAATTAGTCTCTGTTTGAATATCTCTGCATATTCTATACTCAAGTTTATAATTGCAGAATTAAATAATTTTAAAATCTACAATTATTTCATCACTACATAATACAATTTTAGGGTAATACAAATAAACGTATCCGATTTATTTTTCTTTAATTAATGTCGAATTTTAAATTGGAGGGTGATTTTTGTGTAGAATTATTAATCAGAGCTAAAAAGGAGAAAATTGCCCGATAACTGAAAAGAGGGGTTTTGGTGCACAATAGATAAAACGATGGCTTTAGTGCAAGATAGATGGCAGGATGGCTTTGGTGAATGATAGATATGAATTGAAGGATTTTTTTATACATAAAATTTGAAAGTAGGAAGATAAAAACGAGTAAACGGGGAATTTTGATGTCAAAGATTGACATTTCATATTTCTAAGTATAAAAATAAACTACTACATATAAAAATGTTCTTACTAGCAAAATAAATTATTCTTACGGGGTAATTGAAATGAAATTTCAATAATTTCCTGATATGACATACAATATGGTAGAGCTGTAGATAATACATTAGAATTATTTATGCACTCTTCAAAAAATCTCATACCAATCAGCCGAATTGTAATAAATTACAAGTAAGACGACTTGAGAATCAAATCTAACCACACTATTAATGATTAAATATTCTTTCAAAGAATAGCAAATCGATCACATTTTTTGTCATATCAGAAATGTTGATCTATCAGATAGCAAAAAATTATTAATTAGTGATGTAACGAGCATTAAAAGAAATTAACTAGATAAGTTAACTAAAAATTCGATAAATAGATTTTCATCATATTTTATTAGATATGTCATTGAGAGTTTAATTTCGGAAGGCAGTATCTTCAGGAAGGATTTTCAGTGTAAATTACTTACTATTTGGGTGTCGTAAAGGGTAAAATTCCCACCAAACAACATATTACTATAAGATCTAGATATTTTTCATTGCAATAACTGCAATGCATATCACTATCGAGAATCGAACTCGCGTAGTTTCTCTTGCTAACTATGCGCTTTACCATTGTGCCTATATAAATCGTTTACAATGAAGCATTTTTGTTAAACAATTCGAAAACTTTTTATAAAAAACATAATTAATCAATAGAGTCACACTCTATTCTAATATTAAAGGGGAAAATATTAATTATTTTTATTTTTTGAAAAATTGACGTAGGAAACATTTCTATAATGAATTGTATTATTTAAAAATACTTTATAAAAAAAAAAAATCAATTTGGTGCATAAATATAGCATATGCTTAGAAGATTTAGAAACCCTTTTATTTAACTCAACGTTTATTTTCAACTATGCATTTTTAAAGAACCTGTCTCAAAGAATACATTGCTTCAGTTTCTATATAGTTTGAGAGCTATAAACATTTAATATGATTAAGGAACCCAATACAATTTCAAGCTCGTTGCCCTTTTTTCTTCCAATATACCCATAATAACATTTTGTGCTTTACGACTTTCACTAAAGGTCATAATTCCAAATTCAAACTGAATGCTTAGAAGTATACTAAGCATAAGAAGTATACTTCCCATAAGAAAAACCAGTAAATAAATATGGGAATGCCTGCAACCTTTTTCTCATAATTAAGAAATGATTTATATAGAGCAGAACAAGCACTGTTGTACTAATATATATCAATATTATTTGCTGTTTCATTTCATATAAAGAAATGTGTGTGCCAAGACTAGACGGTCTATAACGTTTGCAGAAATAAGTATTCTTCAAACTGCCTTTGTTTATTATGTTCAGTTTATATTATGTGATATAATATACAATATAAATTGAATAATAATATAAAGTGAATAATAATATAAAGTGAATAACAATATAAACTGAACATACTAACCCTAAACTGAACTATACTATTTATCAACGTATGCAATTTCAAAAAGATGTTTTAAACATCTCATTATCAAAAAAAAAAAAAAAACATCTTTTTTTAATTTAATTATACAAGTATGTTTTTAATTTTATTTAAAAGAACGCTTTATGCGTACCACAATGTACAATACGATACTTACAGTTGCATGTAATATACACCAAAAAGAAGACAGAATATAAATGCCAATAAAATACTACCATGACTACTAAAAGAAATAGGTTGAAAATCGTAACATGAAAATAAAATTTTATTTAAAAACTACATAAAATTTTGAAAAAGAAAATTAAGAAAATTGAAAAAAATTGTTCATTTATGGCTTCTAAAACAGAATAAGGATTTTTCTATTATTTGCTTGAAGAAGGGAAAATTATTACACGTTTCACATTTAGGATACCTTTAATGTTACATGAGAATAAATCAGTAGTGACCAGTTCAAATCTAATGTTTCTATGAATGCTTAACAATTTATAACAACAAAATTATAGAAAAATGTTTATTGTTCATTCTGTGCATAATAGATGGAAAATACCTTTAAGTTTAAATACAGTACGAGAGTTTAACTATAGTTAATTCCATTTGGAAATAATATTGTTGAAGCATTTACTTTTAAAGTGGCATTTAGAAAGATTCATATTAAAATCAATTTCAAGTTTTGTAGTTTGCTTAGCTAACCAAACCGTTCTAGAATGATCATGTACATAACCATCATCTTTATTTTTAAGTTCTTTGAGTTAATCCTCTTTAACTAATTTGCTTGTTGAAGTAAATGTCTTTTAGTGCGTAAATTGAATCGAAAGAATGAATTTAAATACAAAATAACCATTCTTAGAAATACATTGGATATATTATTGTAAAATAATAACTCTGCTTTAATAACATACAATTTATTTAGTATATTTGAGGATTTGAGGAAAAAGCCAATATTCAATAAATAATAACTTCAAAAAATACTATACAAATGTAGCAATTTAAGTTTGATTGAATAGAAAGTTTTCTCTAAGATATTTGCAGTAATTTCTTATAGTTAAATGATTCTTATAGTTTTAAGATTGGTTTTGATAAATTTTATAATTATGGAGTAATATGTTGGTGCAATAAAACTTAAAAATTATTTATCGTTATTGTTTTAACTTTTACTTGATTTGTGAATCCCTTTTTCTAAACCAAAATTGTTACATAATTATAGATCTAATGAAATTAAGAATTAGTTTAAAATGGGACCAAATATTTTTTTTTCAAAAAAATCAAATAAGACAAAGTAAAGTTACCAAATAATAATAAAAGTAACCCAGCAAAAAGGTCTATGAAAAATAACCAAATATTATTAACATGATCCTAATTAAACAAGCAAGTATTTTCTCTAGAAGTGAACATTTTCATTTTTTTTTTTGATGTTTCTTTTCATTTTTCATTTTGATGTTTCCAGTGATGCTTTTGCTGTTAGAATGGTAGGTTGGGATGCAGATGACTGATGGTTACTGTAGTCGAAGAAGTTGCTAGTTTGGCCCTCGTTTTCAGTTAAGCTTTGTCAACATGCTGTGTCATTTGCCAGCTGGTTGAGTAACATTTATTTCACATAAATTTGGGCTTTTTTTTAAAAAAATCAACATAAAAGTATTAGAAAAGTGTAGATTAGCAGATCCTTATGATGAAGAGTCTGCTACAACTAATCAATGGCATCAAGTCAAATGCAGAACATTAAAAAAGCAATCTTTTCTCAGAAAATGGTTAAACATTTTCTTCATTTAGAAGTCTGTCTGTAAAGAATGATTAGGTCTGACTAAAACCTCAATGTAAAATTTTCAATTTATGAAAGAAATAGAAAAAAAAAAAAAAAAATCCAGTACTTTATAATATAGCGTTAGTCTTTTTTTTCGCATAATTTTTTTCCCACAGTTTAACAAGGTTATTTAATAAAACTGAACTCCCAGCTAAATTGGCCATTTGCCAGTGTCTGGAAGAAGTGAAAATTGTCTAATTATAACTCTTTTAATGAAGAAGCATATTTTTTTCGGTTGACAAGACAGCTTGATACAATTATTTTTCTTTTTGTGTAGCCCGAAGTTAACTTTAAAAATCTTTTGTAACAGAGAAAAGATTATTTGCAGCTGCTTGACCTCATTTGGAAAGTCAAAGAAAAAGTCTATTAATATTGAACTTATAAGGAATGATTTATTTTTCTTTAAAGATCCAAACAATTTAAATCAAAACAGTTTTGTATGCAAAATTTTAAAAAAATCCTTTTTATTCAAGTGTGTGCGCAGTGTAGAAAGTCCTTATGGCGCTCCCTGAATGATGACGAGTATATTGTAAGTAATGGATGGCATCATGACAAATACACAACATTAAAAAAACCAGTTTTTTAAAAAGATGATGAAAGTGTTTGTTTGTTTAGAAGTCTGTCTGTAACGATAATTTCACAATATTATATTTCAATATAGGTTATCTTAATATATTTGTTAATTAATCGTTAGGTAAGAAACATGAGATACATAAATTAAAAATAACTGAGGCCTTTGCTTTTGTTCCAAATGTTCTGAATCAATGCTTTTATGTATATATTTTCTTAAGTCTTATCTAATCTGACTCTGATCTATATTATTTTTCTAATGGCAGGTACTTGACATGATATCATATACACCTAACATAGCTTACATCGTTTTAACCATTTTAACATTTAGCAGTCAACTAGTCATCTTAGTATCAAGATTTGGCTTAAAATGATTTTTGTGTATATTACATTGTAATTATTTTATTAATTAATGATATTTAAAATTATTTAAATAATTAACGATATTTATTTTATTAGTTAATAATATTTGTTTTATTAATTAAAAGAAACGATTAAACTTTCAGAAACTTTGAATGTTTTAGTCAGAAGATACATCAACATATGATTAACTGATAAGATGGTGTCTCTTAAGCAAGCTTTTATCCAGCAAGGTATTGATTCGCATAGTTGGTAGAAATCTTCCTGCAGAATTTATTGCTAAACTCTCTAAAATTGTCGAGTCAGAATTCTGAGACGGTCGGAAGCACCTGCTCATAAAGCTTTTATTGGAGAGAGATTTGGCGATTTAGCTGGTGAGGGAAGTATTTGACAAGAGCGTATAAAATCAGTAGAAATGAATGCCGTGTGCTATTCTGTTGAAATGTGAGTTTCTGGTGCCGTGAAAGGATGGACAGAACAACAGGGCGATAATAATTTCGATGTGCAGGGGTGATGTAAGGGTGTAACGAATGACAGTCAGGGACATATGATTATCCATTCGGGCTGTATGACCAGTGGCAGTAAGGTTAGTACCCAATTGTTGCCTTGGATGTTTCCAGACATGTCTTCGTTGGTCATTAGGGCTCAATTCTAAGCGGAACTCATCACTGGAAGTAATGCTACTCCAGTCTGTTAAACTGCAGGTTGAACAAACCAGCCACCAAAGCAAATGCACTTGTTGGTGTGCACAACACTTGTTGGTACGTGAGAGAGTCGGTGTAATTGGTAACGTGGTTTCGGACGTGTTCACTGTGTCTCCAATGAATGAGTATTGTTACACATCAGATAGTAGACAAGGAAGAATAAGATATGGCAAGAGTCACTCTGTCTTCAAATTCTGTGGTTCCTGTTGTACAAGCGCCGCCTTGATTCAACCATTCCTACTAACACAAAAGTTAGAGAACATTTTCATTGATTCATCCAATGGTATGTTTAGACGGTTAAGAGGAGGGGTGGGGGGTGAGGGCACTGATACAATACAGAAAAAGAAGGGAGAAGTCATATAATCCCTTTCCACTCCCCCTTCTTCCTTCTCTTTCTGTATTCTTAGATATGTCACAATTCTACACTGAGTCTACTTGTTTTTTAAAGTAGCCACTGTAGCGCAGGCGAAAATCATTCTCAAGTTCATTTGCCTGCAAACTTACTTGATCTACCATTAGGCCATAAGCTGAAGCTTCCGTTCTATTCTGCGTTTGTGCACAATGAATTCGTTATCAGAAAATTAATTTAAACGGGCTCAAGTAGTGTAAGCACCGACTGATGCCACTCCTGGGAAATGCTGAACCTGCTACATATCAGTCTTACTAATCGCAAAACACTCACCATTAAAAAAAACCATGTAATGTTAACCATTTAAATCATTTAAATGTTGCTATTATCCTTTTGACGCTCTTTTTTGTCTTTGTGAAATGTTGTGCCTTTAGATATTTGCCTATTTAAATAAACGAAGAATAATCTACTAGTTTTATCGTTAAGCTCTAAAATTTTCATTTATTTGGTAAAATAATACTTATTCTAATTTCATTTTATATATTTAAAAAAAAGGATGGTTTATATTTATGTAGTTCAAAACTCACATTTTATGGTATGATAGAAATTTCCCTAGAGCATTTAGAATTTTGTTTAAAATAAAGAAAATAAATAAAAACGTGGAAGATTCCATAAATATAGCATACTAAAATAAGTTCCTTTTTTGTTAGGCGTTGCCCTTCAAAGTCAAGGTGAAATTTAATATTTTATCTCGAATACATGGTTTAAACTCTGAAATTATATCTATTTTTACGATTATAAAAATAATTCAAAATATAGCAGAGAATTCTTAACTACGAATATAAATAATATATTGTCTTATAATCCAAATATTTATAGTAAATGGTTTGAGAAGCTTATTTTAAATTGGAAAGCAATTTCGAAATATCTAGTTGATATAAAATGGAAAATTTATTTTTGTATCCAATTTTTTAAATAACATAATTACATAATTGAATGGATATATTTTAAGCCATAACTCTTGAAATTCCATCTGCATTGTATGTAGATTAGATAAATTTGTTTTCATGTAATTTCAAATGTTGTTTTTAAAATTACAATATCAGATATGTCGACAATTTATGCTTTTAATGGGCTATTTATAAGCAAATAAAATTGATTTTTCCTGAAATTTCAACGTAGATGTATGCTACGACTTAACTGATTAGAATTATGATGGGTTGTACTTCTTTGGAAAAGAGATTATGGGTTCGATTTCCATCAGCTTAACTGGGATAATTTAAAATATTAGACGTAAGTGAGTTTTCACAATATGCTTCAATAGTGCCACAATAGTTGATTTGAAGTTTTTCTGGGTTTTTTCATATGACAAAAAAGTAAGGCACCAGGAAATTATCAGTATCTTCTAGATTTTAAACTTAATTTTACATTGTGCCCAGTAATTTTTGGACACATTGCGACTTGGTGACAGTGCTAACCACTGTGGTCTACAATAATCTTGATCAAGTTTTGCAGTTGCTTGAACAAGCAAAGTTGATGTATTCATGGCATACTTCAGTTGCACGAAACCTGAAAAACTGATGAGATTTTGATTTACAATCACGTTTTTGATGATGGATATTTATGTCCCAATGTTGTTCTCTAAAAAATTTGAAAAAGTGATGTCTGAGAGGTTTTTTAGACTTAAACAGTTCCACCTTTGTAAGTGTGTTTCGCATATATACTGATACTTTTGAAACCGTTATACGCATTTCGAATGCTAAGCTCTTTGACCAAAGCTGTTCACTATTATATGTAGCATAATATTCACAATGTTGTAAAATATGGCAAATATGTAACATATGGTAGTATAATCAACGTTAACTCATATAACGTTAGCATTAATGCATTAACTCCTTCAGCGTTTACAAATATGTAGCATACTCAGAGAGGTGCTACACAGCACATACAATTTGCCACCTAAATTTTGAAGACGCCCGGAAATGACATATGGAGGGCTCTCACCTTTCTTCGCTTCTTCTATATGTAACATAACATGCATAATATAGCAAAATACTACATTTCCACTATACATTCGCCTTCTGCATAATGTAGCAATATACTCCATTCGTCTTCTGCATAATGTAGCAAAATACTACTTCATCATTATATGTAGCATAATATGCATAATGCTAACAAAATATGGCAAATATGTAGTACATTCAACATATAACGTTAGCATTAATTACTTAACTCCTTCAGCGTTTACAAATATGTAGCATATTCAGAGATGTGCTACACAGCACACTCATTTTGCCACCTTAATTTTGAATGAAGACGCGCATGGATGGCATATGGAGGGTTCTCACCTCCCTTCACTTCTTCTCAAGTCCAATTGGAGTACTTTCTGGACTAAGGATTTATAGTGTTGTTCCCTGGCATATACAAATTATTCTAGTGGTTAATAAAACGCTACAACATTACAAGGATGAAAGTTGGCAGAGCCAATTATTTCCATGTTAAAGGTATCTAGACTGTGTTTCATAATGACGCAGGTCAATAGTTTAATGGACTTAATCAGCATATATTTAACAGAGTATGCTTTTTCTTGAAGCTCTTTTGTTAAAAAAAATGCCCATTTGTCTATAATTTTTGTAAATGATTTTAATATATTAAATTAAATTATTAAGATTATAAAAGCTTCACATACAATATGTGATGGATAAATTTTTCTTTCAACAAATATAAAGTTAATTTGCACTACAATAGAGTTCTAAAAATTTATATTGTGTGCCATTTTATTAATGACACATTGGTTTTATAATGGCATGATTGTGTCTATATCGTCCTTTTTCCTTTCTTAAACTCCAAATAATATTTATGGTTCGTATTACTGATAAAAATAAAAGCAAGATCAATGCATATTATAATTCTTCATATAAAAGCAATAGAATTCAGGAGATCTATTTAAATAAACGCAAAATAATGTAAAGGTTTCCAGTGAAAGAAGTTTCCTTCCCTTTTAGTAAAATCGTAACTCAAACTTTTTATCGCTATCATTAACTTATGGATGAAAGAGAAATATCATGTCTCTTATTGTGCGTTAGTGAGAAGTTAAACATTAAAATAGTTTTAACCTCATTTTATAAAATGGAGATAAATTGAGCAATAAATTGCTGAATTTAAATCTTATTTGTTGTCTGATAATGGTAGAAAGTAATATTTCAAGCTCCCTCTTTTAAATTTAAGTAGCCAGATCTTCAAAGTGAAAGGAATATTGTGACAGTAATCTTTATAAATGTCCACAAAGCATAAAGATTAAATAATCTAAATTTAAAGCCATTCTTTAAATTTTTTTCTACAAAGAGAAAGTGTTCACTGTTTTAATCTGTATAAAAAGTATTTTTGTCGATTTGCCTTTTGTTACAATTAAAAATAAAACTATTATAATGATGTCAATGGAACTTCCCACAGAAAATATTTAGTTTGAGTTCTTTTTCAATACAATGAATAATTTTGTCTTTTGCTGCTCTAAATAGTTTTAATTAAACTTTACGCGTTATTGTGTTCCATAATTTTTAATGTGTGTTTATTTTTACATTTCCTTTGTTTTTATGTGACGCCTTGTTGTTTGTGATGTACTATAATACAAGGTGACATAAAAAGTATACAATATAAAATTATTTATAATCAGAAAGCACATTAAAATTTTTTTTGTATTTAATAAAGAGCAAATGAATACTGAAAATTTATGTTTAATTGCTATTATTAGCTTATGAGAAATTGCTGCAATAAAACCCCATAGTTTTTGCATTTATGCATCATATTATTAAAATTAAGTACGCAATTTATTACCATGTGTGAATATTATATCTATATTTTTTTGGTATGATGTCTATGATGCCCAAAAAAATGTGATGCTAACAAAAAAGTAAAAGTTTAAGTTAATAATTAAAATATTAGTTAATATCTTCATGGGGTACAAATTATTTTCTTTAAAAATACTGTTAATTTGCCACGTAATTTCGATTTATTGATCATTTAAATATGCCAATATACAATTATGTGTAAGGTATCATATTTAAAATTTCTTATCAGTTTCGAAGGAACCCACTTTAAATCCTAGATCCCGGTCTAATATGACTGTAGAGAGTTGGGTGTAGGGCTGATAATTTTACCCCATAAAAAGAAAACATACACTGTTTCAGAATCTGCCAGTAGGCAGACGGCTATTGTCTAACATGGAACATAGTGCCAGAGAGTTAGTTAGTTTTATGAACTTCTAGAGGGAAGAATATACGTAACTCTAAAATTCTTTGTTTTAGTTTACAATGATTTGCGGGGCCTGAATGGCCGAATGTTTAGCACTCGGTGCCACAAGTTTCGGGTTCGAGTCCTGGCGGTATCATGGATGCTTGTAGTGTTTCGGAATCCACTTTAAACCGTAGGTCCTGTCTCCTATGACTGTAGAGCGTCACAGAGCCCAATCAAATTTCTCACCCAATCATTCCCAAACTGTATAGGGGTAACTCAGCTCTAGGCACTGTGATGTGGTGTGGTGTAGTAGTAGTTTACAATGATTTGTGCTTTTAATATGAACAAGGTGTTGCCAAACTTCACGCAAAAACTTTGAAGGAAGGTAGACTTCTGTATAAGAAGTAAGGTTTTTTTTTTTTAAGAATTTAACTAAATTTTAAAAATAAAGCTTTGATTTGTTTCATGATGTATTTCAAAATTCATAGATGCTTGTAGTAGTTCGGAATTCACTTTAAGCCGTAGGTCCTGTCTCCTATGACTGTAGAGCGTCACAGAAGTAGAGCGTAAAATATGACGAATAATTAATGATTTTATAAATTTTAACGAAATTCATGTATGGCACTGGTTAAAATGGGTAGGGATAAAATAAAATAGTGTGGGTGAACCAATTTAAGTTGGAGAGGGAGGTAATTTTAAGTTTGAAAATTTACGATGATGTTTATTAATTTGATGTTCATTATATACACAAATGCAGTTTTAATGAAAACAATTTGGATATTATCAAACTTTTCTTAGTTTCTAACGTATTAAAACAACACGTAAGAAATTAATTATAAGTTAAGAAGAAGCTATTGAGTATTTATCCAAAGTTACTTTGTAATTATTAAAATGAATGTTTTTTAATTTCCGAAACTCAACATTAAAAGTTTTTTTTAGTTTTCTTACATTAAAAAGAAAAATTTTCATAATTAAACAATTTTCAGTCATTAATTTCAGTAATGCAAATTAGTAAATAAAAAATTTATTTGTTGAATAATATGTTTTTTAAAACCGTTCAACTTTTTTTTTTTTATTAAATTCTGACAAACAAAGGACAGGAAATTAGATCTTTATCAAATTTGGTTTAACACAAATAGTTTACCAATTTATTATCAAAGAAACTGATTAACATAGAAAACTGATTTTGCATTTTGATTATGAGTGGAGTAAATATTTTGTCAGTCGTGTGTTTGTATGGTCGAAGGAGAATTTTTTTTGACACACACGTCTCTAGTTAAATTATTGAAAGAAATCTTTGAAAAAGTTTAATCTGAAAATTAAATTATTTTAATTTTAATTTTTCAAAGGTATGTTGCTAAATATATTTGGAAATAATTTCAGCATGATTTAAAAAATTTTAGATTCATTACTTTAGCTATTATTTGTTTCCCCCTTTTTTATATATATATATATATATATATTAATATAGGCTCCATGGTTTCAACCATGAAGCCTGTGGTACCAACGACCACAGCGATAACCAATTGGCCATCAGGCCATTTTTGTCTGATGATTCATGATAATTAAAATTTATATTCATCAAATAGTTCTTCAATATACACTCAAGAGCCAAAACATTATGACCACCCCTACATTTTGCAATGAACTCGCCTGGATGACGTGGAAGGCACGTGATCAGGTGGAAGTGGTATTTAACTGCTGCTGGAGAGTCTGAAGAATCATTCTTGCCCTCGGGCGACTCTGCACAAATTGCAATTGACCTAGGCGAACTGGCTCAGTGCTCAGAGTATAGTTCTTGTTGCCGAAAGGTAGCGGGTTCGAACCTCACATGAACCTTTAGTCATCATTTCTAGCAGCAATTACTCTACTTCGTAGTATACTCCTATTTGTATATTTTTATATTTTTTACTGTAACTTGTTTTTTATCTTTTTTTTTTTTCCTTTTTTATTTTTATTTTTTATCTTTTCAATAGTCTTTTAAATGTTAACTTGTAGATCTTTCATTATTGGGCAATACCTTGATCACTTATAACTGTTTATCATCATCAATGTTTTCTCCTTTTCATCAATGAACTTTAATATTGCACACTGGAGTAATAGGTCATATTGACCAAGGAACTCCGTAAACGCAAGTACGACGAAGAATCATTCTTTAACTTACTTCTGTGTGTGATGGGAAAGGCTGCGGATCTAAGCGACTTTGATAGAGGGCAGGTTGTAATGGCTCGAAGGCTCGGAACAAGTATTTCCGAAACTGCACGACTCGTGGGTTGTTCGCGATCTACATACAGTTGTTAGTACTTATGCAAAGTGGATGAATGACGGGGAAACCAGCAGTAGACGACATGGAGTTGGACGTCCACACGCTATCAAAGAAAAAGGTCGTCGGAGACTGTCTCGCATGGTGAAGCAAAACCGGAGCCAGACAGTGGCTCAGCTGACAGCCCAATACAATGCAGGGCCAAGTAGAATAGTATCGGAGCACACTGTTGGATATTGGGCTACGCAGCAAACGTCCCACTCATGTGCCTTTGCTGACCAAGCGTCATCGCCAACTGCGCCTGCGCTGGGCCCGGGAACATCGTGACTGGTCCATGGATCAGTGGGAGAGAGTTGCCTGGTCAGATGAATCACGGTTTGTCATTCATCACGCCGATGGCCGTGTCAGAATACGCCGTTTTCCAGGCGAACAGTTGCTCCCTCAATGTACAGTAGATCATACACAGGGCGGTGGTGGCGGTATTATGCTTTGGGGGACGTTCTCTTGGGCGTCTCTGGGACCCGTGGTTGTGGTAGAGCAGACCATGAATGCCACAGGGTATCTGAACATCATTGCGTACCAGTTGCACCCTTACATGGCCTCTGTTTTTACAGCTGGAAATGGAATGTTCCAACAGGACAACGCCGCTTGTCACAAGGCTAAAATTGTGTTGGAGAGGTTCCAGGAACATGATGCTGAATTCCAGTTAATGCTCTGACCACCTAACTCACCGGATCGCAATCCGATAGAACACATTTGGGATGTCCTGGGACGGCAGCTCAGAGTTCAGAGACCACCAATTCGCAATATCTCGGATTTGCGTGACCGTTGCTTAAACATCTGGTACAATCTGTCTCTGGCAATCTACCAAGGACTTGTGGCATCCATGCTAAGGCGGGTTGAAGCTGTGTTGCACTCCAAAGGTGGGTCAACCCGTTATTGGCAGGTGGTCATAATGTTTTGGCTCTTGAGTGTAATTTTTGCCTTCAGATAAAAGATCTCAGATACGACTCCCCTATCCCGGAACTCGTACTCATTTCTTTCAGAAAAGACAAGATTCCGTGGAATTATGACAATACATATAAGCATCTTTCACCGACATCAGTCTGACTGGTGATAGTGTTCTGAGTTTGTTTCCATACGACATGCAAATACGCACAGTCAGATTTAAAGTACTTCTAGAAGGCATTATACTTTTCCCATTATCGTCTGTCGGTGGATTGTTTGAGGTATACATACATAAAACGCAAAGCCAACTGATGAATAAAAAAATAGAAAATTTTGTTAATTCCTAATGTACCTTAAGTAATTTAATTTTTATTTGTAGGAAATATGGCGTATATCATCCTAATTCCTTCCCTCCCAACAGTTTGAGAACCATTGTACTAATATAATAACATGAAAGTAATCTCTTATCTTTCCAGACATTACAACGCTAGTTAGTGGCACAGTTGTAAGGATTCTGGCATTTCTAATTGATTAGAAAAAGTTTTTACTTTCATACATAGTTTACGAAGAAATGGTCAATGCCATTTATTTCGACTTTCTCTGCAGAAAATTTGTTTTGTAATAGAGCACTAACTAATACCTGAAACCCTAACTAATATTACAGCTTTAATTACTAATTGTCTAAAAGCCTAAAGCGTATAAAAAAATTCTTCTTTTTCGTATTATACATAGCGACAAGATTGTTCTTCTTTAAGAAAACTCTTTGGTAATTACGAAATAATTGCAATATTTTGTTGTTGGATTCTTATCTATTCTGTAATTGAAAATCTAAGAGTAAAAAAGAAGCCTACTTAAAACATTTGTTGCAAAACTTGTAAAACAATAAAGTGTTTTGATTCTTTTGTGAAAGAAAAAGAACATTTATAAAAGTTCGTCATTAGTTTATTTGTTTAAATAATTTTTTATAAATTGGGGATTTAATTAACGAAACAAAAGCAACAAAACATAAAGCAGAACAAAGAATTTAATGATTTGATTTAATCCCTTTGTTAAATATTTTTATCCATTACTTTTAAACAACAATTAATCACCATATAATCTGATTATAAAGTTCCTAAAAAATATACCGCATAATGCTATTTAATGTACAGAAAATAAAAAAATAACAGACAATAATGTAAAAAACAGGGTAAGGTTTCAAAATATATATGCTTTTTTCTTTTATTAATAAGATTAAAATATATTAATTAAAATAAAAATTGATCAAGAGTATTAAAAATTAATATTAGATTTTTTTCTACATCCTCACTAGTAATCACCATTAAATGGACGAGATCACCAATAATTCTCAAAACCTGCTGTAGATTATTTTTTCCAGTTTTCTAAACCATTTAATACGAGTATTGTATGTATCATTAAACAAAATGAATGTATAAATAAAATCAGATAAGATTTAAATTATTTATTTTTTATATTTCGTCAAGATTTAAATTATTTATTTTTTATATTTCGTCAAGATTTAAATTATTTATTATTTATTTTTCGTAAAGATTTAAATTATTTTTTAATCTTTTATATCATTAAAAGTTCTCTGGCGCTCGGTGTCACAAGTTTCGGGTTCGAATCCCGGCGGTGTCATGGATATTTGTAGTGGTTCGGTCCCAGTCTCCTATGACTGTAAGAGCGTTACGGAGCAGAAGTCAGACTTCTACCTACGGGTGCCCCATCAGAACAGAAGCTGCACCCCTCCTTCCATGAGGGACACGACAACGACAACAATCATTAAAAGTTTAATCAATGCATAAAGAAATCTATCAAATGTGTCAAAATTAGTATTTTACCAAATATTTTTCATTCGGAGTTCATTTAGAAAAATATAGGGAAAAATTATATTAAGGAAATTGCAGGCAGTAACAATGTTAAATGTTATAGCTTTATAATGTAAAGATAACATGTATTATAATTCTTTGTTTTATTTTATAATACAAATTTATATTATGGAAAAAGCCTCGAGTTTACATTTTAAACCGAGAATTATATTTATGCATACATGTCATTAACAAAAAGAAGGTGATTTATAATAGTAATAAAACTTAATGATGTCGTTTATTCGGATGTTTTCTGCTTTCGCTGTTGCATGTTTTGAAGCAAGTGATAAATAAATAAATTTTGATGTATAATAAATAAATAATTGATAATAAGCTTCGATATTGTTGAGAGGATAATGAAAATAAGTGGGAAAACATGAATAAATATATATAACTAAACTTCTTAACCAATTTACTTTATCCGTGTTATTTACGAAAATCTGAATAGGTCTGTTTAAAAATACCAGAAAAAAATCACCCTGATTAACGTCTATTGTTTTAAAAGCAAGGATAATTATAATTGAGGATTAAAGTGTTACTCACAAAAATTTATAAGAAAACTGTTTAAAACAACAGGACGTGAAATCGAATTACGGAAATTGGGGAAATTATAAGAAAGATTCTATTGAAATTATTTTGCAAAATAATTGAATTGAAATAATGAGTTAATTCATATACTCTTTTATAAATTACTTTGCATGCTTACATTTTTTTCTTAAATGATGGAGTATTTGCACTGTGTGCACATGATTCATAGATCCATTAAGTTGTTCAGCATGCTTATGATGGTGTGCACTAGTTCCGAGTATCAGCATGATGGGATAGAACAGTGTATGGGGAAGCTAATGGAAGGAATTTTAAGGGTAACTGCTTGCATTCACTGAAAGCGTTGGAAAAAACTTGGAACTCTAATCAGGCAATTTGACTGTTGATGCAAGACTCTCTGTCACAATCGATACGAAATCTATTCATTTTTCAAGTAGTGTTTTTATTAATGATACCGACTTTGGTTTCAATTAAATTGCTAACTCAAGCACACTAAAATTGGGCCACAAGTAAGATATTTAATGAAATATTTGCAAGTAAAAATTTAAACATATTTCAGCATCTACCCTTAATAGAAAAATTGTAATTATATGCAATTACAATTGCAACTAAATTAATAGCTTTTCTCTGATTGACCCGTTTTCTGGATATTTTTAACGGAGGTTAAAAGCAAAAAGCTTTAGCTAGGAACTAGTTAACTAGGAGTAACAGATCACAAAGTCTGAGCAAAGTAGGTCTAAAAGATTTCTCTTTAGTATAGAAAATGTTTTGCTAAAGCGTGCATTTTATTTACCAGAAACAACAAACAAGAAAGGCATTAGCCTGAATCTACAAAGGGAAACTTGTGAATGTAGGCATAGGTTGCAAAGTGATCCATTCTGATTTTGGAAGCAAAAATAACAAACATTTAGAGAGAGATTTTTATTTCTTTGGGGACAAGTTCGCTGATTCCTTCTGTAAGATGAAAAAAAAAATTCTGTTTTCACAGGAAGTTTCAGGGATTGCATCATTAAACATCAATTTCCCTTTTCGGTCTTTTGAAAGAACGAAGAATTAAACTCTTTTCTATTCTTAATTGAATTAGCCTATATATCTCTCCATTATCACAAGTATTGAAGTTTTATTGACCAATACACAAGTACTTAAGAAAATATATTTAATCTTCACAAACTTTTATTTTAAAGATACTACCTGTTTCCTATCAAAAGAAGATATCCTATATGTCCTGACGCTGTGAAATAATAGGACAGCAAAGGAATCGGAAATCTTCCCATAAATTTAGTTGAATGAAAATAACATTTTTGTTAAGTAGAGCCAAACAATCAAGATCTGTATAATGGTTTGAACATGGAATCAAAAGTTTTAGAAAATCTTCATCCAGTTCTTTGATGAATCCAAGCTATTATTCAGGAAACATTAAATCTTGATGGCATATTTATCCTCGTCAGCTACAGGATTTCTAATACCAGCCTTAGATAGATTAAAATAAGATATCTCAATGATTCTAAAAACTTTAAACAATCGTATGTGGTGCCAAATTTAAAAGCTGATACTTTTTCTCTGTTTGAAGTTAAAATATATAATATTGTGTATTCTTTCTGTTTTTGTTTTTTCCCAATGTCAACCATTTAAACTTCATTTCATATAAAAACATATTTAATGATGCAATATTTATACAAAAAAGTTTGTTTTTATAAATGGAGAAAAAATATCTCATTTAATTTCCTTAACATTTTGTAATTTGTAGATTTTTTTATATTTTGGAATATTTATATGTAGAAGCTATTATATATATGAAGAAATAAAGTCTATTTATATATAGATAATTACTGACTATATAAAGAATTGAAATCGCACTATGCAGCATTAATGTAAAGAATGTTTTTCAAATTTTATCTAATCTACCTTATATATTCGACATTTTATTTAGAAGAACTGTAATTTATGTTAAGTACACAATAATTTTACTGTAATAAATCTATTTTGTAAGTATTGGAAATTACCTGTTTTCTACTATTTAGTAAGAACGTTAGATTTAAGAAAAATTAACATTCTACAGTTGATAAATATATTATATACGTTGTTTCTTAAGTTATATAAGTTGACAATGATGTTATATATATATATATGTTGTTTTTATAAGTTGATAAATACTAATACTTTGCTCACTTAATAATGTTACGCGTTTTTTCTTCTTATATGTATCTAATAGGATTAAAAAAAGAATTTTCAATATTTCGAAAGGGCTAACCTAAATATACGATATTTAAGATACTTAAAACACAAAATTTCTTATACATTTCTAAACCTTTGCGACCTACTTACTTAGACAGGTACTCAGCTTTAAGCTGATTTTAGCAGTATTTGGTTTGGAACGCTCAGGATAAAAAAAGAAATCAGTTTGGGAATAAAACTGAAAAAGTTGAATGAGGTTCAGTTTTGGATATTTCTGCATTCTCTTTCGTATATTTGAAGGCACTAGCAAAAATAAAAAGATCTCTTGATGGCACATTTAGTGGTCTGGACCTGGTTCTGAAGGTCAAAAGAGTTGAATGCTGAAGAAAAGGGGAAATAGATGTTGACACGAAAGCACCAGACAGGAAATTAATATTTTACAGCTGCAAGTGAATGTTTTCACACGTATAACTTTGGTTACATTCAAAACCATAAGCAAGTGCTAGTTAAATAAGAATGCTATTTATCTCCAAGTAAAATTTAAAAGCCTCCTGCGTTTGTACAATATTTTATCTATACATAAAGAGATGCCTGAAATGAAATAAAAAATTGATAAAAATGATTTATTACTTTTTCGTTTTTAAAATTAATATTTTTGTACCTAATTGCATAATGTTTTTAAGAATAAGAAAGGGAGCAAAATATAGTTAAGAAATTCATAACATATTTTAATATAATTTTGAATTGTTATACATAGTTTTATATAATTTAGAGAATAATAATTCAATTTTTTTAATAAATTATATGTAGTAAATTCTTCAATTAACTTTGAATTTTTTTATTTTGTTGACATCAGCTGTATAAAATCTCATATATCAAAATCAAAATATAATAATTCGATCTAAGAATATTGTTAATAAGAATTATGATCTAGAATATTATTAATAAGAATTATGATCTAAGAATATCGTTGATAAGAATTATGGTCTAAGAATATTGTTAACTATATCTAGAATAATGTTAATAAGAATTATGATCAAAGAATATTGATAACTATATCTAGAATATCGTCAATAAGAATTATGATCTAAGAATTTGTTAATATTAGATCATGTTTTGAAATTAATTACGATGGTCATTGATTTTAAAAGTTGATATTTTTTGTATGTAATTTTAAATAACGAATAACCAGAAATTTAAATGGTACAGTAATTAGGAAATTCCGATTGTATTGTTGAATATCGATTTTAAATAAAGACTCGGCTAAATTACATCTAAAATGAAATCTAAAGTCTGCTTACTCACATCTGTTATCAAATCTCTGCTTACTTTTCGAAAATGATACATAATATAGTGTATTAAAAATCACTGTGGCTTCTATTCTTAGTAAACAAGCAAATATTGACACAAATTTACTTAGTTTAATAAAAAAAATTAGCAAATAAATAAAGAATAATTTTTGTATTAAAATATGTCAAATTAGTATCTAATGCGTGAGTTTCTTATTTAGAGGTACAAGGACCACTTAATTAAGTTTTAAAACCTAGGCATACAAATGAAGAAAATAATTAATGAAATTATTTGTCATTATCAATCATGACTGCGTTGACTACTGACTGTGTTGTACAATCAGATATCCCGTCATAGTTAAATAATCTCATTCAAGATAAAAAAACAATATTTTTTATATTTATATATGTTTTAACTAATTAAATCTGAAAATTCGTATAATTTGTACTGTATTTTGTAAATAATTAATGTTACAAAGTAAACTGTGTCACGTTTTATGTCTTAACTAGTTTATTTTGTTTTATTTTACACATTTAAAATATTCTGGGAAGGGTTAAGTGACCTTCAAATCACAACAAATGGTATTTGTGAAGCAAATAAAAAAAAAAATAAGAATTCCTAATTTAGAGAAAACAATCGCATTTTCTAAAAGTTGTTTTTATATTATAGTATTTATATTTTTGTTTGTAAACTGTAGATATTGTAAACAATTCCTTCATTGGCAAATAGTCCACATGGGGCTTTTTATAATCATGTTGAAGCTTATAATTTGGGTCGCTGTTGAGTTGTGCTGTTATTTATGCAATTTATAGAGAAATAAATTCGCACTGCATTAATATTATTATGAAAAGAAGTCTTAAATTCCGAAAGCCTGCAATAACTTCCCTAAGTTGAAGCTAATTTTTTAAAGTTTTCGCTTTACGAAATGAATTATGTTGAAGCCACTCTAATGAATAAAACTATAAATATTTCAAAAAAATGTAATAATTTTTGGGTCAACTTCTGTTAGCTAATTATTATTGCTGTGCATTATTTAATATTAAATGAATAATTTAAATAAATTTCAAATTTAATTTTATTAAGATTAAAGATTCGAAGTTTTTGTTTTTTAAAGGATAAGCATTAAAAAATTTTAAATATTAAAAAACAAACAGCATTGTATAATTATTTTTTATGAATCTATTATTTTGAATCGCATTAATTAAAATGGAAATATCAAAATAATAGTTCAATTTGAATAAAAAGGAAAGTTTTTCTTTGATGAGAAAATATCTGCATTGAATACAATTTAAAATTATTTTTTATTTAAGTATTAATAATCCAATGTTGAGAAAAAGGTGCTTCAACAAAATATACATTAATTGCGTTATTTATTATGATAAATTTGGTCGAATAATTTTTTAATTAAAATCCGTAATTATTTCGTGAATATAATCATTTTAGTTCTCTGAGCTCTATTTCTTCCAAAACTTACTGCAAACTTTTCTAAAGATGCAACCCCTTTTTGTTAATTTGGAAGAGTTTGTCAATTTTAAGATATGGATGCTTATATATTCTGTCTAAATCAATACATGTGAATATCTGTCTGTCTTTGAAATATGTAAGCGAAAAGTACGCTTAATTTAATCTGATGATTAGATAAATTATTTTGACGATTAAATAAATAATAAAAGTAGGGCTTAAAATTTTATTAAGTAAAGTGCTAATAATGATACGAAAGGGATCTGTCAGTCCTTTGGAGATTATTATTCTTGGAACTCCTTGAGTGTGAATACATTAATTAGCAAACTATTAAGTTTTGAAATAAACTTCATTTGTATAGCCCTCCCTAAAGTGATACTCCTTTGATGTTGTCAAACACTTTTCTAAAATACAATATTAAGCTAATAGTTTATTCATTATTTTTGGAGACACAAATGTATCGTTCATTAAAATATTTAAAAAACATACTGGTTTTGCAAAATTTAATTTTCTTAAACAAGTTGTTTTTGAAACAAAGTAGTATACTTTTTAATATAAATAAATCCTGAATTAATAAATAATCATATGTGTATTAATAAAGGATCAGATAATCAGATCAGAGTTAGTTCATTTTTGTTTGTATTATCTTTTGTAGTTAGTTGCCAGTAAATATATGCTATAGGAAATATTAATACTATACCAGAAAATATAATAAATAAAAAAATACAAATACAATAATTAAAAAAAAATACAAATGCAATAAATAAAAAAATACAAATACAAAAAATAAAAAAATACAAATACAATAAATAAAAAAATACAAATACAATAAATAAAAAAATATAAAAGACAACTATGGAATCAAAACTTTTGTAAACTAGCAGTTACTATATCAAGGAAGGACCATATATTTAAAAAAATGACATAATTTAAATCATATTGTTAAACTGTAATCATCTTTCTTCTGGCAATCTAGTAAGAGTGCCCTTTGCGATATTTAAGAGAAACGTTTAATTGGCATATAGACTCTTACTCGAAGAGGACGTATATTTTGTGCAACCCTGTGCTCCTCCTGAATTCAGACTGAATAGCGGAATCCTTCCACAAAACTCTAATTATCTTTTTTAATTTAATTGCAAGTTAAATATTAACTAATTGTATGTTGTTGTGTTTGAGCTTGTAAATAAAAATGAGATATCTAAATCCCGTACTTTTAGCATCTCAAAACAACGCCCACCCCTATAAAAATATTTTTAATCAGCAAAATAAAAATGAAATAAAACGAAATTTGAGAAATTAACACTAGTAATTTAGCTTTATCAATGCCTCATAAATCTCATGTCTTAAAAATTTTACAGCGTTCTGTACTTTTAAAAATATTCATATATATGTATAGATATATTGATAGTTGACTGTATTCCATAGAAAATATTAGTATTGTATTTTGAAAATTGTATTTGTTAACTCTTTATATGCCAGCATAAATTTTAGAAGAAGCGAGATTACATTTTTAATAAATCATAACCGTTCTCTCTAATTGATTTTCGTCTGCGTTTACGAAATAATTGAATCTTTCAATTGCATCAAACTTCAAATAATGGGTGTTATTGAATGATAATCAATGTTTGTTGTTATTTTCATGCAAAGTACTTCGGGCCTATTATAATTGCAATGCATTATAGATGAGATAATAAATTTAGCTGCACCTATTAGTAAAATAAAAGTAAAAGCACCTAATAGTAAAAAAAATTAAATTGGAAAGTTAAATGAATTTTTTAATGTGATTTCAAAAACAGGGTTATTTAGGATAAAGAAAACAATTTTATTATATCGGTGTTTTAAGGTAGTAAAAGAATAAATCGACAACTGTTTATCCAAAACAATAAAATAATATTTTAAAATAAAATTTAATCAATTTAGTACGCATTACTACATTAAATCCGGCGCAGAATTTCAAATATTTATAATAATTGTATAACAGTTTCTGTATAAAGAATTGTATGTGATATACATGATTGCAAAAAGAAATATTAATTTTTATCTATTCAAAGTAGATTTTGTCATAGCAGACTAGATTCTACGTCAATTTGAAACTAGATTTTGAGCTTTCTCTGTTAACAATACTATTTCTTACAATAATATTAATTTTCAAGTTATTAATCATTACGAAGCCAAAAGTTCTTGTACCGAATATTTTCAATAAATATGTAATAATTTTACTCTTAATAATATATATGTAATGCACTGTTTTAATAGAAAAAAATATTGAAATATATTAAAACAATTTATTTGGCTTTTTATTAAATCTACATCATTATATATGTTTGAAACAAAGATTTCAGCAATTTTTACAGAAACTGTTTAAGATTTTAAATTATCAATCAATACTCGTATATATATTCAATGAAAGATTAAAACTCTAGGAGTTTAGAATTAGTAATTTAAATGAATTTATTCAATGAATAAAGTATTCATTGAATGAATCTATTAAAGTAATTGAAATTTAATTTCTAAAGATATTTACTATCCTTGAATAAGTAATTTGAAATTAGATTGGGTAATAAAATACATTATAATACCAAGCAGCACTTATCATAGCACAGAAAAAAAATTCTTATTTGAATGTTTGTTTCTTTAGAAAAAATGTTTATTTTATTTATAAAGAATGTTTATTTTCTTTAGAAAAACATTTATTTTATTTATAAAGAATGTTTATTTTCTTTAGAAAAAATGTTTATTTTCTTTATAAAGAATGTTTATTTTCTTTTAAAGAAATTTTTTTTATTTTATTTATAAAGAATGTTTATTTTCTTTAGAAATTTTTTTTATTTTATTTATAAAGGATGTTTATTTCCTTTGGAAAAATATTTATTTTATTTATAAAGGATGTTTATTTCCTTTAGAAAAAATATTTTATTTATAAAGGATGTTTATTTCCTTTAGAAAAAATATTTATTTTCTTTACAAAAATGTTTGTTTTATTTATAAAGAATGTTTATTTTGTTTAGAAAAATGTTTATTTTCTTTAAAAACATGATGGACCATCTGCTTTGATTTTTGGTTGAATTTTATAAAATGTGTAGGGTAAAAATTTGTAATATTAATTTTTCGAAACAAAAGTTCTATTCATTAACTTACTTTACTCTGTATATGGACATGAAAGACAATTAAACACAATCTTTTATGAGGTAAATAAATTTTATTAAGTACTCATAAGTTATTTTCTATTATATCATTAGTATATGAATTATAAAATTTATTAAGTGAGAAATTGCTGGTATTCTGCTGTTCATCAGATGTAAATTGAGGTGTCAAATACGGATATTACAACTGCCACAATAATCGAATTCGCATGTTTATGTACTTCAGACGTGATTGGGTGAGTGATTAATTTAGTAGCAATCACCTTCATTTGCAATAGAGCAGTCGTAAATGATTATCACCTTAACTTACATTTTAACTATGTGTAATATCAATAGGATTATTACAGAACTGGAATGCTATCCAACGAGTTTATTAGTTATTAGTTTGAACTAAATTGAGTCCAGAGCTATAATATGTTTTCCTAATAAAATTGAACAAAATTTTCAAAATCTACAATATTTTATGTAAAGACTATACGAAATTCAGTATACAGAGTTATTTTTTCTATTCTACTCCGTTTTTGCGTAGATTTAGTATGGATAATCTGTTCACTGCGATACTGCATCTTTCATTCTTGATGGTACCATGCATTGGTTATTCTTAAGATATATTTTCTATTTTCATTTGTTAACGTTCATTCTCGTATTACTACCATTCATCATGATTGCTATCATAAGTCATAATCTTCTAATTACTTCCATGCATTTCTTAAATTAATTGAATCTACATGGAAATCAGAAATAAAGTTTATTTTTTTGAAATAATTATTTAATCACTCGTCAAGCAAAAGATTTATTAAAAATTTATGTATTTGAAAAATTTAAAACCATAATAAATAATTTAAAATTATATTCTCAATGACTTGTCATTCATATTTTTTTCTGCATGAACTCCTTGAAAAAGGAATTTTTTCTATCCTATTTGATTTATAACTGGTGCCATATTTCTACCAAGGAATAAACAGTAAGAATACACGTGTGAAATATATAAGAAAATAAAAGGGAAGATGTTTTAAACATGTGAAACATTATAGTTTAAATATCTTTTATTCAAGCCCAAAACAATTCCACTTTATGATGAAATAATCCCACAATAACTCATCATTATAAATCGAAAGTATTCTGAAGAAACGTTGAAAATACACCACTACGACTAGTTTTTCTTCTCCCTGTATATAAAGAAAAACTATAATTATGTTATTTTATGAAAAGAAACGCAATTCCAGAGAGTATCGAAGTTTAAAGTTTGTTAAAAATATGAAGGATTAGAAATAGTTGTTCGTTGAATTTTAAATCCTTGTTTAACACTATAAATCTTCAAAAGAACACACACACACACACACACACACACACACACACACACACACACACACACACACACACACACACACACACACACACACACACACACATATATATATATATATATATAAAAGAAAATTCATATAAGAAGATTCTTCACAAGATTACTAGAGACAAATATGTAGAGTTTAAACTTCAACACGCTAAAGCAGCAATATAGACTTAATAATTACAAAGAGCGAACAAAGGTTTACATTATAAGAAAAAAAAGGAAAGGCAGAAGCACCATGACAAATTTTTAAAACTCAATTCCAAATGCCATGACACAATTTTAAAACTCAATTCCAAATGCCATGACACAATTTTAAAACTCAATTCTAAATTCCACCACTCAATTTATTGATAATTTTAGGCACATATATTTTTCCATATTCAGGTTTCTGTCCTCTAGTAACTCTTAATTTCAGTATTGCTGAATTATTATTTATTCTGGAATTCCAGTAAATTATAATTGCATTTGAATAAATATATTCGTGTAACAGAAATTAATCTAATTTGAAGTGTTTTCCGAATTATTATCAAGGGGGAAAAAAAATGCAATTTCTCGAAAAAGAAAAAAAAATTTTTAGTTCTTGTTGTTTTTAATTTCACTTTAGATGTACCAGCAAATTATATATTTTTAAAGTTGAAGTAGGTAATTTTCTACATTATACATATTAGACACTACCGAATATTACTGAAAATAAATATTAGATAAAGAGTTTGATTTATAGAAAATAGTCAAATAAAGTTTTAAATTCCTTATAAAATTAATTAATATGTTTTTTTAATATGTTACACAGTTTGATATGATATTTCCTATGAGATAGCAAAAATATAGCAGATTTAGTATTAATCAGAATGTTTACAGGGAATCCACATTTTGCCCCAGCAAAGAGGAACGTATGTACCAAAGGTGGTACAGAACGGTGCCAGGAATATTACATCGTTCTCTCTCTTCCTGGACTAATTTGGAGGGTCTTTTGATGTACAGATTTAATGGGGGACTATCTCCAGCATGCACACGAGAGTTTCTGTTCGGTTGTTCTTATTGTGCTCCTTAGTCCCCAAACCGTGCTTCTTTAGTACTAACCACCATATTGCTTCAGGGCCAAATTAATCAATATAAAAGCATAATAAAGCATATCTTACTTAAATTTGAATAAAAAGTATAAGGTAGAATACAGAATAAAATATAAAAGAATAATGAATTATTTATTAAATAAATCAAACCCTTAAAATGATGCATACTTATATGTACTTATATTCAAATTGCATTTTCACATTTCATTTGGTTTCCTCTTAAACTGAAATTCGGTTATCAAAGCGCTCGTTTATTCTATCTATTATATCTCGGATTTTAAATTACCTTAATTTTCTGCATCTGCTTTTGCATTATTGCTTCGTCAAGCTTTAATGTACATTATTTGTCTCTCAGTTTACATTATCGGTATCTGTGCCTCCACTGTTTAGTCAAGTGAAATGCAGGAAGTTTATTTTCATCTTAACTGGATCACTAGAACTTGTGATTACACTTTACATCGTTTGTGCTATGTCATTTATCATCAATCAGGATGAATTAATCAATGGACCTTCGATTAACCCAGAGTTTTACCAACCACAAGCGTGTTCCCTCTCTCTCTTCTCAAGGGGGTTCTGTATTTTGTCGTGGGACTCGCTCTTAATAGCTAATTATAAGGTAATTTTCCCAGTAAAAGTTTGCTTCTTTTTGCTCTCCTGATATATACCGCTGATTTAAAAGTTTTCCTGAAAACTTAAAACAGGTGGAGTTGTTGGTGAAGTTAGTAGTTATAAATGGCTACATATAATTGCGCTAATGAGATGAAACAGTAATCTTCTTTCTATTTAAATTATATAATGCAATAGGGCTTTTCTGATTTCTTTGTGAATATAAATAGTAGAAATATACTTGTTATAAATTCAGTGCCATTATTATTTAACATGATATTATGTAACTATTGATAAATTTAGAAAAACGTTCAAAGTGTTACTGACTTAATTTAACTAAATTTTTCAAAATAACTTACTTGAGTTACTTATTGATTAGGATATCAATGTTACATTTAATGTATTTAGAGTACGAATTTTGGCATTATTAAAGCATTTATAGGTTTAAAAAGATAAATAAGTTGCTTCAAAATTTATTCCAAATATTTTTATATTTTCTAACATTCAAGAGTCGGACTAAATTGTTCCTAAAACCTCTATTTTAAGTAATGATTGCAATATTTATGTTTTTTAATGTTGATAAATTTTAATCTACATAGAATTAAAGTTGAAGTTGTAATAATTGAATTGCAAAAAATAAAAATGTATAAGTATGCTGCTAATATAACTGAAAGGGTCTGATGGACGAGTGACAAGCGCTCTGACGCTCAGTGCCCCAGACTTCGAGTTCGTGTCTCGGCGATGCCATGGATGTTTGTAGGTGTTCAGAATCCACTTTAAACCGTAGTTTCCGGTCTAATATGACTGTTGAGCGTAAGGCTGACAACCTTACCAAGTAAAAAGAAAACATCTCCTGTCTCAAAATCTTCCGTATGCAGACGGCTTTGGTTCACCAAAGACCTGTTGCGCCAGGGAAGAAAAATATAACTGAAAAAAAAAAAAAAAATGGTTATGGTATATTATTTTTATTCGATTGAAAGTTCGATTAAAATTAAAATTCGTTCGATTGAAATTAAAATTCATAGGCTAATTTAATGCTTTTTAAATTAATTATGCAAAAAATTTTTCTATGGACTAAGTATACCAATAAACGATAGTAAATTAAAGTCCTCCTTCTATGCAGTTGTTTCCCATTTATATGGAGAAAACTGCAATGTCTGCTACTGCAGATCAAGTCAACTGCAATGTAATTAATTATGTCCCGTATGAGCAATATTCTTTTACTCTTTAGGTTTATTTATTATAATTCCTCGTTTTAACTTACTTTTTTTTATCATAATATTCTGCTGGACACTTCTGTTTTTCTGTCTCCTGCTTTTCTGAAGCAGCATCCATTAGTAGTAGATATTCTAAGCACGACATCCATTAGTTTAGAATATCTAATGTTTCAAAATTATCTTTATTTATATGAACACATAATAGTACTAGAAAAGATAAAATATTTTAAAGTTTTTTGAATTCAAGATCAATTTGTGTTAAGGAAGTTTAACATTCGAATCTTTTATTAAATAAAACATTTCATGAAATTTTATTCCAGCATAATTTTATTCAAATCACAATTTAGAATTTTTTCAGCTAATACATTTATACATCTTTCTTGCATTATTTGAATATGAAAAGTATTTTTAAGCAAATTTATTTTAAATTCCCTAATGACAAAAAATTGCTTTTAAAAATATCCGAAAGTAGATTTAAATTCCTCTAATGTCTTTAAATTATATTATTTTATGTAAATGCATATCTTCTTAAACGTAAGAGTTGCTTTGAAGTATCTCAATGATATTTTATCCGAATTCCTAAAATTTCAATGAAAACGAAATAATAGCCATTAAATGAACTTCTATCTTCTGTATTATTTTCATTACTGAACTTCACTTGAAAGGAAAATAAAATATTTGATCTTTTTTCAGCGATGCAATAAAAAATTTCATAATTTTAGTATCTTTTACAAAAAGTTCCATTTACTTCAATTGATAGACTAATTTCCCTCAGAAAACTTTACAGAATAAAGTATTTTTAATGCAAAATTGAAGCACATATCTTTAAGAAATATGTTTAGTTTCTTTTTTTCCCTCAAGTAACGTTTTTTTCTTCTTCAAAGAAATATGCTTTAAAAAGGAAAGGAGAAAAAATTCAATCAATTGGGATCGAGATAGAACAGGCCAACATAGATTTTAATTTAAAAAACATCTCGGATGAGCAGAAAGGTTTTTATCTTTCATTATTTTTTCAATCTTGTATCTCGATATAAATTTTTTTCACTTCTACCTTTTTCATTTTTTTTCTTCCGATTCTGCATATATGAATTTCTATGTATAAGCATTTTTATCATTGCTAACGACATTTTTTTTCACCGCAGAAGTACCTCGGTTATTTATTTGTTCACGTTTCAATGTTGTTTTCGTATGCCACGAGTTAGAAAATTGAAATTAATTTTCGAAATTAAGATCAACAAAAAGTCGGAATATAATGTGAATCAATTAATTGTTTCATTTTAAACTATGAAGTAGGTAATGAAAAAAAAATAATGACACTTCTTTTTCTGTCAATTCTCGTGTGTATTATAGGTAAAGACTTGCCACGTTAAAAAAAAAAACCTTTATAAGTTTTGCCATTATTAAAAGTAACGAATTGACACATAGTTGCAATGTTAAAAAAAAACCCTTAGTAGTATTTGTTAATTTGCAGTAGGTAAAATTAATTTTCGAAATTAAGATAAAAAAAAGCTGGAAAATAATGTGAGTCAATTAACTGTTTTATTTTAAACTTTGAAGTAGAAAATGAAAAAAAAAAATAATGACACTTTTTTTTGTCAATTCTCGTACGTATTATAGGTAAAGACTTGTCTCGTTAAAAAAAACCTTGTCATAATCACTCTAGTAGCATCATTATTAACAGTTCGAAGAATACCTGATTTATGATGTAATGTAATTGATTAAAATTAATTAACTATTAGCTCGAAATTTTTCCGTTACGGAATTCCAGATTTTTATTGCAATTAAAGTAAGACGATGAAATTAGTATAAAAAAATATTTTTTTTGTAGAAATTTGATAAGAGGTTCCTTATGTATTTGGGTTCAAAAATACACTTTCGCATTGTAAAATAAATCTTGTACATAATAAAGGATATATCTTCTAATTAACATCTCCTGTCTCAAATTCTGCCAGTAGCAGACGGTCTGTTGCGCCGCTGAAGAAGAATATAACAAATTTAAAAAAATGGTTATGGTATATTATTTTTATCACCAATTATAAATTAGATGGAAATTAAAATTCATAGGCTAATTTACTGCTTTTAAAATTAATTATGTAAAAATATCTTCTATGGACTAAGTATAACAATAAACGATAGTAAATTAAAGTCATCTTTCTTTACAGTTTTCTCCTTTTATACGGAAAAAATTGCAGAACTGCAATTAATTATCTCCCATATGAGCAATATTTTTTTACTCTTTACGTTTATTTATTATAAATCATCGTTTTAACTTTTTTTATCATAATATTATGCTGGACTTTTCTATTTTTCTGTCTCCTGCTTTTCTCAAGCAGCATCCATTAGTAGTAGATATTCTAAGCAAGGCATCCATTAGTTTAGAATATCTAATGTTTCAAAATTATCTTTATTTATACGAACACATAATAGTACTAGAAAAAATATAATATTTTAAAGTGTTTTAAATTCAAGATCAATTTGTATTTAGGAAGTTGAACATCGGAATCTTTTATTAAATAAAACATTTCATGAAATTTTATTCCAGCATAATCTTATTAAAATCACAATTTACAATTTTTTGAGTTAAAAATTTATACTTCTTTCCTGCATTATTTGAATATGAAAAGTATTTTCAAGCAAAATTATTTTAAATTTCCTAATGACAAAAAATGCTTTTAAGAAATCTAAAAAGGGGATTTAAATTTCTCCAATATCTTTAAATTATATTACTTTACGTAAATACATATCTCAATGATATTTTATCCGAATTCCTAAATTTTCAATGAAAGCAAAATAATAGCCATTAAATGGACTTCCATCTTCTTTAATATTTTCATTACAGAACTTCACGTGAAAAGGAAAATAAAATATTTGATCTTTTTTCAGCGATGCAATCAAAAATTTCATAATTTTAGTATCTTCTGCAAAAAATTCCATTTACTTCAATTGATAGACTAATTTCCCGCAGAAAACTTTACAGAATGAAGTATTTTTAATGCAAAATTGAAGCAGATATCTTTAAGAAATATGTTTAGTTTCTTTTTCCCTCAAGTAACGTTTTTTTTTCTCATGAAAGAAATATGCTTTAAAAAGGAAAGGAAAAAAAATTCAATCAATTGGGATCGAGATAGAACAGGCCAACATTCATTTTAATTTAAAAAACATCTCGGATGAGCAGAAAGGTTTTTATCTTGCATTATTTTTTCAATCTTTTATCTCGATATAAATTTTTTTCACTTCTACCTTTTTCGTTTTTTTTTCTTCGATTCAGCATATATGAATTTCTATGTATAAGGATTTTTATCATTGCTAACGACATTTTTTTTCACCGCAGAAGTACCTCGGTTGTTCTTTTTGTTCGCGTTTCGATGTTGTTTTCTTATGACATGAGTTAGAAAATTAAAATTAATTTTCGAAATTAAGATCAACAAAAAGTCGGAAAATAATGAGAGTCAATTAATTGTTTCATTTTAAACTTTGAAGTACAAAATGAAAAAAAAAAATAATGACACTTTTTTTTGTCAATTGTCGTTCGTATTATAGGTAAAGACTTTCCCCGTTAAAAAAACATCAATAAGTTTTGCCATTATTAAAAGTAACGAATTGACATATGGTTGCAATGTTAAAAAAAAACCTTAGTATGTTTTGTTAATTTGTAGTAGGTAAAATTAATTTTCGAAATTAAGACCAGCAAAAAGCTGGAAAATAATGTGAGTCAATTAATTGTTTCATTTTAAACTTTGAAGTAGAAAATGAAAAAAAAAAATAATGACACTTTTTTTGTCATTGTTAACAGTTCGAAGAAAGCCTGATTGATGATGTAATGTAATTGATTAACAAAATTAATTAACTTTGACTCGAAATTTTTCCGTTACAAAATTTGAGATTTTTATTGCAATTGATTTAACACAATGAAATTCGTATAAAATATTTTTTTATAGAAATTTGAAAAGAGGTCCTGGAGGTGTGGGGTTCAAAAATTAACTTTTCCATTTCTTAAATAAAACTTGTACATAATAAAGGATATTTCACATTCTGATTAATATATTTTTTAAAATTTTTGCATCGAAATTTTGAAGTAGAAAATAAAAAAAAGCAATGACACTTCTTTTTGTCAATTCTCGTGCGTATTGTAGGTAAAGAATTGCCTCATAAGAAACCTTAATAAGTTTTGTCCTAATCACTCTAGTAGTATCTTTATTAATAGTTCGACGAAAATCTGATTTATTATGTAATGTAATTGATTAACAAAATTAATTAACTATTAACTCGAAATTTTTCCATTGCGGGATTTGAGATTATTTTCAATTGATTTAGCACGTGTTTAAAATATTTTAGTGTTTAAAATATTTTTTTAGTAGAAATCTGATATGACGGTCGTTCGGTATAGGGGTTCAAAAATTGACTTTCGCATTGCTAAATAAATCTTGTACGTAATAAAGTATATCTCTCTAATTAATATACGTTTTTAACACTTTTTTTTATCAATTCTCGTACGTATTAAAGGTAAAGAGTTGACATATAAAACAGACATGGCCCGTTCAAAAAAGAAAAAAGAAGGAACACCTTAATATTTTTTGTAATAATCACTCTAGTAGTATCATTATTGACTGTTAGAAGATAACTGATTTATGATGTATTGTAATTGACTAACAAAATTAATTAACATTAACTCGAAATTTTTCCGTTACGTAATTCTAGATTTTTATTGCAATTGATTTAACGCAATGAAATTAGTACAAAATATTCTTTTTTTTTTGTAAACATTTGAAAAGAGGTTCTGGAGGTATGGGGGGGAGGGTTCAAAAATTGACTTTCGCTTTGTTAAATAAAATAAACATGATAAAGGATATCTCACATACTAATTAATATACATATCTTTTTAAATTTTTGCATTGAAATTTTGAAGTAGAAAATGGAAAAAAATGACACTTTTTGTCAATTCTCATACGTATTGAAAGTAAAGAACTAACATATAGTTGCAGCGTTCAAAAAAAAAAAAAAAAGGAACACCTTAATAAATAATCATTGTCATCAACAGTAGTATCATTGTTAATAATTCGAAGAAAACTGATTTATGATGTAATGTTATTGATTAAAAAAATTAATTAACTATTAACTCGAAAATTTGCCGTTACGGAATTCGAGATTTTTATTGCAATTGATTTAACACGATGAAATTAGTAGAAAATATTTTTTTTTGTAGAAATTTGTTAAGAGGTTTTGGAGGTATGGTTTAAAAATTGACTTGCGCATTTATTAAATATAACTTGTACATAATAAAGGATATTTCCCATTCTAATTAATATTTTTTTTAAAAATTGTAAAGAACTGACATATAGTTGCACAGTTAAAAACAAGAACACCTTAATAAGTTTTGTAATTATCACTCTAGTAGTATCATCGTTAATAATTCCAGGAAAACTAGTTTATAATGTAATGTACTCGATTAACAAAATTAATTAACTATTAACTCGAAATGTTTACATAAGGTAATTCGAGATTTTTATTGAAATTGATTTAACACGATGAAATTAATATAAAATATTTGATAAGAGGTTCTGGAGGTATGGGGGTTCAAAAATTGACTTTCGCATTGTTAAATAAAACTTGCGATTTTAAACTAATTTTTGCGAACTAATTTTTATTTCACATTCTAATTAATGACGTATCATAAGAAAGGATATCTCATATTATAATTAATATACATTTTTTTAAATTTTTGAACCGAAATTTTGAAGTAGAAAATGAAAAAAACAAACTTTGGTTACACTTTATTTTGGTAATTCTCGTGCGTATTAAAGATAAAGAATTAGTATATAGATGCATCGTTAAAAAAAAAAGGAACATCTTAATAAGTTTTGTAATAATCACTATCATAATCAGTAGTATCATTGTTAATAACTTGAAGGAAAAATGATTTATGACGTAATGTAATTTATTAACAAAATTAATTAACTGTTACCTCGAAATTTTTCTTTACGTAATTCGAGATTCTCATTGTAACTGATTTTAACACGATGAAATTAATTTAAATATTTTTTTATAGAAATTTGATAAGAGGTTCTGGAGAATAAAAAATTGACTTCAGCAATGTTAAATAAACTTTACATAATAAAGGAAATTTCACATTCTAATTAATGTATATATATTTTTAAAATTTTGCACCGAAATTTTTGAGAAAGAAACCTTTTTCCATAATGAAAAGCATAATTTTAATATAATTTCTGACAATATTTTTAAAATATATAGATATTAAAAATGAAAAACGATAAATTATAACGTATTAAAATTCTTATGCAGTATACTTTCTAGTGTCGTCAAACCTGAAGATATAAATATTTTTAAAATTATTATGAAAAGTTAATGAGACGTAAAAGAAAATGTAAATTAGGGATTCGTTTCCAAATTAAAAATACATTTTTTATAGATATGCTTTTGGATTAATGATTTTACGCTAATGACTTCGGCAAGAGTTCGGAAATCGGAAAGTTAACAAGGAAATATTTAAATTTGTTTCCCTTAAGATTTAAGATTTTTTAAAATTTTTTTTATATTTTTAACAAGATTTCTGTTTTTTAAAAATATTTTTAAATTTATTTGAAAAATAATTGAGTTCTATATTTTTTATGAAATTTTCAGAATTTGATGTAATAAAATATTAATAAATAAAACTATAGAAAGAAAAACAATTCTTAATCTCATTATTCATATTTTATGCTTTAAATACATTTTTAAAAAAAAAAAAATGAATACTTTGCTTTATTAAAACAATTTTTAAAAAAAAATCAGAATTGTCATTCTAACATATCATTCTTCTTGCTAACATAAAATCGGTTGAACATATAGTAAAAAATAATAAAATGTTTTGTTTTTAAAATTATGCTTAAAAATAAATAGTTATAAGTAACTTAATTTTAATTTTTATAGCATGCATATAATTGATATTTTATATATAATTCCCGATGTATTTTTTTATATATATTTACGATATTTCCAATAATATTCATATTTAATGTACCAACTGAGAGATATAATCTCATATTTCTTGGTACAATAAACATCGTAAGATATCTTATTTTTAAATTGTGTTGAAAAGGAATATAAAAGATTATTTCAAAGTTATAATTCCGAAAAATGTTGCACACACAAGTTAAAATATATTATATAAATATGACACAAGTCATATCTAGAGATATGTTTTCGCTGTACATCGCCGGCCATTTAAACATCCGTATTTCCATATTCATATATCATCTGCCATTCGATGGAGAAAATTGTTTGATTTAGAACTTATATTCACCAAAAAAAAATCGCCTTAATGAATTTAATATGTGTAAAGGAATATCGTGTGCTAGAAAAATAAATAATTTTTGAGAAAAGATAAAATAATCTTTCTGTGATGGAAAATGACAACAAATGTTTTATAACTTCTATTTTCATTGGAAAACAGCCCAGCAAACGTGGATATGTAATTATAAAGTGATCAATCAATAAGCTTCATTGTTATTGAGTCAACGCTCAAAGTTCTAATGGATTATATACTATCAATTCAATGGAACAATTTTGGTCTCTTATTCTTCTATAATTTGAAACAAATGCCCTAAAAGCTGTCATTTGATGGATTCGTGTCTATTACCAGACGTGAACACAAGAATATTTTGCGTTTTCACCCATGTCCAACTTTGAAAACACTTCTACATATCGTAAAAGCAGTAATCTACTATCTATTTAACGATAGATAGCATTCAAAGTTTATTCTGTCTTAAAATAAAATTTTATTTTTTGAAATAACAATTTATATTTCATAGTCTTTTTATTTTAAGTATACTATATTGCATGTATCTAATATTAAATTAAAATATATTTCTTTTGTATATTTAAAATATAATATATTTTGATGTCTACCAACAGACATGGGCGATTTTACATATGCAGACACAAAAGACCCGAAGATGAATGCTTTTGATATTTGTTATCTGTTTTGTATATTTTAATTATAAACACAATAATTTTTTTCTCTTTAATTTATTTGATTTTCATGTCCTTTAGGAATTGTTTTTTTGTGCAAAGAAATTACTTTAAATGTCTGAAGGATTTCTATTTTAAAAATGATGTTTGAAAAAGTTGAAGAATCTTTTAAAAATAGAAGAACCACTTTGATAAAATATTAATTAAAATTATCCATTCAAGATGAAATAAAACATTTTACTACCAAGGTAATAAAATTATATGAAAAAAACCCGACATGATTACTTACTTTCGGATAATGAACATCAACTAAAAAAGAACTAAATTTTTATGTATCAGCAAGAAAAAAATTTGATTAATTTTCCATGATATTTCGGTTTTTTTTTTTCGAGGTCAGCGAAAAAAAAACGAAAATTTTTCGTTTTTTTTTACCTGTAAATTAATATTTCACACTTTGTCATTTATGGGAGAAAGTAAATAAAAACCGTAAGCTTAACTAAGGAAGAGATTCAAATAATAAATGGTATGATAATTTTATAAGATTTTAATGGAAAAAAATTGCAATTCCACGAATTTCTTTCAATAAGATTTAAGGAAATCATGGAAGTATTTAGTTTTCAGTTAATTAAAAGAAATAACTCACTTTATATTTTAAAAAAAATTAATACTGCATAAATGCATTTTTCCTTTAATTATAAGATTGTTTTGTTTTCTTTTTAACAAAAAGCAGAAAAATTATTTTTTAGTACATAATGTTTACTGTTTTATTATAAAGAACAATATGTAAAGTTATGTAATTTTTTCTGAATATTTATACTCGATGATATGATTTTCAAGCAAATATTTATTATTTTATTATTTTGCTATTTATGATTTTTTTATTTTATTATTTATGATTTTATTATTTTGTTATTTATGATTTTGTTATTTTATTTTTTATGATTTAATTTTATTATTTATGATTTTATTATTTTGTTATTTATGATTTTTTATTTTTTATGATTTAATTTTATTATTTATTATTTTATTAATTTATTATTTCTGATTTTATTAATTTGTTTTAATTTCATTAATTTATTATTTAGGATTTTATTATGATTTTATTAATTAATCATACCAACGGTATGACTTAATAATTGATAAATTTATTAACTGATAATTCGAAAAATTTGGAATCTTCTGTAAGTTAATGAGATCGAAGTGATGACATGATGAAATTGTATATAGTTCTTATTTACTTTTAATTGGATGATTTTAAAGAAAATCAGCTTAACAATATCAGTAATTTCCATAAAACTGTTAATAAATTGCTAAAATTAAATGCTTACATAATCTTTCCAAATTTATGCCAAGATAGGAATTGTTTGGATATAGCCATTTAAAAAGAATGTTTCTTTAAGAACCAAGATTATTTTACAGATTGTCATTTTTTCTGTGTTCTATGTTATACTATTTATGAATCATCCATTTTTTCTATTGTCGTGGTCAGGCTAGTTTCAAAAGAAATAGACGACTGCAAAATTTAATTTTAACCATCTATATTTAAATTCTATTCATATACAAGTAAACTGCTTAGAATATATTGCATTACCATATGATGAGGATAACAGAAATAAATCTCTCAAAATATATAAATGAATCAGATATTATAATAAATATTCTAGTTTTTATATGTATAGTTTTTATATGTATGTATATATGTTATGTATATTTTTATGTTATATATTTATAATACAATTACGTACACAACATTTATGATATGCCTGTTTGCTGTTGTGTTTGTTTATTTCCAATAAATTAGGTGAAATATGAATATCTAGAATAAAATAGCAAACTGCTTTCAGCTTAGTTTGGTTGCATGATATCTAAGATGACAAAAGAAATAATCGTTTTGAATAGTTGAAAACCTCAAAGAATATTTTTATATATATGAAAAAAGTTCAATCTCAACCTGAAGTACATGAATAGCCCCATTGTCAAGAAAACATTGTATTGTTGTTTAAACATCACAGTGCGAGAACTGCACACAATTTCAAAGACGATTCTATAAAAAAATTCTTTTAATATAAGATAGAGGTTTCTTTTCTGAATAAAAGTTTTGCTTTTGAAATAAATACAATAAATGCTGAGGTAGAGAATAAGAATGATACAAGAAGGGCTGAATAAAATATAGTAAGAAAAAAACGCCAGATATACAGTGAATAGGCGACCCAGCTTTGTGTGCACCTTTTTATTGATATTCAGAACTCTAGTACATTGCCGTAAAATATTTTTTTCTTAAAGATCTTCTGCGACTGTTTCGATATCTTGAGAGAAAGAAACTGATTGTTTTTTTTTTTTCCATATTTACCGCTGCATATTGAATAGATTTTAGAATCCCCATTCTTCATTTTGTGTTTAAATGAGTATAAGAATTAGAACATAAATATGTTTTCTTTGTTTAAAGCGAGTTATATTTACATAGACACACACATAATGTTTGAAGAGAATTGAAATGAAATTAAAAGCATTTAATGAAATTTTCATGTAAAAATTATGCTAACTATTTTTTGTCCTACAATAATTAATATAAAAAAATCTTAGAATGTAAATTTCTGAGAAAAACGGTACAATATCCTCTTGAGTACGCATGTTTATTCTATTTAATATTTTTATTTTACTAAAGGTATTTTATTAAAGTAATAGATCAATACTCAGCTTATTGTCAAATATTCGTAACCAAGTAATTTATGTAAAATTACGAAACAAAATCTATTTTGCATTTACATCAATTGAAATTATTATTATTTCATTCATTGGTTATAAGATATTTATATTACAATATTTATATTTGTTACAAGTTATAAGATTATTATTAATATTATAATTATTATTTAATTCATTATATATAGTTTCATTAATTGATTATAAGCTATAATGTTCATTATTATTAATTTATATATATATTTATTGATTATAAGTTAACTTTTGAAAAAGGTCAGTTTTAGTTATGATAATAATTTTTAAACTGAATTAAAATGGTAGCTTAAGATAAAACTATTTGTTTTACAAGACTGAGGCCAATATTTATTACAATTGGCATATCAAAAAATATTTGATCAATCAATATATATATTATTTAATATTCTTTTCAATAAGGATGATTTCAAATTAAAAAAAAAAAAATAACTGAAAACATGGGCGCAAGAGGACATGCAAAAACAGAAGAATTTTTAAATTTCTGTATTTCCTATCTTACTATACCTTACTAAATACCCAATGGACTATAAGGGATTTCATCGTTAAGTGATTATAAATCATTTTGACAGTAAAATAAGTTAGCACAGTGTTTATTAACAGTACATCCTCCTTGCATGAGAAACAACTGTAATTATTTTTGTAATTGAATGACTGGTGCAAGTCAGAATTTTCCTGGATTTCTCTTTGTATCTTCCTATTACGTAAGAATTACTCCACGAGAGAATTAAGCAAGAGTTTCTCTAGGAAGGTAACCAACATCCGAATAAATTATTCTGGATTCTTCAGTTGTTTTGAGAAAGTAATAAATCATCTTTAACCCAAGCACAATTTATTGAGTACTTCAAGCTGGGGAAGCATTTCCGGTTACAAATGAACACCTGCTCCTTTATAACTTACTTTCTGTTCTGTCCTTAGGCTCACACGAGAAAGTTTTGCAATTTCTCTCCCTTCTCAGAAAAATATTGGCAAGTTCTCTTACAACGTCTCAGTTAAATAAATTACTTGTTAATTTTACCATAATATCTAGCAACACTATAAATTAAAACGCAGGAAAGCCTCATTCATTATGGAGCTTAAGTTAGGATTAACTCACGCATTAAAAGTTGTCATTCAAGTTTCTTAGTTGTATCAAGTTCTAGTTAGCTTTGAAATGTATTTTGTCATGTCACATACGTGCAAAAAACTTCTGAGATTTTTAATTTTAGGAATTTTATCATAGTTTTTCAAATAGAGTAGCAATTTGTAATGAAGATTTTTATATTTTTTTATTACATAATATTCTAGTCTGCTTAACAAATTTCTATACTTTACAGATACAAGAAGTTTCTATTATTAATTTTAGGTATTTCACCTTTAAATTTGAAAACATTTTAATAGCAGTATATATAGTAAATTTAAATTAACTAGCCCTATTCAAGTCAGACTTCCTTTTGAAATAAGTTACAATACCAAATGAAATTAAAGAACAGAAATAGAAAACTTTTGAAATAGGTCAGTTTCAGTTATAATAACCGTTTTTAAACCTGAATTTAAGCAGTTAGCTTAAAACAAAACTGTTTGAAAGAGCATTAGAAGAACTCTTGCATGGTAATAACCATATTGAAATTATAGAACTTCAAATTATTAATTTCTTCTCTTGCAATAGAAACTTTAAAGTATTTTCTCTTTCAGAGGTTCACAGCAACTGAAATATTAACAAGAGCACTTAAAATTCTACCCATCAAAGTTATTATTTACCTAAATAAAGTCTACATTAAATGCATCATTTATCATTATTTACCTGGTATTTATAAAGCAGCAACAGTAATCATGATCCTATACTCAAGTACAGGACCAACCATTTACAGACTTCATCAGCAGAGCAAGCAAAGTATTTGAAAAAAAATCCTTCTAATTAGCTTACATGAATGCAGCACCAAATATAATAACCTCTTTCTCCACGAACAATTGGGATTTGAAACACCATTCACCATTTATTCTCTATCTCTTATCTAACTCTCCAGCCGGATTTTATATATTTATGTATAAACCCGCTGGATTTTTTTTATTCAATGTTTGTAATAATTATAATGATTGTGTTAATGGACAGTATGAAGAAAAATAAAATTTAAATACAGAGTTGCAATTTTATGAACATTTAGTGTGAATCATGCGGGGAAATATAATTATTATACACTGAAGTGACAAAAGTCATGGGATACCTCTTAATATCATGTCGGCCCTCCTTTCGCCCGGCGAAGTGCAGCAACTCGACGTGGCATGGACTCAACAAGTCGTTGGAAGTTTTATGCAGGAATATTGAGCCATGCTATCTCGATAGACGTCCATAATTGTGAAAGCGTTGATGGTGCAGGATTTTGGGCACGAACAGACCTCTCGATGATGTCCCAGTGTCAGAACAGCGCCTTGCTGACAGTTTGGGTCCATGGCTTCGTGGGGTCTGCGCCACACTCGAACCCTACCATCAGCTCTTACCAACTGAAATCGTGACTCATCGGACCAGGCCACGGTTTTCCATTCATCTAGGGACCAACCTATATGCTCACGTGCCCACGAGAGTCGCTGCAAGCGATGCCGTTCTGTCAGTAAAGGCACTCGAGTCGGTCTTCTGCTGGAATAGCCCAAGAAAGCCAAATTTCTCCGCACAGTTCTAAAAGACAAGTCCCTTGTACGTCCCACATTGATTTCTGCGGTTATTTGACGCAGTGTTGCTTGTCTGTTAGAATTTACGACTCTTTGCAGACGTCGCCGGTCTCGGTCGTCAAGTGCAGGCGGTCGACCACTGCGCTGTCCATGGTGGGATGTTATGCCTGAAATTTCATACTCTCGGCACACTCTTGACACAGTGGATCTGGGAATGTTGAATTCCCTAACGATTTCCGAAATGGCATGACCCATGCGTCTAGCTCCAACTAACATTCCGCGTTTAAAATCTGTTAATTCCCGTCGTGCGGTCATCATCACGTCAAAACCTCTTCACATGAATAACTTGAACAGAAATGAAAGCTCTGCGAAAGCACTGCGCATTTATACCTGTTCTACGCGATGCTACTGCCATCTGAAAATTTGCATATTGCTATCCCATGACTTTTGTCACTTCAGTGTATTAAATAGAGGAAACAAAGGAAAAAAAGTAATTAATAAATGGGATATATCTTGAATGTGTATATGTATGATAAAAGAAAAGAGAACAAACGTTTCTAAATGTTTTAAAATAAAATAAAATAGATTTAATGAATATAAACATCCTTTAAATTATATGCAATGCGATAATAACATATTATGCAAAATTGTATAGAATAAGTGAAATCGCAATATGGTATGAGCTTGCGACTGGAGAATCAATTTTATCATAGATCATTACAGCAACAAGAAATACATGGTATGCGCAAAAGAAATTTTATAACTCTGGTACAATGATTTTACATTTAAACTTAATGAATTGTCTATTTCGTGGTATCTTATTGAACATACAGCACTTTCTGACATAAACAATTAAAAAAATATAAATAATTTACATAATAAAAGTAACTTTTCGAGACATTTATATCCAAAATGAAAAGGCAATTTTCCCCTGTACGGATAAAACCCATTCAGTATTCCTCAAGGCAAGTTTAGTTCGTGTTTACATCTGACTTTCCTCGTAGCCCTGAGATCAATATATGCCTATTGCAGATGACTCAGCAACTTCGTTCCATGCTCATCATTCGTGTGATGTATTCAAAAAACTTCAAAGGTAACTGAATTCTTTAGAAGAGTGGTTTAAACTTAGATGTATTCAGATTAATACGAAAACTAAATGTTATTTAATATAATAAAGGAAGTATTAAATCTATTAAATATCATCTTAAAATAGTTTTTTTCGAGTTGATATTCTGAAGTGAATTATCTTGGATAAGAACTTACTTCTGGGAATCAACTTTGAAGTCAACTGATAAATTATGGAAAAATATTTATGTATTCTACAAGTGGGAAGGCTTCCCCCTCTTACGTCTGCAAAAAAGTTTTCTTATACAGTGAGTGTAGAAAGTATTCGCACAGTGTTAATTTATAATGAAAAACACATTTTTAATATTTAATAGTGGAAAGAATGGAAACAATTTTAAGACGTTTCAAAAACTATTTGAACTTGGAATCTTAAAATAGCTGCTAAAATATTTCTATATTTTTATTGAAAAGTTAAAAACAACAACATAGGATGAATGCAGTTTGAAGGCGTAAAAAGTATTAGAGTACTCGGGAAATACAATTTTTTGTCATGGTTTACAATCGCTTTAAAAATGAAAGCGTGCAAATTGTTTTAGATCTTTTCCAGTCCATATGCTGAAATAGAAATTCAGCCAATACAATACAATTAACTGTATCATATAATTCAGACAGAAGTAGCCAGTATAACAAAAATTTACAATACATTGTTGATTTCATCGTTATTAAAACAGCTCGTTGAATTGCAGCTAAATAATGTTGTGAATACACAGTTTCTTATAAGATATGGTAACTTAGGTAATAAGACATGGTAAATTAGGTAATAAGATATGGTAAATTAGATAATAAGATATGTTAAATTAGTAATATTTACACGTACCCCTTAAAATAGAATTTAAATATAGCAGTATTTAATCCTCATTTTGTTTGCAGTTATATTATTATTCAAAATATATAGAATTCATTTAAATTAAAACCACAAAAATGTCCCAAATAAATAACTGTAGTTTACATACGTGTTGTAAAATACTTTATTTCTAAGAGTTTGTGATTTTCGCATCAATGCAACTTTTTCTAAAAAAAACAAAAGCTTTTAATTTCTTTCTTAGATACAAAATATATCAGTCATAAGATCTTAATTCAAATAAAAAGTGGAAAGTGAAGCTATTTAAAGTAACCCTGAATATTTAAAAAAGTTTAAATTTTTTAATAATTAAAACATCCAAAAATGATATATTTCAAAAATGACTTTCAATATAAGTTACCAAATAAATTTAGACATTCTTTGCTAAGGTTCAGTGAACTGGAATTTATGCCAATTTCTCAATTTTCTAAAACATTCCGAAAACGTACACACTTCAGACGATGGAAGAATACCTTTACAACGCATGAAAAATTATTTAGAAATAAAAATAGAATATACTATTAAGATATTTGTGTAGATAGGAATATTATATTATATTTTCATGATGAAAGTTGATTATTTTAAATTCCCTAAGCATTTAGGAATTTTTAAAGGAAATGATACTATAAATATTACTACTCTTAAATATTACTACTACTATTCTTACGATTTGCTCAAAATGATTTCAATGAAAATATTAATTTTAACACTAATTCGACGAGTGTAAATGGTTTAGCACTAAATTTGTATCTTAAAAACGGGTAAAAATTAACACTAAGACAGACATTATTTTTAAGACATCTTTTTAGGTAAACATTATTTTTTAAAACGTCGTTTTAGGTAGGCATTACTTTTAATACGTTGTGCTTAGGTAGATATTATTTTTATAAAGCGAATTTCCGTTTTTTACGATATTGTGTGTATTTTATTTTACATATGCACACACAGTTTTGCATCACTTAAAGCATCTGAATATCTTTACAATATGTGATAATATTTCGGACAACAGTTATTATTTTTTTCCTATAAGCAATATAATCTTATATAATTTATTCACAGTTTTTGAAATGTGTAAGTTAACATTAAAGTGTCATTAAAAATTATACCTCTAAAACTGCATGATAGAAAACTAATTAACTTACGATTTTTTGACATTTTTAACAACATTATAAACCTATTATATTATCTCATTAATTGATCAATCAGATGGTAACAATAAAGTAAATTTTCTAGAAGATATATTTTCTTCATTATTTCTTATTATTTTAGCGCTATTCTTATGAGTAAATTATGTATAAGACTACATTATAATAATCAATAACATGTGAACTTAACATATTAATTAATAAAATATTCAAAATTGACAAAAATAATTGAACAAATTGATAATAGATATTACAAGCCTATTTTGTCAATTTAGAAAATATTTCATGGAATTCAAAGGAAATAAAACTTTAACCCACCACAGTGTATATTATTGATATATTTATAAAAGCTATTTCACATCCATATACGATTTGAAACCATGCTAATAAAAAATATACATATAGAAATGCATGCTAACATAGAATGGCAAGTCTAGGTAATGTAATGAAACAATATTTTTCTTCCTGAGGAACAATTCCTGTTTTATATCCTTTTATTGCAAAGTTCCTCTGCATCAATCCATCTTCCTCAACTGGGGTGGACGCTTACATTTTGTAAGAAAGAAAACAACATAAATATTTAACAGAGGCTAGAGTGTTATTGGGTGAGAATTTAGGTTATTGTCGAAAGAAGGATTTGTACAATTTTTTTTGCTCTATGAATTTTTGATGTGACAGTGGAGAAAGAATATGTTTAAATTTTCACTGTTTATAACGGTTTATCTCGTTAAATAATTCTAAATATAAATGGCTAGTGAAATTTAGTATAGCTCTGCTTATAGATAGATGTTTATATCTGTTCCATAGTGATTTATAGAGGATTAAATTTAATAAATTTCATATTATAAAACCTCTTTTACATATCACATCTTTTATATACCTTTCAACACTATAACAAAAAGGGCTATTTGGTTTTCATTTATGCATCTATTCTTCTGATATATTTTAAATACACGTCACTGAGATTTCACCCTAACGTCTATTTTTGGCTTTTAAAAGTCCGTCAATAGGATTTCTTCTGTTGCTTTTCATATTAGCAAGAATCATATTCAAGAATAAAATCTATTTTTCCCCTTCACTTAACTTATATGGCAAAAATATAATAATTTTTTTTGCATATCTCATTATTTTGATAATATTTAAAGCTGTTTGACAATATTTTAGCTGTTCCAAAACTAATTTAGTAAATATAGTAATTGATGTTTCTCTGCATGTGTAACAAAGTATAAATAAGCAAAAAAGACGTCGAATTTAAGTAATATGCTTCTTTCAAGTATTACAATCGGTTGCTTCTGCTGACATACTCTTAGAGATTACTGTATTGCCATAAAATAGTATAATAATATATATTTAACATATCGAATTATAATTATTTATCAGTATGATTTACTTAAAGAATACAATTTAGTTTGTCTTTTTTAGATTTTTGAAAGGGTTTTCATTGATACAATTGTGACATATGTCAATACTGAGTAGATGAAAACATTTTTGTTTGCAATTTTTCATGAAATTTGGTAAACCAAAAATGTCACTGCCAGATCTTTCGGTCTAAAGAGAATTAACATTTATGTGCCCCAGTTTATTATATACCATTTGTACCAACAGTGACAATAATATCTACAACTACGCCGCGAAAACGTCTTCATAATCAAGGTCTGTCTACATGAAGATCAATTGCGTGTGCCACTTTTAACGAACCGCATAGATGTGTCCAATTGTATTGGCCAAGAGAGCATGCCACCATATAATAGCAGAGGTCTTCACAGACGAGTTCAAATTTACTTGATTAGTATAATTCAGTGTTTCAGGAAATAACAAAGTACCAGGTACTACAAATCGTAAATTGCTGAAAGACACAATTATAGATCAGGCGATATCATGGTTTGGCCTGAAATCTCTTTGGATGGTTACTTTGACCTTAATGTGTTCCGAGAAGGAACTTCGACATTTCACAGATATCATTACGAGATCTTTGATCAGTGGATAGTAGTGTATGCTGGTGATACCGGCGATAAATTTTTCTAATGGATAATCAAATCCAATCCCAACGAGCTAGACGAGTCAGTATACTATCTTGATAATCAAGATATCAAACGAATGGATTGGTCGACTCGATCTTCGGACTTTAATACTATCCAGCATCTTTTGGAATGTCTTGGAACACTGACTGATGTTCTAAGTCTTCTTTCCTGGTCTTTTAATAAGTTGAATTAAGTGATGCTCTAAATATGATATTTTTTTAAACCTGCTTTCTTGCAATTTAATTGTTAGTACAGGAAGTCATTGTTAAAAATGCATTTCGGGTAAAGAAAGACACGTTTCTTATGAAACGTCATCACTGATATCAACAATTTAAGATATTATCCATGGATCAATGATCTTGTCAATTATTTAATTGCTTTCAGGAAACATTCATTTCCCCCCTACAAATGTGGAATTTAATGAACAAATGTATATATTAATTAGTAAATTAGGTATGATGTCAAAATAATATAAAAGGCAATAAATAATAGTGTAAAAAACAATTCATTTAAATTTTCTTGTTTTATTTTAATTTGTTTTGTAAGTTAAAAAAAAGAACTTAAAATTGAATTTATATCTTACATAACTTTATGAAAGCCAATATATAAGAATTTATTGTCAATGAAACTTTTTAAAATTATTTTAAGTTGAATCTTTCTAAAATTAGTTATCAATTTTGTGAACACAATGAAGATTAATTGTTGAATAAGTAATTTGGAGTTTCGGGATAAATTTATGTAAATTAGTTTCCACATAAGTTTTAATTTGAATACGCAATTTGCTGGAGAATATTTAAAATATTAAAGCTTTTAGAAACTTGTTTTTGTTGATAACTTATTATAAAAATACAGTAAAAACACTAATATCAAACATTTGGAAGGTGGAATTAATATAAAACGTTGTTTTTAATTATATATATTTTTTAAATTTAAAGTGTTTGCAAGATATCTTTGAAAGATCTTATTAACAAATTTCTACAAGAAATCACTTTATTAGAATTTTCTAACTGATCTCGTTTTCTTCGTTATTCTCCTATCGATCTAAAACAATGATTCCAATAACCATATTTTTATTTATATCAGTGCCCTTTTTATTAGTTATTAATATATATATGAAGAACACAACACAAAAGTAAAAAAGTAAAAAAAATATTGACAAGGAATGAGATAGAAACAAGACCATTTTGCATAGCAAAAGCGATTACAATATTCGTTATACGTAAATTATTATGTGCTTCAAAGAATCGCAAACAAATTGTATAAAAAGATAATTTTGTCAAAATTCGAATTGCGCATTGGCTGTATCAACGAAGCTGAACATTATTACACAATATAAAATAGCTAAAGGTTGAACGGCTAGAACAGCATTGACAATTATACTTCCTTATGTTGTCTCAAGAACTCGTTAAAATTTTGATATTGTTATTATTTTATTATAATTGGAACCCCACTTCTACGCACTTTTTATTAGTTATTAATATGTATATATATATATATATATATGTGTGTGTTTCATATATATATATATATATAGGAAGAAAACAACATCTCAATGCAAAAGTAAAAAAAAAAAAATTGATTGACAAGGAATTTAAAACCTGACCATTTCGCATAACAATAACCACAACAGTATTCGCTACACTTAAATTATTATGTGCTTCATAGAAACACATTCAAATTGTATACCAAAAATACAATCAAGTTGTATAACAAAACCATAACATTCGCTATACATAAGCCCTGGAGTGCAGAAAGAGAGAGAGGAATAAAACTTTCAAGATTAGATGCATAAGCATAAGATGCAACAACGAAGCTGCAGATTATTAGACAAACATAAATATCAAAAGAGTGAACGGCTAGAACGACATTGACACTTGTACTTCATTATGTTGCCTCATGAACTCGTTAAAATTATAATATTGTTATAATTCGAACTCCACTTCTACGTGTCAATGTTATCTTATTTGTCTACTATAACAGAAAACTGAAAATCTCCAATCCATCCAATCAATCTCCTATCAATTTTTCAATTTTTTCGATACAATGAGTAAAACAAAATCTCCCATTGAGTATAAAACTCTAATTTTCTTACGCGCTGGTTAGAGTATACTATCTCTGGATCACGAGTGGAGCTACTTCATTAACACATTAATATTAAGCTTCTGCATTAATTTATTTTAGATGATAAATCCTACTATAAAAATAAGTAATGCATAAATAAACATTTCATTATTATGTCATATAATAATAATGAGCATCATTATTTCTCACAAGAAGATAAGTTACTTATGATTTTAGATGAACTAGATCATGAATCAGATTAAAGAAAAGCAATAACTATTTACTTCCTTCTGAAGCTCAGGATTCTTATTTTTTAATTAGCAACTTCCATTTTATTTGAGATACATAATTTGCTGCATCAGGACTTTGGCAATATATAATTTTTTACCCACAATGTATTTCGTAAAAGTATTTTATTTTAATTTCTTCTCATTCTTCAGATTTTTATAACTAAGCAATTTAAAACATTGCTTTATTTTAGAGAGTTTATTCATTTGCTTACTTTTTAATTCGTTTACTATTTGTTCATTTAATCACTGAATGAATCAATCTTAGACTGAACGAATCACTTCATAGATAGAATGAAAATAATGTGTGTTCTCATAAAAAAGTAGAAAAAACAAAATAATTTATATGTAAATACATTTGAACCATTCGTTTTATTAGCATGAAAGTTAAATTAAATATTTAATTTATATTATATATAACTCTATATGACGTGAATCTGTTAGAAAATAATTCGTCTGTAAATTTAAGCTGTGTATTATTTGATGTACATTCTATTAAATAAAGTATTTCATGTATCATTTTTTTTATCATTTGGTACTTATATATATTTATATAAATATTTATTAGAAATACTTGGAACTACCATTTTTCAGATAATGTAACTGTATAAATTTCAGAGTAAAACTTATACGACATCAGAAATTGTAGAAAAACATGAATTTCCAAATAATATTTAGAAATTTATATATTAAATTTCCAAATAATATTCGGAAAGTCATATATTCAATCCCCAAATGATATTTGGAAAGTCAAATATTCAGTTTCCAAATAATATTCGGAATTTAATATACTCTGAAACTACGAGATCTTATTTACCAAAACTAATGAAATTCATTCAAAAAAAAACTCCTTTTTGGTTGATTTTCTTTTTAATTAGCATTATTTTTATGTATTATAGACACATTATGGAAAAATTGTTTAAGCATTTTAGCTTTTGAGATCTATTGTTGAAATCCTTAAAGTAAACAAACATAAAATAGTCAGTAAATAATATTTAATGTTAGTTATACTTCTCTATCACTTATGAAAACACCACATTTTCAAAAAAGTCTTTGTTTGGGAAGAGTAACCCTAATTAAATTTTAATCACATACTTAATAAAAACAGTTCCAGGAACGACATCCTATTTGTCTAAAATAAATGAAATATATTTGAACTCTAAACTTCTTAATAATAAAAAAAAGTTTATTTATAGTATAATAATAAGGAAAAAGTTCTTTTACTTTCATTTTAACATTTTAAAAATTAGAATTATAGTTTATACTAAGGATGCACACTGGCCCGCGGGTCGAATTATTTTCAAGACGCCGCGGGCCGTATGCTTTTCAAACGGTTAGCTTCATTGTATGCCAATTTTACTTAAAAAAAAGATATATGAAGTGATTTTGAAAAATTAAAACATGGATTATGCTTTTGCTATAAAAGTTAAACACTTAAATATTTGAAAAATATTTTATTCGATGTTTTCGAATTTATTGCAAATTATTGTTAAATATTTTAACACCAGCGTCTTTTCTAGGTAGACTATCAATACATAAGATATTAGTAAATGTTTCTTTCACGAATTCCTTATATATTTTGCTGGATTTCCAAAAGATACATTCCATTTTAAAATTGTCAACTAAAATTGCATCTACCAAGTAGTTATGATTGTCAGTAGATGATGGATTGAAATACTCAAACCTATTTGTAATCAATATTTATTTGTGTACAAATATTTTCGGTTATAATTATTAAAAAATACATAAGTAGAAATCTTTTGACTAATCACTTTTGTGTTTGTTTACTGCATAAATTGAAACAAGTATTAACATGTTTATTTATTCATAATAATATAATACATTCAATTTATTATACATTTTTTACTGTATTATATGGTTTTTTTTTAATTGCATTCTTCTTTCGTATCAATGAAATAAGAATAGCTAACTTTGATGTCTAATTGAAATGAATTCAAACTAATTGAAAAAGTACTGTAAAATTAAAAATTATATCTTAATTAAATTAATAATTAAATTGTATTAACTTACTCAATTTATAATGAAGTAGTTTTCGTTGTTAAAAACAATGTCTGACAATCAAAGATCGAACCAACCGTTATCTTAAAATCATTTATTCCTAAAATTATTTCCAAATGTAGGTTTTGTAATTTATAATAATTTTAAATATAACTTTTTTATTTTATTGCAATTGCTCTAAAATTCTCTTAGTAACATTATAAATTCTAATTAGTCTTCTTAGATTGAATTTTTAGGGTCACATCAATCTTTTTAGACTATTATTAAGCTTATTAAGACTTATTAAGCTTATTAAGACTATTATTAAGCTTATTAAAACTATTATTAAGCCTTATTATTTTCAGACAATAATTTTTGCTTTCTTGTTTCAATTATGTGTACCATGAACAGCCCACTGATGCATAATGAATGGAGGGTATTGTCTTCTGGGATAAATTTTAAGAGTAAATGCTCCGCAGTAGCATGTCATATGGGAGAAAACCCTGTAAACATTCACCATGTATTCTGACTGTCGATACGAGACGCTTAAACATGACTTCACACTCGTCATCGAATATTCTGGTTTCTAAAATCAATGACTGTAACCTATGATTCCAGGGGATTAGTACTTGAATACCCATGCACACCTGCTGAGCACAGTAATAAATCAGGCCTTTTCATTGAATAGATTTTAATAATAATAATATAATAATAAATATATTTCATCTAACGTGAATGAATATTGTACGAAGTATTTTGACTTTATACAATGTGATAATAAATACAATAATTTTAGATATAATACAATACAGTACAATACAATAGATATGATAATTTTTTTTAAGTTTCTCATCACTTAATATTTTCGGTTGGTTAGTATTTCTTAATACAAATCAAATGGAAAATTTCTCCCCAAAGAGTTTTTACTTTTGATTTATTGATGTTTGCTAAAAACTAATTTTTACCAATTTACCATTTACTAATTTTTAAAAAAAAGAACTATTGCTTATTGAATGAAATGAATACGCACTTAAATTTACGGAAACAGCATTTTACTTTTAGAGTTTAGAAATATTTTAGTTTTCTTGTAGTCACTATTTTTTCAGTTGCACTTAAGTAGTAAATAAGATTATGTTATGCATTTCCAAATTAACTAATTTATTAGTTAAAATAACTCTTAGTTAAAGTAACTTTACATCAAATAGGATGTTATACAAAACAACTTTCCCATTATATACATTTACATTATTTTTGAATTTGGAATAAAGTTAGTATGAAATACTTTGTGACTCAACCAATAATTTTTCTGAGCCCTTTTTTTGCTGATTTTTTCAATGACAAATGAATAAATAAAAGAAAATCTACTAAAATTGGCCACTTATATTTTTTAAATATAAATCTTGACATGTCTTAATGATTTTATCTCAGGTTATTAGTTGAGAAATAACGCTAGGATGAGTCTATATATAATAAAACCTTCGTTTAGATCAATGGTAGTCATTCAATAGTAATCTGAGTTTTGTTAAATTAAGAAAATTCATTTTTTATCATTCTAATACTTAAAGCAGGCAACTATAAATTGTGACACAATATTATTAATTTAGATGAAGATGTTAAGTAGTCTTATCCCCATTGGTATTGCTTAACATGTATGCCAGTTGCCAATACTGAAGTACTTTCCTTTTTTAAATTTAATTGCCTTATTAGAAACAATGAAATAGAAATTTTTTTAAGTATTATTTCATAGCATTATTTAAAAATATTTTCGTCATGTTTTCATAACTGTTATTGCTTTCATAATGTATTCGTGTTTATATTTTATTACGAGTCATAAATCAAAAAACAAAATAATGCAAACCTACTTCGTGGTTTCTGTATAGATACGTCATCATTATGAAGCTGTTTCATCACGAATGATATAAAGCAGAGCAACCAGGCTGTACTGCGATTGGTAATCGACTAGCTGTCAACCTGTCAATACGTACTTAGATTTGTGAGAGTAAGCACGTGCCTACAGCTTCAAACAAAGCCCATTTCCCAAAGAAAGAAATACGCTCTTGGCTATTTGCCAAAGTATCTAAAGATGAGTTTCATAGAATCTGTTGCAAATAAACAACATCCAATGTGTGTATTGTATCGTAAAACACTATCAAATGTGGCAATGAAGTCAAATCGATTGCGAAAACATTTTTCTAAAAAGCATCCAAATGATAAGGACAAGCCTATTGAATATTTTCAGGAAAAGTATAAAAAAATTCAAAATCGTTCAACAGTCGTTGTAATATCATTGAAGAAACAATCTGCAGCGAATGAAGATGGACTCATTGCAGCTTATCGCATAATGCAATTAATTGAAAAAATGGTAAAAACTATAATATTTGAAAAACTGTAATAATACCCTCTATAAAAGAATATGTCTCAACAGTGACATATCTTAAATTTTAAAAACGTTGCCCCTAAGAGATGGCACAGTGAAGCGGAGAACTGAAGAAATGGCAGTTAGTGTTAGTGTTCATTTTTCATTCAATTGGACGATTTTACCATTGCAGATAATATTGCTTTACTGATGGTATATGTACGTCATTTTGATGAAAACAATACATTACGAGAAGAAATGCTATTCGCAATAAGTCTCATTACTGATAAAAGAGGATTACCTATACTTGATATTGTGATTTATATGTTACAAAAACTAATATTCCTTTGAATAATATTGTTGCATGCGCTACTGATGGAGAACCATCAATGGTAGGCCGCTATCGTAGATTTGTAGCTTATTTGAAGGATAAAATGCCAAATGATTTATTCAATCATTGTGAAGTGCACAGAAAACATTTTGTAAGTAAATATGTAAGAACAAATATCCATTCATCATTAACGATAATAGTTCGAGCAGTAAACAAGATCAAATCCAATGTAAAAATGATGGAATGTTTCCATAGCTTTTCCAGGACAATAATGAAGATTTTAAGTTACTTTTGTCCCCAGAATTTCGGTGGCTGTCAAAGGGTACATCTTTGGCTCATTTTGTAGCATTATATGAAAGTCTCATAGAATTATTTGAAAGTAAAAGAATGATGCCATTTATTCGGCAGATAATTTTGTGAGATTTAATGATTTCAATTTTAAGCTTCAAGGAGCTAATAAAACTCTTATAGGTATTGCGCCATCAATTATTAACAAATTTGAACTACTTCGTTAGAATCAATTGATGATGATGTAACTCCAGATGATATTGAAAGATTCATTAGCCACCTCAACTAACTTAAATTGAACACGGAATAACTATTTGAAGAATTTTTGAAATTGAAGGCGCATGATTGTATGAAAATTCCTTTTACCTCGAATATTACAACTTGCTAAGAAGAATTGTTAGAAATAAGATACGAAGAAAGAAACATAAATCCAATGACGGTGAATATGAAAACTTATGGCAAAATAAAAAAAAAAATGCCTATCTTTCATCCAAATATGTGGAAAAGGGTAGTAAATTTATTGATACCTTTCCCTACCTCATATCTTTAGGCTTTAGTGCTGTTAATCATATTATAACCAGATAACGAAATAGCATGAATATTTCCGAAAGTGGAGGCCTTCCTTCGTTCCTTATAAAAATTAAGAAAGATGTGCAACATCAGTCTCAGGGATCTCATTAATATTTTAATTATTTAAATGTAACTTAATCAGACGTTATGCATCCATATATGCAAAGTATACATAACTACAGTAATTTGTTTCATAAAGATTTATTCTGCCAAACTTCGCGGAAGTCAAACATGAAGTAATTGACAAGTAATTATTATTATATACTTTAACTTACTGTAACTTTGCTTTATAAATTTTATAAAGTAAAGTTACTTCCCTACTTTATAAATCCCCATTACTGTGGAACCGATGGAAGGTTAGAAAATATTACTACTATCAGAGATACAAAACTGGATGGGAGGTAAAAAAATGTTGACTGCCCTTGGTCTAGAATAATCAGCATTCAGTCTTTGGTCTATTTAATGGTCATCCAAATAATAAGAAACGATATTGTAAAGAAAATATCATTGTTAATGACGATGGTCTGGATGAAATGCGAAAATGAATTTTTTCCCTTGGATCACTTATTCATTCAGTGAGATGCTTCCAAATCAAAGAATAAACAATTGATAATCAATGAATTTCTCATCAGAATTATCGATCAGTTGGTAAAACATTATTAGATCTCGTATTTCATCTCTGGCCGATAATGTAGAAATCAACGAGGGATGTCTTATGAATTAAATGGTGAGAAGAACAAAGGAGCTGACCAAGAATAATAAAACATTAAGGAATCTGAGAATCCATTAAATTAATCAATTTTCAACTATAGATGGTTTTCATAATTCTTTTTTGCTGCAATTAAAACGTGATTATCTAATAGAAATAAATATTTAATGTGTTAAGTATTCGAAAAAAACTTTTTTTGTCACATGTTTCTCGCATATATAACTTTGAAGTATTTTTCTTCATAATCAATAGATATTATTTTATAATTATATAACTATCTACATATAAAGATATATTTCTGGTTACTTTACATGTTCCAAACATTGATTTTATTTAAATTTTTGCCTTGTTATTTACTTCTCATAACTATCTAATTAAACAACAATACAGGTAGTTTGTTGTAATCTATGCATGGCTTTTTATAAGGTGTAAATGAATTTAAGATCCAATCATTTAAATTATAACAAATTCCATTCAGGTATTCCTAAATCAATCCGTAACCTATCCAAAAATAAGTTAAAATCTCAATATTAATCATTAAACTTGGCCTAAACGGCTTAGCGTGTGTTTGGTTTTTGAAATTGAGGATCCAGGTTCAAAACTCGAGAAGCCAAACCAAATGCTCCCATGTCTATGCCATATAGTAGTAATAAAATAAAGAAGCCAACGGCCGTACCATGCTGAATATACCGGTTCTCGTTAGATCACCGAAGTTAAGCATCATTGGGCGCGGTCAGTACTTGGGTGGGTGACCACCTGGGAAACGTGCTGTTGGCAAATTTGGGGGACCTGAATGGCCGAGTGTTGTGCCACAGGTTTTTGAACAGTGATGATCCAGGTTCGAATCAAAAGGCCCGGTCTTCTATGACTGTAAGAGCGTCACGGAGCAAAAGTCAGGCTTCTACCCGGGTGCTCCAACAACAGAAGCTTCCTTCCCCCAATCATGAGTCCATATGCCTTGGCCAGAGTAAGTAATAAAATAGAGAGCATTCCCCTTTTCTAATGGAACAAAAAGTTGGGGCGAACATCTTCCAGCCCTTTCGCACTAGAATTGGCGATATATCGCCGATTGGCTTTTTTCCTTGAGCGCCTTTATTTAGAAAACGTAAACATGTTACAAAGTGATTCTGAAAATTCCAAGAAAGTCTGAAATTCTCAAGTCATACATTTATTTACTCATGTGCTTATAAATTTGATAATTTTGTATGAAATATAATAAAACACCACAAAAATGTTCATATAAATGAATATTTTATTTTTTAAACATTTTAGACAAATATTTATCAATAGAATATAAATGCCAAATATTTAAAAAATAAATTTACATTTATTTACAGCTAAAAATATGAAACATTTCTTTGAAAATCTGAATATCTTTGAATAGCTCTAAAATCGATGATTGATTTAGGGCAAGAGGCAGAAGAGACAAATCTTCATGAGGGAAAAATATAAATCTTAAAATTTTAAAATAAAAATAATACGTCATCAAGAATAAAAAATTTAATCTTGATGACGTATTCCACGTATTAATTAGTCACAAAATACAAAAATATGACGGTGACAAATAAAACCACAGATATTTATATATTTTATTGGAAATGTTTTCCTGAGACTAAATGAATTCCTATTGATAAACCTACAGGTGAAACCTGAGATTCTACGAATTGTATAAATATAAATAGATGAATATGAAAATTTTGATTTTAAGAAAGACAACGAAAAAAATATTTTATTAACATTACTTAATTTTAATATATTGAAAAATAAAAATAACAAATCTTTTTATTTAATTAATTATCTGGTTTAACAATTGCATAAAGTATTTAAATGCCACAATTACAGATGTTTAATTATTTACAGAATTATTATTTGCATTATTATTTATTTATATTACTTTTTTTATTATTTTTTATTTATTTATCGCATTATTATTATTATTTTTTAGGCCTTTTTATGTTTATTAATTTTTATTTGTATTGCAATTGTTATGCATATTTTAAATTTTATTTTATTACCAAAATCACTGAAGTTGAAATCAAACTAGTTATTTAAACTAAAACAATTACTCCACCAAAAAGATTATACATGTAATTTTATTTAAAAATTTATATTTTATATTTAAAATGAATTTACATACTGAGTAGAAATAGTTCAGATAAATTAATTGTCTTTACAGATATTTATTTTTATTAAGAAAATATTTATCCCATACATTTTTCTTTAACTTACAAACTTATTTGCTGTGCCATTTGATGCTTGATAACTATTTGATTCCTTTTTTCACCACTTATGTTTCATTTTCTTATTTAATTAAAATTTATCTTTCGTACTGAAAAATTAATTAACTTGAGTTTCTTATTACATTGAGATCATTTCTGTTCTTTTTTGTTAGTTTTTACAGTGCTGCATTAAATACTAAGAAAGTTTCTTTTAAAAGTATAATTTAACCTCAAGGCATGTATGCAGTAGCGGATGTATAGAAAACGAACTGCTCTTTTTATATTTGATTCGAATTTTCGAATAATTAATTCAGTTTTATATTTCCTCAAAAGAAGTTAGTTTTAAAAAACAAAAATAAATACATAAAATGTGTATAAAAATGAAAAATTAAATTAATTTTTCTGATGATTATTTAGTTACAGAAAGAAATAATATGCTAGCAATATTTAATTTTTCTAATTAAATTTATTTTCCTCAACTATTACAAATGATGATTAAAGTACTTGTAAAATTTTATAAATTTGATAACCATAATAGCGTTTCTTCGCTTTCTTCTTGGCTCAGAAATTAAAAAATTAATAAAAATATTTTTATAAAAGAAAATGCTGTATCATATATTTTTGTAATATTTTTTTTCTTTTTCATAAACTAATTATAATATATGCACTTTAAAACTATTACGGGGAAATCAACATGGTTTGAAGGAATGCATAATATTTAAATCTCTATTACATTAAATCTCCCCAATAAAATTTGTAAAATCTTCAATTTACTTTACTTAAAATAATTATATATAATTAATGATTTCATGCAAATTTTAATGACAGTTTTATAATTATTTAAATATGACTTGTGTGTGTCTTATTAACTTTTTATTCGTTTGTTTAAAATATTTTTAGCATTACACGCAAAATAAAAGTAAACAATAAAAATTGTAGTTATTGTCATCCATTGTATATGCAACTTATATTTAAAAATTTTGCTTTTAACTAATACTTTGTTTCATTTTGAATGTATAAACTAATTTTTTGTTGCTACTTAAAAAAAATTAACTTACTTACATATTAATATTTTAAAAAACAATGAAGCTTATTTTAACTTTATTTAGAAATTTAATGCTACCTTATGAAAGTAAATGAAGAAAAAAACAATTTATTAACAAGAAAGTGATCTTGAAAGCTTTAATGCAGGGATACATAGACTTGCAAAGACCATGGAAAAACACAAAAACACAATTTTATCACATATTTACTTATATATATATTTATATATACATATATATTAATCGAAAGTAAGTATTGGGATGCTCTAGGGAGACTTATTGCTGTACTTAATCCGCCCCTATACACCTTCAGGGTCTTCGATGTGACTTCATACAGTTTCCTGCCAACTGATTTAATAAATACTTCCATTTTGAGCATGGAACATAGCTGTCGGGCTTGTAGACCTTTTAGAAGTGATCTTACTTTGATGATTGAAGCTGATCACACATTGAACTTAATCACTTTTTTTTTTTTGAGTATATTTTTATTTTGTAAATTTTCAAGATAGAGAATAAGCCTGTTTTTTTCCTTTTATACCTAATTTGTGAAGTAGTATATCATTAATGTTTCGCCAGATTTCCCTAATTTTCAATAGAATATAGATTTTAAATTTGAAATGTCTCGTAATTTTACTTAATATTTGAAAACTAATAAATAAATACATTATTGTTGTGTAGATATTGTTTATCTTTTCCCCATATATATATATATATATGAAAAGATAAACAAGTAAACAATATAATATAAAAAAAACGTAGATAACGTTTTTATTCGTTTTTTTATAGTGATCAACAGAAAAAGTTATTATACAAATTATTTTTATTTATTTATTTTTTTGCATTCATTCCTGAGTACATTTGCTAGCAATATATGTTTATTCAAAGAGACCTATGTATTTTAAGGCGTTATTTAGAGATGACCACAACTACTTTGTTGAGTACCATTTTAAAACGAAGCATGGTTTTTAATAAAATAATAGTTCAAATATGACGTAGATAGCGATCTTGTAATCCATACTATAACGCTATTAACAAAGAATCTTATCTCTTAGTTTGTAACAAATTAGAAAACAGCGAAAAAAATATGTTTCTTATCTTAATTGTTGAATTTTTATTAAACTAGAGCTGAACAATTTCCATGTTTTTAACTCTTATCGCTTAGTTTGTTAATGCAAAATTGACATACAATGAGGTAGGGTGCGAAAAAAACACACTGGTGGCAGCATCCGGCCTGCGGGCTACACTCTGTGCATCCCAATTTTGATATTTCTATTAATTTTAATGAATTTCAAAATAATTTTTTGTTACTCTTGCAGTTTAACACCTACATTGATTAAATGGGGTAAAGTTACAGTTTTCTTACTTAAATTGTTGTGTGGAAAAAATTTTCAAGTGAATTTTTTTGCATCAAATTTATCAAAAATCTTGTTAAAAAGTTTTAATTGAAGCAGAATAATTTCAGAATTTTTTATGAAATCTGGATAACAATAATTTGTTTTTTTAAAGTTCGAGAGGTTTTAAATTAAATTCTCTGATGTTTAAAATTTTTTAACAATTATTGCATTTTGAAAATGATATTGGAATATTTTATGAAATAACAAATAAATACATACATATATTATGTTTTCGTCCATTTATTTTGTTTCTTAGATAATGCAAGGTTTTTACCTGTATAAATTCATCTACTTTGTATATTTAAGGATGTATTTTTCTTCCATATATCATATCATTTATAATTAATAATGCCGAATGCAAACTTAAAAAGAAAAATGAACCAATTTTAGAATATTTACAATTTACAGAAATGTAAAGTATCAGTTTAAATAGTTATGCTATTAATTTAATCTGTATTTTAAAAAAAAAAAAATAGCTAAAATAGTATTTTTGATATTGCAGACAGTGCTAATGGTATATTTACGAGACGACTAGCCTATCATAATCGTGAAAACTCAGTACTATAATGCACAAAAATCATTTTGTTCGGATTGTGTAATTTTTATTTTAAAGATTCTTTGTTTGATGACGAGCGGGAAAATATGATTTCAGTATCTAGTATTCATCAAATCCTAAAATCAAATTCTTTCACATGATTTAATATAAGAATTCCTACAGTTCCTTCTTTCAGTAAATTTAAACAAAAAGGCTCTGCAATATCTACGAATAATGCATTTAAATTAGTGAGACCATTAAGGGTAACATACGAAAAACACAAAAATTGGTAATTTTCTCCCTCCTGTTGGAACAAAAACCATAAAAATACACATGTAAGAAAAAGAATGGTCTTCAACGATATAAAGATGACATAAATCACAGGGATGAGAGAAAACAAATTGCATTTATCGCGGAAGTTTACAAGCAATATCAGAAAATATAACCGGAAAATGATGTCTACACATGTAAAAGCATGCGTATTTGCTCAGTGGAAATAAATGGGCTTAGCCTTGCATAACATTATGTGTCGAACAGAAAAATGGAATATGCGGGTGCAGCTGTCATTTTGGAAATTTGTTTAGTCTATACATTTTGCAGCTGCCGACATTTGTATCCACTACATAAAAAACTGCTTACATATATCTTTGAGTTTTGCTTGTATTTGCTCCAGTGATTTAAAAATATTTCATCTGAGAATAAATAAAATATCAAAACAGGAATGCGTTTCATACTTTGATATATTCATATCTCGAATTATAACTGTTATTCTATTTTCAAAATTTTGTTTCTTTAGCAAAGGTACCAGATGTTTTATACCTATTATAATAAAAAACATTCAAAAAATCAAACTCAGTCGGTATGTAACAGCATGTGTTTTTGCTCATTTTATTGCTTATCTTAAAACATTTTAAATATATCTTTTCTCTGTTCTTAGTAAAAAAAAAAATTGAAACATAATTTGTTTTAAAAAAATTAAAAAACAAAGTAATAACGCTTTCCTTTTAATAATAATAATAATAATAATAAAAATAATAACAAAGAATTATGATCATCGACATCAAGATCAGCATGCAATAGATATTGATTTTTATGTCATGGAAAATCGTTAAAAGATGTAAATATCTATAACTATGCATGGAATAATGTAGGATAGTCATATTTAACCTAAAATATCTAGTTCCTTTTACAATAGATTGAATTTTCAAGTTGTGCCAAAAAACAAATACATTTGAAAATAAATGTTGATACAAAATACAATTGTTAAATTTCTATCAATAAATTAACATACAATCCTTACATTTTTATTAATAAATGAGAATTTTTAATTGATGTTAGGATGAATCTTAAAAAATATTATAAGTTCAAGAAATTGTTTGAACTTTAAAATTTAAAATTATACATTTTTAAAGATAGTATATTTTCCAATCCAATATAATCTTCCCAATGTTGTAAAGTTGCAACTTAAAATATTCCGTTCTTTTATAATAAAAGAAAAATTTTTTAAATTTGAATTCATTGACAATTAAAATTCAACAAGCAATCATTTAAATTCATGAAAAAATAACTACTAAAACAATGAAACTATTAAAAATTCCAAAATTAATAACAAATTAAATATTTTATTTAATGCAGGTTTTTCTAATACAATTTTTTATAATCGAAATGTATTCCGTTTATCGTTACTATTAAATGTTTGATTTTATTTTATGAACTAGATATAATATGCTTTTTCCACTATGTTTTGAAATTCCGCCTAGAAATTGTAATTGAATTACCATAACCTGCTTAATTTAATGTTTAACCATAAACCTGTTATTTACTTAATTTTATTGATCAACAACTATGTTTTTATAACTACTTACAAGATCTTTGTATCTAAATTATCCATCCATGAATAAAAAGATCCATGAATATTATCAATGAATAAAAAGATCCATGAATATTATCAATAAATAAAAAGAAAACCTACATTAAACCATACCAGAGCATAGAATCCATTATATATTTTCTTTACTCTAGTTTTCTATATGTATGGAAATAATATAATTGTTATCCATGTCCATTATACCACACACTACATGTATTATTTTTATTTACATTGCTTCCTTACAGTATTATTTTTATTTACATTACCACCTTTTTTAAAAAAAATTTCTTATATGATAATCAATATAAAGCCAAGTATGTATCGGCAAAATTGTTGAGATTTTTTTCTAATGCAGCTGGCAAACACTTAGACACTTGTCTTGGATGCCTTAAGGCAAGCGCTGCACAGACGTTGCTCACTTTGCATTACCCAGAGGGAGCGTGTAACTTGAAAATAAGACACGGACGCGGAGTAACAATGCCCCCGCAACGCTCTGCGATCCTATTAGACCGGGACCTACTGTTTAAAGTGGATACCGAACCACTACAAACATCCAGGGCACCGCCGGGACTCGAACGCGAAACCTGTGGTACCGAGGACCAGAGAGCTAGCCATTCAAGGCCCAAATTGTTGAGATATGTTTATTTAAATTATATTGAACTAGTAGCATTGTAAAATATAAGTTCTTAATTTATAATGACGAATAATATATGTTTAGAATTATTTAGGCAGTGAGAGTTAAGTGATTTCTTAAAAAAATGCTAAGAAAGATAGATAATTTTATATATGTTATGCTTAGAGATAATTAGATAGATAATTACCCATATTTTATAGATAGATAATTAAATATATTAATTACCCATGTTGTGCTTAGAGATTTTATATATACAATATGTCTTAGTATAACATGGGTGATTCTTTTATTCCAAACAAATTTAAAGTGCTTGATTTTTTATTTTTATTATCTCCTTGAGCAAAAAAAGGAGGTAAATATATATATATATATATATATATATTACCTCCTTAGGGAGAAATGCTTTTTCCAGCCATTCGCGTTTTATATTTGGTACTTGAATTGTATCTCATTATAATAATTTACTTTTGAAATTTAACATTTTATAAAATCTATCAAAAAATAAACTAACTTTGTTTTCTGAATTATTTTATTTCCAAGGATTTTTTGCATTATTTATATAATTGAAAAGTTGTATAGTTTGGAAAAAAAATCAATTTAATTTAGAGCTGACGTAGTTGAATTATTAAAATATGTTGATTGAAAAATTGGACCTCAAGCCAAGTAATAAGTGTAGTATTGTTTAATTTTGAAAAAAATTGAAAGTATAGATTCTTTCATTGAGAAAATTATATAAAATTATTTTAAGAACTAATATTGCTAGTTTAATTTTTCCTGAGATGAAAAAGCAAGATTTTCTATCATGATTTTTATATTTTCTATTAGTTAAAGTTAAAAGAGAAAGTTTTTGTAATTTTGAAATAAAATACTTGAATTAAATGGAAATATTCTTTTGCAAAATAAAATACTTTTGAGTAATTCATTAGATTTACAGCAAATTAAAAATTGTTTTAAAATTTCAAATTTTATTATGCTATTAAATTTTAAAAATACTTGCAGTAAATATATAATTGGTTTTGTATGTTAATTTCAAAAAATAGAAAAACAAATTTTATTAGAATTGAATGGCAATTCTCAAATGAGGAAATATATTTCGAAGTTACAGATTAAAAACTAATTTTTTTTATGTACAAATAATAAAAATCAAATAATTCATGAATTTACCCTTTTTTTTGCTTTGTTTTAAACTTCCTTAAATTAAAAAATTTATTATTAATACAAATATTTCTTTATAAGATTATCTTTTGTAAAGTAAAATTTCTTTTTATTTTGCTGTTAAAAAAATGTGAAAATTTTTCATCAAATTGAATCAATTTTTTTTTATTTGGAATTATTTGTTAATTTTTTTTATTTGTTGTGCCATGGTTAAATATTCATTAAATTATTATACAATTTAATCTGCATAGATAATTTCCTGATAGTTTCTTATAAAATATCAAAAGATATTTAAAAATTGCTTTCCATTGAGTAGTATCATTCAATACATTTTTATTTATATTACGTAATATTATTCAGCACATATTTTAGAAAGCCTCAGCATATACCAGTTTTACTTTAAAAAGCGTTGATAGGTAGTTTATTGGAAATATTTTCAGATTTTTATGTAAGCTTAAAAATATCAAATTTGATCCGACTCTAGTTTATTTAAAAATAAAATAACATCGAAACAGTTTTGTTCAGTGTTGCATAATTTATTGAAAACTACAGAAAACTTCTTTTTATTAATTACGGTCTAATCCTGATATAGCTTCGCTATTTTTTTTATTTATCTACTTCTTTCCGCAACTCAAAGGTTTAAATCCTATTAATTATTGATACTGTAGGTATTTTCAATTGTTTGTTTCAGAAATTCATCCTATTTTTACGAGATTGCTGAAAACAAATGCCATTTAAAATTGCGCTCTACAAAATAAAAGTGGTTGTTAGATAATGTATAAAAATAAGATCGGATGATCCAAATAAAAATAAGTATAGTTTTATACAAATAAAATAATCTTATTTGGATCAACTTATACTTCTGAACAAACAGTTTCAGGTATGAGTAGTAAAAAACCAATAAATAAAAAAATAACCCGATTTTGCTGCTGGTTATAGCAAAAATCTATCAAATACTAAAATATTTATTGAATTATATAAAGTATCAAATTCTGTATTTGCGTTTTTATCATATTAAAATATTTATACCCATTATATTATTTATATATAAAAGAAATAAATTTATTGTATATAACTTTAAAGTCGCATTTTATGTGGCCTGCGGTCAAATTGCAGTGAGTACATGCGGTCCTCAAGACGTTGCATCCCTGTTTTAAACAAAAAGAATGTTTTTTTTAACGAAATTCTATTAAATATGAATTGAAAAGTATTCAAATTAATGATATATATATATATATATATATTAAATTAATACATGCAACAAAAATATCTGTTAGATAGTAGTAATAGTAGGTTTACTATAAGATATAAAGGAAGCATCCAATTTTGCTTAATCTGTCGATATTTATTAAATTATTTTCGATATTAGCTTGCATCTTTTATTTTTTTATAATATGAATGTTATTACATTTATCTGTACTTAGCAAACTAATTGTATTCTTTTAATAATAATTTTTAGTTTTGTTTTTAGAAAAATCAGATAATTATAAAAGTTTTGAACTGATTATAATTAAAAAATTAACTGATTACTGAATAGTATTAAAAATATTTAAGTGAAAAAAATCAGAATTTAAAAGAAAAATTCGTTAGTATATAATTATAAAAGTTTTGAACTGATTATAATTAAAAAATTAACTGAATACTGTATAGTATTAAAAATATTTAAGTGAAAAAAAATCAGAATTAAAAAAGACAAATTTGTTAGTTAAATTTTGAATTGATAAATTTCATAATATTAATAAATTTGAATTGAATTTCAACGAAAACTATCATTGAAAACGAGTTACATTAATTGAAAGTTAGTTTATTTAATAGTTTTTTTTTATTTGACTAATTTAGATTAACGAAATCATTTGGTATAATGAAATTAATTAAAGCGTTTTTTTGTAGGTTTTAGGGTTTTTCTCCCATCAGACTTTCATAAAAAAAAAAAAAAAAAAAAAATAAAAAAAAAAAAAAAAAGAATCTGGGCTAATTATCGCTAGGTTTAACACGACATTACAAGGTGCACTTAAAGAACATAAAAGTTACTAATTATAAGTAAAAAGCAGTATGTAAAGCTAAGATCCTGATAATAAGCGACAAAAGGAATTATTTATAATGGGATTATGTCTCATTTAGAAAAAAAAATTACCCTCTTCATCTAGTAACAATGTTCATTTAATAATAATAAAAAAAGAATCTCCATTATTTTAAATCCTCCATTTTTTGAATAAAGATTTATTAAATCTTTATTCTAAAAATGAATTTTAAATTTGTTCTGTGTGTATTTATTATTTTTCATAAATAAAAACACATGATATTTCTGTTTAGAGAAATTTAAAATAATACAGATTTTTAATGTATTTAATAAATGTAAATACAATGTTTAAATGCATTTAAATACACACATTCAAAAATGTATTTAAAAAATATCCTTGCATCATAATAGGTGAAGATAATAAAGTTAAAGGTTTTTAAATCATAGGATGAAGTTTTTTTCCTTCTATACATTTTAAAGATATGTTTTAAATAGTTGCTTAGAATATTTTGAAGTTTTATATAATAGTGGGTAGTTTATTTTGAAATTAAATTATTTTAGAAACTTTATTTTATATGACAGAAAAAGGAAAATAAGTACTAGCTAGCTAAATTATGCAAGTTATGTAATTTCCAAGGTGTAATGAAATTGCAATATGATAATCATAAAATCACTGCTTCAAAACTAAATGAATTAATTTGTCCGACTATAAGAAGCCGCATTAAGATATTTTATTGGTTCTTTAGCTTTTGCGAGAATCAAAATTTTAATTTCATTTTCAGATTTTTATTAGAATAAAATAAAAATTTCTACTGTCAAATAAAGCCAATATATAACTTTTTAAACAAATTTAAAAAATATAAATATTTAATATTAATGACGAGCACAATTATAATTATTTTATTTTAGTGAAAAGCATCAGAAAATAATTTTATGGTAAACTAACACTTAACATTTAATATTTTAATGAAATTTATAGATGCCAAATGTAGTTACTCTACTTTCCCAAACTGGTTTTTAAAAATTCAGTGTTTTTTTTTAATATTTAAAAAAATATAATGCATGAAGTTAATATTATTGTAGTGAAAATAAAGAGAGGTAATTTAAAATGATACAGCAAAGTTACTTTATATACAAAGATATATTAAAAAATGATAGCTTTCGTTGACATAAAATTTGTAAAAATTAACTGTTATTTAAATTTTAAAAAGAACTTTGACATGTACATAATTACTAGCGTTGACTAGAGTTTTAGGTGTGTACTATTTGAATAACTTAAAAAAAAAATTAAATTAAATAAATAAAATAACATCAGAGCCATTATGAATGTATATTAGAACTTTTTATTTATGCTAATAAACAGGTTATCCATAAAATTTAATGTAAGAACAAAATGCATGACAACAATATTAAAAATAAACAAACTAATGAATCCCAAACGAGTTATTTTCTTGAAAAATCTCTTTTTCACTTCAAAATAAAATTGTCTGTATTTTTCACCAGACGATCTTTCAAAATAATTTTATATTATTTAATTATATAATTATTTGCACGTGAAAGAAATTTAAATAAATAATAGAGATAAAAAAAGGCGTGAAAGAAATTAAAAAAAACAAAACTGAATCAGTAGGAAACGTTGAAAGTGGTCAAGGAAACGAAAAGCTGATCAGGATACGAAATGAACTTATGAATTACAAACGAGCTATTTTCATGAAAAATCTCCTTTTCACTTCAAAATAAAATTGTCTGTATTTTTCACCAGATGATCTTTCAAAATAATTTTATATTATTTAATTATATAATTATTAGCACGTGAAAGAAATTTAAATAAATAATATATATAAAAAAGTTCGTGAAAGAAATTTAAAAAAAAAATTAATCAGTAGGAAACGTTGAAAGTGGTCAAGGAAACGAAAAGCTAATCAGGATACGAAATGAACTTATGAATTACAAACGAGTTATTTTCTTGAAAAATCTCTTTTTCACTTCAAAAAAAAAATTGTCTGTATTTTTCACCAGACGATCTTTCAAAATATTATTTAATTATATAATTATTAGCACGTGAAAGAAATTTAAATAAATAATATATATAAAAAAAAGTCGTGAAAGAAATTAAAAAAAAAATGAATAGGTAGGAAACTTTGAAAGTGGTCAAGGAAACGAAAAGCGGACCAGGATACGAAAAAAGTGACGAAGGAAGCGAAAATCTTCCCTACCCAAAACAATACCTATAATTTTTTTGTGTAAAAAACATGCTACAGCTAAAGAAAAAGAACGTAATGGAATATGGAGACATGACAGATAAAATTGCAGAATTGGTTATTAGTGCTGAAAGTGCAAAAAATACATTTACCAGTTTTACTTCTTTCATTGCTTCAGAATAATGGTAATATCAATGGTTGTACGAAAAGAGTAACCAAAAAAGTGTGAAATTCTTTTAAGAGCGGTAATCTTAGATGATTCACTTTTCTTTAGTAATAAGGTTCTGATGCCAGCTATTATCAAGATAAATATCAGACAATCAGAACATCAGAAACGAAATAAACTAAACTGCAAGACTGCGGTGCAATCAACGATTACTTACACAAAATGTCATCATGTGAATGATACTTTTCAGTGAGATTACTTTTTGTTTTATGTCTTTTCTAATTAATTAGGTATAGAAGTGCGTAAAATCAGTTACTATAGATTTTTCTTATGAAAAAATTAATTTTCTTTAATCCAAAAGAAAAATAATTTAAATTCCCATTTGTGATTTTTTTTTGTATACATGAGAATCTCAAGGTTCATTATGCCTGCAATGAATAATCCACCCACGAAGAATGGAAGGTTAATTGCCTTCTAGGAGATAATTGTCCTACATTTGCTCGTCATATGGACAAAAACTAAGAAAACTTCCTATCAGAAAGTCCGACTGTCAATGCGAAGCAAACTTTTTAGTATTGATGAATGTATTGTTATGTTATGCAATTATTAATGCCAGGGGGCCTGATGGCCAAGTGGGCAGTTCTCTGGCTCTCGGTACCACAGGTTTCGGTTTCGAGTCCCGGCGGTGCCATGGATGTTTGTAGTGGTTCGAAATCCACTTTAAACTGTAGGTCCCGGTCTAATAGGATCGTAGAGCGTTGCGGGGGTACCGTTACTCCGCATCCGTAGCTTATCTTCATGCTACACTCACCCCCTGGTTAGTGCTAAGTGAGTAATGTCAGTGCAGCCCTTGCATGGCATAAAAAGATAATTGTATATTTGCCAGCTACATTAGAAAAAAAATGTCCAGGAAACTGAATTTTAATGGATGTATATTTGCCACTTTCATTGAATTCATTAATTTTCAAAAGTTAAACATGTTTTTTTAAATATAAAAACAATTATTCTACTACAACAACGATTTTGCTTTAATAAAAATTACCTTATATGAAGTGACGAAAAATAATTTCCCGTAAAAAAAGAAAAATTCCAATTTTGCCAGGGAACATTTTATGTAATTACCTTATTTTAAAAACAAATATAAAGCAATCGATAGAATAATTCCCTTCAAGGAAATTTTAAATTAAAAATTGAATATTAATTTATTCATCACTCAGTAAAAACATTTTGCTTTTAAAAAATTCAAAAAATAGACAGTGTTTGACATCAACTAATTATAAGAATTTTCATTTTTCAGGATGTTTAACATCAAAAACTGAATTTAAATAACTGGTTTTTTTTCTTAAATTTGCTTCTTTTGAAATTAATTCTGGATTATAGCCAACATGATATGGCAAAACCTGAGTATATATCTGATCAATCTAATTCAGACTTTTTGTACTTTCAGTGCAGCATTTTGTAGGGAATTTAAAGATGTTTGTATTTGTATGCGTATCACAGAACAGACTGATGATGTTTTCCCGCTTTACTAACAAATAGCACGCATGCGTGTTTGGTATACTGCAAAAGAACCTTTATAGAAATGTATTCTTTTCTGCACTAGAGGGATTTTTAGATTTCTTCAATAAAAAGATGAGTTCATATCTTGAAATTGAATTTTTATTTCCTATATTTTCCTTTCCTTGAATTTTTATTTCCTATATTTTCTTTTCCTTGAATTTTTATTTCGTATATTTCATACAGTTACGCAAACAATGTCACTTGATATTTTAGGAAGTGAAAAATTATATCAAGTAGATTGTTATTGGGAACAATTACAAAGTTTATTACATAGTCTTATCGCATATTTTTTGTTTTCTATTTGTCTGCTTAATAATAAAATTCTGTTTGCTTATTACTTAACATATTTTATATAATTTTTTAAATATATATAGTGAATGTAGAAAATATTCATACAATTTTATTTGTATTAAAAATGCCTGAAATTTCAATCTTTGAAGTAAGTTTTTCTTAACAAAACTAACTATACTAACGATATTTGTTTGGTATTTTGTATTTTATTTTAACTAAAACAAATGAATCCTTCTTATATTTAAAACAAAAGAAATAATTAACTAAATGAACCAATATACAGGTTAGCTATAAAATTTAGAATTAAATGTAAGAACAAAACGACAATGTAACGACAATTTTAAACAAACTAAGAAAAAAATACCAATAAATCATATATAAGCAATAAATTGTGTTCATCAGTTATCGTTCAAAACTGAAAAAAGAAAACATATTAAGTAAAAAAAAACAAAGAATTCCTGGAGATTTTATAAAAAAAAAACACTTGAAAGGAATTAAAAAAAAACTATAGAATTCCAAAAGATTTTATAAAAAAGCGTGTAAAAGGAATTTTATAAAATAGTACGAAAAAGAAATTTCACTAAACCAATAAGAAAGATCATCGAAAGAAATTTAAAAAAAATAAATAAATCACTAAGTGATCCAGGAAATCGCTGTTCCTTTCTTCCCAAAACTATACCCATATATTTTGTGGGTCATCAAATTATCTTTTTATTTATCTCTAAATGCATTTCTGGGCATTTAATTTCCTGATTTTCAAATTCATATGGAAGAAGGTCAAATTAACAATTAAATGTGATTAGTCAGTTTTCCAAATTGCTCATTTAGTGAATTTTGTCAAATCGCATTGTTGGAAATTGGAACTTTCGAAATGGATAACGATTTTCGAAATACCTTAAATTAAGTATTCCAAGTATTAAACAATGAATTTTTAATAGTAAAATGAAATATATTATAGTTAAAAGTTTCAATAATGCCTTCCCTTTCAGTTTTATCTTTCTTAAAAATTCCATGTATTTTTCAAATAAGTCCAAAAATAAACTAGCCAAATTACAAGGATTCACTTTCATCCATAAACGAAAACTTTCATTTAAATTAAGTAACATTGATTTTAATTTTGAATATTTTTTGTCATTCTCAAATAAAATAAAATTTATTTTTTTATGGAAATCAGACACTCGGTGCAAAAAATAAAATAAAATTTAATGTATAAATATCAAAATTTAAATGCATATCGTAATGACATGTCTTTTTTTAGTTTTTAAATAAGTTACGTCTCTTTTAAGCGATTCGTCTTACCATGAATATTATCATTGTGTAGATTTCTCTTTCTACTTCCTTATGTAATTCAGCATATCAACTTCAAGGCAAATGTTTTCTTCCATTTACTAAAAATACCCCATTTGCATAGAAAAATATTCAGAAAAGTTTCTGAACACATGTAATATCAGGAAGTCTCTATGGTGGTCTAAGTTAGTTTGTTCCTAGACGATCGACAAAACATTTTCATTTATCCCTTTTCAACTATCTAATAACAGAAGAGTGTTTCATATATATGCAAATTAGAAGCAATAGATTTTCGAAGATGTGCGACCGAGTGTGCAAGATTAGCAGCCGCTGTCATATTTTAATTAGCAACAATAATAAGCAATGCTTTATTAAAAAGGAACACGAAAAACTTTATTTAAAATTTACTGAATATTTCTAGAAAGTTTTCTTTGTTAATGAATCCAATTAATCAGTTCTCTAGTGCATTTGTGAATAATTAATATTCTGTTGGTGTATGTTTTTAAAATAAGAACTGATGCAGTAGTTGTTGCAAAAGTTCCATCATTTTTTTACACAGAAGAGTCTGAATATTTTTTTCTTTTATACATTATTTTTATTTGCTTTATTGAAATGGATTAATATATTACTTATTTTCAATTGTTTTTACAGATAAAATATATTTAGAGAAATATTCTAGATTTTTAATGCCATTTGAAATAATCTATGTCATTTGGGTGCTTGCATCTTTTATCAAGTGAAAGAAAACGATGTTATACGGAATACATGATAAGAAAAATTAAAATTAATTTTGTAAATATAAGAGCCTAAACAACGGAAAACTTACAATTGTTTATAAGCCTTACATATTATAATTAAATTGTTATTACTTCATCATATATTTTCAGAGCAGAAAATTTTTAATACGTTGGTACCTAGCTTGTGATTAAAAAATATATATGCTTGCATTAAATATTAGGAACTTAGTTCTTCTAGTATTGAATGTTAAACTTCTTTTCATTAATGTTAAATAATTCCTTTTTTAATGAAGTATTAACAGCAGTAGTACTACTGATTTTTCACACAAAACCAGTTAAGTTGATTTTGTAAATATAAAAGTCTAAGCAGCGGAAAGCTTACAATTGTTTATAAGCCCTACATATTATAATTAAATTGTTATTACTTCGTCATATATTTTCAGAGTAGACATTTTTAATACTTTGATTCTTAGTTTGAGATTTAAAAAGATATGCTTGTATTAAATATTAGGAACTTTGTTTTTATAGTATTGAATGTTAAACCTCTTTTCATTAATCTTAGGAAGTGTTTTTTTAATGAAGCATTAATGAACAGCAATAGTACTACTGATTTTTCACACAAAACAGGATCTTTCTAGAAGAGAAGTATTATAATTTGCCTCTTTTAAATTCTTTAGTGTTTTTTATATCTACTTAAAAATATAGTGTTCTTTTCTGTGAATTTTGCATTTCGATTTTTGTGCATTTTGATACTTTTCATTTTTAAATAAGTTTTATAAGGATATAATCGTAATTCATTCGAATTTAATATTGACTATTTTATTGTTGATATTAAAACACAAATTATTCAAATATTATAATAAAAAAAACCACAATAAAATAAATAACAACAGATAATTAAACACAACAAAATAGATAGCAACACATAATTAAACACAATAAAAATGAAAAATATATTATTTTATTCAGCATCCTAATAACACGCATGCAGACAGAAATCTTACAATAAAATAAAATATATCAATGGACAGTAAAGCAGCACGTTTTCATTTTAAAATGAAGTAATATATATCTAAGAGTTATAATAGAGACTTTTGTCATCATTATAAAGCTAAAAATGGTTGGTTGTGCTGTTTTGGTTGTGCATGTTACTTTAAATCTTTATATTTGCTGAAGAGTAGGTATAACTTTCTTTCAATTTTTTAATTTTCAGTTAGTTGAAAAAAATTGTTATTTTGATGGCTCTTATAATTTTTGAAAAAACCTGTTTTTTTTTCATTTGAAAATATTTATATTTAAACTTTAAATACAAAGTTATGTTTTTTGGGAATAAGGTTAATATTCCTTTAAATTTTGTTTCCCATCTCTACGGACTTTCAATTGGAAAGCGGTTCTATTGAAAAACACAATTCAGTATTTCGATTCAATACATATCCCTCAGTGAATAAATCCCACTCTTGAAGAAGGAGATTGTATCTTTGTTGTAAACTTTCAAGACAGACATATCCTAAATTAAAATTTGATCCATAGGATAACTTGTCGATCGTCATATATTTTTTTACATTAAAAATAGCTGAACATTTCTCTCGATACTTCCTTTCGTATACAGCTGACCATCTATATATCTGTCAATATAAGCCAGGCAAAAAATTCCACTTAATTCTTTGAATTATTTATAACATATACCTTCAAAGAAATTGAACAAGAACTAGATGAAAGGATTCTAAATCAAAGCAAAAATAGTTTTTATGTGTATATATTTCTGTCTGGGTTTTTTTAATGATTAATTTTTGTATGTTGTCTTCTATCCGAAAGCAATAATGATATATTTAAGTGAACTTAGTCATCGAAATTTCAGAATAAAATAGATGAAAATATATCAAAAAGAATTCTTTTTGTGTATTAGTTTTTACACTTTCATTGAAAACTTTCTTTTAAATAATTTAAGTTGATGTTATAGTAAGACGAATCCTAAAACTTAGATCTTAAAGTAGCTTTCAATCTCCTCAGTATGTTAAGGCAATCAAATTTTGTAAAGAGAAGAATCCTTTTGAATCCTTTACTTGTAAGGAGAATTAATATATCCAAAGGAAATCTCTATTTTTGAAACTCCATAAAGTAAAACACTATACTTTTAGAAACTACTCAGAATATGTTTAAGATATTTTTATTCAGAATTTAAAGTGACATGGGAGCAGATAACAGCTTTATTACTGGAAACACCAAGTAATTCATATTTAGTGAGATAGAGAAGGTAAATTTTAAAAAATAAATACGACAAAAAATTCATTTATTAAATTCAATGGAATATTTCATTGCAATTAATTCCTATAGTTTCATTGTATTAATTTCTAAAGATGTCGAAAGATGTACAGAATCTGAAACATGCAAAAAATAAGACCATAAATGCTTTTCAAAATACTAGCACGTAGCTATTTTATTTTCATACCATTCAATTTCAACAACAACAACAGCAACAAAAAATAGACGAATTTTTAAAACTTCAACAAATTTCTGAAAAAAAACTTCATTTAAGGTTTAACATAACACATAAACATAACATGGAAAAATATCAATCATAGGAATATGAATAACATGAAAGGCCATTTCTATTAAGATATTAAAAACAAATGTGATAAAATTAAACTTCTCATTTACAGTTAAGTTTTAAAAATTCAATACATTTCTGGGAAAAAAGATTTCATTTAAGGAATCTACATAAATATATTAATTATTAACATTAAATGGAAACATATAAGTAACAGAAAAATGAATAACATGCAAGTAAATATCTATTCAGATATTAATAAACCAAATATGATACTTCTACAGTTCAGTTTATCCAGTTAAATATTTCCTAATACATATTTCTTAACTGTGATTTCATAGATGTTCACAGAAATCAAATATATAGTTAAATATAATATTGAATACAAAAAGCAATAAATCTCTAAATTTTATACGGTACATCATAAAATTTTGAAATCCTAACTCTATTTCATTCAAGCCGGGAGAAAATTTATACTTATTTTTAAAAACTTTTAAACTAATGCAAAAGTTGGTATGAAACTTTCATAACTGTCTGGGATTTGTGATTTCCCATGTATGGGAAAGATTTTAAAAGCCTGCGTTTGATCAAGATCTCTCTTTAAAAGACAATGAGCTGGACAAATATAAATAATTGAAATTGACTCACATATGTTTTACTTGAGTTACAGTGTCTGTTATCTTTGCTCTTTTTCCATTTCGCCGAAAGCGAGAAAGCTCCCTATCATCTTCAAAATAATGGAAAAATGCTGTTTATGCTTTTTAAAAAATGTTCTTTTGAAAGCTGTCGTCAGTCAAAGGCAATATTTTTTTTCCAACTTACAATAAAACAATAGGAATGATTTTTGTTTCAATTTCTTCAAAACGTCTAAGTTTCGCCGATTCTTGTTATATTTTCTTTTCTTTCTTCAAATTGCATCTTCAAGAATGTGGCTGAAAAGAATTATACATCAAATATTTATGTCAGTAAAATCAATGGTTTCTCCTGTAGCAAGGATAATATATATATATATAAAATATATACTATATATATATATATATATATATATGGTACTTGAAAATAGTTTTATTAATATATATTTTCAAATACTTAAATATGTATATTTCCCTATGGACAAATGCACCATATTATCTAAAATCAGAGAAGTTTACTGTAAAACTCTTTCTTATAAACGTTATAAATTGATTTATTGATGAGACGGAAAGGTATAGAAATTTCCCAAATTTGAAATTCAAGTAACAAGATATTTAAAATATTTCAAGAGTTTCAGAAACAATAAAGTCTTAGGTAATAAATATTTTTAACGAAAGTCTTTCGGCTGGCTTTAATGTAGTGCTGAGAACCACTGATGTGCTTATATAAATCTGTCATGTAATCTCTTCATTTCACTTTTTATGAAACCACAGAAAAGATTAAGTTAATTATCATTTAATATAATATAAAAATATATATTATAATATTACATACACACACACACACATGTATATATATATGAAGAATACAACATATCGATGCAAAATTTAAAAATGAACTGACAAAGGAGGTACTAGAAATACGACCATTTTGCACAAAAACAGTCTCAATAGCATTCGCTATGCATAAATTATCGCGTGCTTCAAAGAATCACTATACAATTATATAACAAAACCATAATAAAACGTGGAATTCAAAATCCTTGAAGGGCCTCAAGTTCATATCCCTCAAAAAAAAAAAAAAAAACTGTTAGACAAATATAAATTTCAAACAGGTGAATGGATAGAATTATATTGTCAGGTAAAAGAAAACATAAATATTTATAGAGATTAGTGAAAATAATTCAAACAATATATATTGATCTGACAGGAAAATAATTTCGGTTTTTAACATTTAACTGCATGGCAAAAACTGAATGTACTTTCTTGCCAACCCAATATACCCACCCACACTTCCCCCATATATATATATATGTTTGAATTATTTTCACTATCTATTATATATCTAATTCTGTAATTACTACTATTCATTAAAATATTGTAATAATAAGTTTAATTTATTCAAAATAATATTTTATTAACGAATCTAATAAGTAACAACTAAGAATTTTCATTTAACTAAAAGAAGTCGGTTTCATATATCATAGTTTTGACAGGATAAAACATCAGTAAAAACAAGATATCAAAAATTTAATTTAAAAAAGGAAGACAATTTCAAGTAATCAGAAATTTCCATATAATAATATTTTCTTTAATACAAACAATTATCAATCATGAAGATAGTTGTTTCATAAGTTATTTGCAAGTAATCATAAGTTTTAGACAGCAAGGAAGAAAACACTTTTATTTTTCAAAGCAATCAAAAGTTTTCTTCTCATCAGTCTCAAATATATAACGCTATTTAAATCTAAATTTTTTTGTTATAAAGTAAAAGTCCCTGAGATTAATTAAAACACTTGATCTCGCACGTCTTTTTCAGAATTTATAATTGAAATGACTTAGAAAGTCGTTTCTGGTTAAATGACACTAACATTTGTATCCTGCAATGTTTAGTAAATTTTTCCTAAACTGCTGATTTTCAAAAATTTGGTATTTTAATACGAAATTTCATCAATTTTGACTGCTGCAAATGTTTATTAAGACGTAAAATTTCTGAATCCGAATAAGTTTTAGCTTCACGAATGTCTTTTTCTTTCATATATTCTAGAAAAACATTTGAAAATGCTTAAAAGTATATTTTAATACATTTCTCCCAGTTTTTAAAAGTATGTTTTAATGTTCTCAAAGAAACTGATTTAGACAAGAGTTTATTACAGAATATTCTATAATTAACAGTAAGCTAATGATTAAGTGAAATGTTTTATTTATTTTTTTAGGACATTAAAAGTTGATCATAATATTTTTTTTTATAATGATAGCATTAAGCATAAAATTTTTTTAATATAATTATAAAAATACGTAGTACACGTACTGGTATAGAATTGACATCAATATCTATAAAGTGATATATATATATATATATATATATATATATTTATAAAGTGTCCACTATACCACTATATGTAGTAAGAAAATCAATAATTAAAATTTAAAGAGAACCACAAGAGTGTAATCAAATAAAGTTTACATTAATTCATCCATGTTAATAATATATTCAAGAACAGTATATTACTATATTACAATATATTACTATACAATCTCATCAATAAGTGCTAGACAAGTTTCGTTTTAATAGATTAACTAAATTTGAATTTATTTAATTAAAGGATACTATGATTATAATCCCTGAAGATTTAAATTGTTGGTTGTAAATTCATTCTTGTTAATTGTGTTTTTAATTATCTTACATGGAAGTTTAGTTCTAAAAGTTTTAATTAAAGGAAGCTTTTAAAAAAGTGAAAATCAGATTTCCATAAAATTAGCATATAGGTAGGGATTTACCCACATTCAATTGATTGGCAATTAAAGTGTTGGTTGAGGTTGAGTCTTGCCACTAATTAGTAAAAAAAATAGTGAACAATTCTGTGTTTTAGCAATATGATTCGTCATTATAGGTTTAGATTTTCTTTTACAATTGTGGATTATTTTCGTTAAAATCAATTTCTGTAAAAGCATTTTCCTTGCCTTCTACCTTTCCCCCTTCTTCCGTGGTGTAGTAGAATGGGAACTACGTGACACGTTACACTCTGGGTAAGATGAATCTGCAACAAATTTGCCTAAGCTTTGACGTTAAGTTAGATGCTCACATATTTTAAAAAAAACGATCTTATGATTATATAACATTGATAATTTATTTTTATGCTATTTATTGAATCCTTATTTATTTATACAATGATTCTCTATTCATGTTTTAAAGAAACAAAGGATTTTTTTTATATTATAATATGGTTTAGATTTTTTTCAACTATTAAATGTACACAAAAATTATAAATGTTAGCGATTATTTTCGCAAGTTTCCTCCAATTAGAATTTCGAAGAAATCTATTTTTTTTATCTATATGTAGTTATATATATTCCTGTATCTTTTAATGCGAAGTCTGTTTATAAAGTAATGGGACTGGCTTGATAAAGGATATTTATTTACATTTTAAGGCAAATCTATTGTTTATCTATTTCAGTCTTTTCTCCATTAGTGCTCGCACGTCGGCGTTTTTTTTTATTTTCCACTTTTCAAAAGTGTGTGGTAGTTCATGTCTTGATGACTGTTGTAATATCTGTGATGTCTTCTGGTTCACAGCCTCCAGTCACTCAAAACGGTTCCTTTTAACAAATACTTTATTTTTGGGAAAAAGAAAATGTCACTGGGTTCTAAATCAGGGGAATATAAGGACCTTCCAGTGTTACAATTCATGTTTCAACCAAAAATTAGTTCACGGGGGCACTGTGCGCGAATTTATTATATTTTTGTCCTGGTGTAAGATCCTTAGGAATCATTTTTTTGTGACGAATTCTAATTTTCTTTAGTTTTTTTTTTTTTTTAATCGAAATTTCTTTTTCGAAATCCTTCTGCAAAAATTTCTGCTTAGTGCCTTTGTCAATGTTGGTAATTTCAGATATCATTCGGACAAACGCTCAACGGTCTGCTCGAACAATCTGGCCAATTTTTTGAAATTTTCGGCGGTTCTGGAAGTTATTGCCCTCACAGAGCATTCTCCGTCTTCCATTTCCTCATGATCTTCAGTGAATCTTTTGTGCTTATCAACACTAGCGTACGAGACATACAGTCTTCTTCATAAGCCTGGGCAAGTATCTGTAAACACTTAACTGGTGTTTGTTCAATTTTATTGCAGATTTCAAATTCACTTGATGTTCAGTTTTAGAACTTTATATTTTAACGACAAGCGTGGAGAAATGCAAGCACACTTAATCGTGACTGGAGAAATTCTGAGGGTATGATAGTAACGAGGTTTGCCCTGCAGGCTCAGACACATCCAAGGTCATCGTCTAGACCTGTCATCTAAATCTCGTTGCGTTCAAAGATAACTACAAATCAATGCGTTACTTTATAGACAGATGTCGTACAAGTGCAAATAAATTGTTTTCAAACAAATTTTAAATTTCATTTAAAATTGATAAAACAATTTTAGATTGCTTAGAAAAAATTTTAAAGATTATTTTTGAATAATCTTTCCTAAATGAATTTAGGAAAGAATATTTAAATTCCTTTTCTGAAATTTTATTTGAATTGTTTTCTCTCAGAATGCATTTACTGGATTTAATTATTCTTTATTTTGCCTTCTGTAATTTTTATAAGTCATAAACTTTAACAGAATTTATTTAAATTTTTTTAAACTTCAGTTATTTTTAAGCAAATTCTGTCTCCCAAATCACGGTTATCCAAATAACGGCCTGAGGGTGACATGCAGCCAAGCGTAAACGTAAATTTCCTTAACACATTGACATTTTTATACACAATTTTTATTTATTTTTTGAAACTGTGACTATGTATAACAATTTTGAAATTAATTTTTATTTTATTTATAATATATTTCCTATTTTTAATTTCAACAATATTTTTTACTTCAGTGATTAAACGCCTTGAGCCATTTAATGGTTTTTTTTAAAACACTGTCCATTAAAAGAAGTTAAAGATTATTATGCTACCAAATTTTTGCTTACTTGTCATGGAGGATATCTTAGATTGTACATTATTTAATAAAGTTTTGCTTAATAATTATTTCTGAGTTACATTATTTTCCTACAAATGCGGCCACATTTTTTCACAATTTCGGCACACATTTTTTCATCAAATGCTGTCCCCATTTTTCAACAAATGCGACCCATATTTTTCATGAAATGCGGTACACTTTTTTTCATGAAATGCATCCCACATTTTTTACATGAAATGCCGCTCACTTTTTTCATCAAATGAAGCCCACATTTTTTTTATCAAAGGCTGCCCACATTAAGAAATGTGGCCATATTTTTCATGAAACGGGGCTCACTTTTTTCAACAAATGAAATCCATATTTTGTCATCAAACGAGGCCCACATTTTTCAACAAAGGCGGCCCATATTTTTCATGAAATGGGGCTCACATGTTTCATTAAATATGGCTCTTTTTTTCAACAAATGAAAACCATATTTTTTCATCAAATGAGGCCCACATTTTTAGATAAAGGGGCCCATATTTTTCATGAAATGCATTACACATTTTTTGCATGAAATGTGGCTCACTTTTTTCATCAAATGAAGGCCAAATTTTTTTTTATCAAATGCTTCCTACATTAACAAATGTGGCCATGTTTTTCATGAAATGTGGCTCACATTATTTTCATGAAATGTGGCTCACATGTTTCATTAAATGTGACTGACTTTTTTTCAACAAATGAAATTCACATTTTTTCGTCTAATGAGTCCCACACTCTTCATCAAATGAAGTACGAATTTTTTATCAACTGCGATCAACTATAATTTTTTTATTTAATCATACTTTTTTTTTATTTAATCATATTTTTTTAATTTCCATCATAGTTTTTGCACCATTTAAAAGGCAAGGGCGCTTAATAGTTAGACACTGCTGATCTAAATGAATAAGAAGCTTTATTTTGTCTATAATCATATTGTGTTTGAAATATCGTGTATAATTTCTTATTAGAATGGGAAGCAGTTATGTTTTATATTTGCAATAAAAGAGATAAAAATGAATGAAGATTAAAGAAAAATACTCATTTTTATATGTTGTTTCTAAAATTATCATTAACTTACATTATATGCATTTTAAATAGTGGCTTCAATATTTTTTGAAGACAATATATAAAAAAATTATAGTACCTCTCTATATTAAACAAATTAGTGCAGATTTTGAATAAACTGATCATTAGATAATTCTGATGAATTTATATCATGTAATTTAACCAAATTAGTGTACATTTTGATTAAACTGATCATTAGATAATTCTGATGAATATACATCACATAATTTAATTTTTATAACAAAAAATATTTTACGATATTCAAAATATTGTATTGCATAAAGTAAAAATCAGTAACAAAAAGGATAAGTTTTATAAATAAACTATTTTTATCAACTTTTTCTTATGCAAGCTATTTTTTAAAATGTTTTCCATTTGAACTTTCCTTTAAATCAGCAATCGTTTTAGTCTCCGAAAAACTTACTTATTTTTAATTCTTTATTTTCTTTGGAATCTATTTTTGGTTTGATTTAAAAAAGACTGGAAAATTCTGATTCTTTGAACGTAGCAGCTTAAGAATTTTTTCATCAACAGCCACTCGGGTTTAGTATTCATGTTTCTTTCTGGAATTCTTTCAGTACTACTTCTTTGCAGTGGGATAAGAAATACAAACAACTTTAGCGATAACGTTACAGACTTAACTCAAAACTACAAACATAAACGTCTCTTATTCAAAAGGATTGATGTTAATCATTTTGTAAATTAATTTTATTTAAAAATAATTTTATAATAATATTTGTACAAACTCTGATGTACTTTTAGAAGTTTTAAGCTTTTTAGTTTTATTAGTTCATAAAGTGAGTACTTTCCAACTTAGTAATGAATTTTCTCTTAAATTATTGGATGTATCTTGAAATTTGATATAAAATTCAAGTACTGTTGAATGACATGACATTTGCTTCATTAAAATTAATTTATTCGTAATTTTTTTCTTAATTAATAACAACGTTTGTAGAAAAAGTTTTGAAATGTGAGGCTTAATTCCAATTCTCCATTGGGGGTGGTATTACAGGATTTAAGTTTTCCAAATAGTACAAATGTGCACAAAGTACCTAAAGTACTTTATGTCCTCAGATTCATCAGTAAGTTGGAGATGGGTTCGAAACCCGATAAAGCTTAGGGAGTTAACCGTTAAATAGTTAAACCTTAAAAGTTAACCGTTAATAGGTTAACCGTTAATTAACTTAAACTGTTCTTAGGTTTAGTTTGGTTGTGTCGCTTTACGGTAATTTTTGCACACTTTAGGCTAATTAAGCCCCCGTTCTTAGCAGCACATTAATTCCATAGATCGGAAAATCCTTCCATTGGGCTTGAAGAGGAGGAGAGGAGTGTATGAACGGATATCTCAAATGTTATCCCTTGGATTGTTCGTTCAAAACTGTGATGGTAAAATTTGGGTGGTGTGTAGAAAGTACCATATGGGGCTCCCTGGGTAACGCTGAATTATTACATTCTAGCTTCAGATAATTAAGGTCTAAGTATCCAATATTCAGAGATAAACTATTACTTGATGAATGATAAATTATAATTATTTTTTTTCAATACATTATTTTTTGCTTCTGGCTCTCTCCAACATGTGATCTTAGACATTTCTCAGTATTCTGCAGACCTGTAGGACGGAATTGAATAGTTCCTATATAATAACTCAATTCATCATTGTCGTTAATTTTAAAAACAAAACAAACTTTTAAGTTAGACAGTACTAATGTGTTTTAAAAGTGGGTTATTAAACATTTCACTGAATTTTCAGTTGATGGAAATTAAATAATACTGAAATTATAATTAGCCCAGTCAGTAGGTATAGAAAAAAAGGCTTACCTTGCAAAATATGGGACAGAAGATGTTGTGGAGGATTTATTTATATTGGTAGCAACATGAAAAAAAAAAAATACAAATTATCCAACATGGCCAACCCCGGGAGAATTTTTTAGACTAAAAAAAAAAAAAAAAAAAAAATCACATAATGTTACCTCTTTTTTGCAATGTTTTGTAAATAAAAACAGACGACTTGAATAATTTTTCCATTATCACTGTTCTAAAAGAGATTCAAATTTCCTACAATTTTCACTATTACAACGTTTTTGTATTGCTAATAGCTCGCGGATCTCTCTACAGGTACTTAAAAATTGACAATTTTTTCCTCAATTTCATAATAAAAATTCATTAACTCCTTCTTCGTATACTGTACATTACATTAATATTATGAATAATACTTTAATACTTCGAATAATTTACATTAATCTTTAAAGTTTGACTAAAACCTTTGTTCTTAGAAGATTTTCCAACTTTTAATATCCCCTCTACCCCTTCCGTCTTCCTCTTCTATTTGTGAATGTAATACTCTCTCTCTGTGAAATTAACTGTCATATTTGAAGCAAGTCATGTAGCTTTAGATGCAGCTTCCAAAATTCGGGACTAAATTTGTTTCAATGTTCAACAATAACTAAATTTTTTAAATTAATTATTTTGATAGTTAAATGATAGATTATATTATGAAAAACGTATTTTAAGAGAAATCAAAACAGATATAATCCGGAGATTGAAAGAGAAACTTCTGTGGTATCTCTCAGAATGATTTTTTTGCATGCAAGAACAAATGTACTACAGTAAATGAGACATCCATTTGAAAACGAAATCGGAGGGAACATATAGTATCTGATGATGGATCAATCGATTCGTTTTTTTTTTTTTTTTTGAGGAAACAAGTAAGGAATTTTGATTTACGATGCATATGTACTGAAAAATAACATCTGGTGAGTTATTACTTATTTGAGTTTTGCGTTTTCTTACAAATGACAGATATAAAGACTTCCATTGATGTAGAATGCCTGCATTATTCCGAAATCATCAAAACAAAAACTAAATTGCTTGAAATTAAATCTCTATTAGGTATAGGAGTATACAGAAACAAAATTGATTATGCAATCAAGTTTTATTATTTTTTTTTCAAATACTGGGCACTTACATTCCCCATGGAATGGTATTATCCACTTGAACGGTAGTAATTTAGAAAGGGAAGACCATTTACACAGATTCCACTATAAAAGGCTGCAACATTGCACCCACATTGTGCCTTTTTCGAACCAACACCCCCTAGAGCGACATCTGGATGGTCCGAAACTTCTTCATCCTCGATCTCAATGGATGGACATTGCTGTCTACAGATTTAAAGGGTCAATCAGTGGCATAGACTCAGAAGTTTTTAGTTATCGTGTTCTTAATCAATCACGCATGGTTTGGAAAACCCAACGCTCTATCCATCACGTTGCTCCGGCAATATATGTAATAAAGTTTTCCTTTTATGTAATTTGAATGTTCACAAGTGCTTCTTTTTAAATTTTGGCAATCCATTTTCTGGAGAAACTTCGTTTTCGAAACAAAAATGCTTGAATGAATTCATTTGTGGATACAATTCTTATAATCCTCAAATAATTTGGCATTTATGTTCCTTAGTTAAATAAATATTATGTTTCTAAAAGTTTGTATAATGTTCATTATTTTTGAAATATGCTACTTAGAAATGCATCGGTAATTGAATATATAACATTGAAACAAAAATGAAATTATTTCCATTTCACACACAAATAAGAAAAAATTTAGTTAGGGTATTTTCTTTTATTTATAAGCTAAACAAGACTAAATAATCAGACATTTTTGGTTTACATTGTTTATAAATAAAGGACAGGTGTTGAGACTTAAGTAATATTGAGTCTATGACAGTGGTTCTCAAGAGGTGCGCCAGGACACACTGGTGCGCTTTAGAAAATTTTGGATTGTTTGTAGAATATATCGGTCTCTTTCGTACCCAAACGGAAATGTGCCTTACGGGATCATTGACTTTTTATTAAAACTGTCAGTGTTTTTGACTTAAGAAAATCGTGTAGTGTTTATAAATTTCTGATTGGATGCAACGAGTAGAAGAAAATGCAAGGTATCTTCTGACATTCTGAATGCTTTTGGTTACGATAATATATGGTTTTTATATTAATATTGAATCCTTAGCCGGGATAATTATTTTTCGTTAAAATAAATTTGTTTTTATTTAATGTTATAAACTTTAGGATATATGGTGTTTTTACACATTTTCCGCTCCATGATGTCGGTTATACTTTGGATGTTCTATAAATCTAATTAATAGGCATATCTGCTCCAGTTTTTAATTGATGAACTAATTTAATATATGTAACGTCGTAAGTTTAACAGTTAGTGCTAAGATGATAATTTGCTATATACACTGAAGTGACAAAAGTCATGGGATAGCAATATGCAAATTTTCAGATGACAGTAGCATTGCGTAGAACAGGTATAAATGCGCAGTGCTTTCGCAGAGCTTTCATTTCTGTTCAAGTTATTCATGTGAAGAGGTTTTGACGTGATGATGACCGCATGACGGTAATTAACAGACTTTGAACGCGGAATGTTAGTTGGAGCTAGACGCATGGGTCATGCCATTTCGGAAATCGTTAGGGAATTCAACATTCCCAGATCCACTGTGTCAAGAGTGTGCCGAGAGTATGAAATTTCAGGCATAACATCCCACCATGGAGAGCGCAGTGGTCGACCGCCTGCACTTAACGACCGAGACCGGCGACGTCTGCAAAGAGTCGTAAATTCTAACAGACAAGCAACACTGCGTCAAATAACCGCAGAAATCAATGTGGGACGTACAAGGGACTTGTCTGTTAGAACTGTGCGGAGAAATTTGGCTTTCTTGGGCTATTCCAGCAGAAGACCGACTCGAGTGCCTTTACTGACAGAACGACATCGCTTGCAGCGACTCTCGTGGGCACGTGAGCATATCGGTTGGTCCCTAGATGAATGGAAAACCGTGGCCTGGTCCGATGAGTCACGATTTCAGTAGGTAAGAGCTGATGGTAGGGTTCGAGTGTGGCGCAGACCCCACGAAGCCATGGACCCAAACTGTCAGCAAGGTACTGTTCAAGCTGGTGGTGGCTCCGTAATGGTGTGGGCTGTTTTTTCATGGCATGGACTTGGTCCTCTGGTGCGACTGGACCGAACATTGACTGGAAATGCTTATGTTCAGCTACTTGGAGATCACTTGCAGCCATTCATGGACTTCATGTACCCAAACAACGATGGGATTTTTATGGATGACAATGCGCCATGTCACCGGGCCACAACTGTTCGCGATTGGTTTGAAGAACATTCTGGACAATTCCAACGAATGATCTGACCACCTAGATCGCCCGACATGAATCCCATCGAGCATTTATGGGACATCATCGAGAGGTCTGTTCGTGCCCAAAATCCTGCACCATGAACGCTTTCACAATTATGGACGTCTATTGATACAGCATGGCTCAATATTCCTGCAGAAGACTTCCAACGACTTGTTGAGTCCATGCCACGTCGAGTTGCTGCACTTCGCCGGGCGACAGGAGGGCCGACACGATATTAAGAGGTATCCCATGACTTTTGTCACTTCAGTGTATATATATTTTTTAAATTGTTATTTTCTATTAAGTTTTGGTTATAATCATTATACATGAAATCCATGATTTTATCCCATTTTCACTCTAAATAATAAATACATTAATAACACTAAAACTCTTTCAGATTCTTCTTATTTTGACTTGCATGTTTCACAGCAGTTAAATAAGAATTAATATTTGAATAAATAATTATTTGCCTAAAATGTTTTATTAATAATACCCCGTATATTAATTGTTGTTAATTTAAATTTTAAGGAGTCTGCTAATCCTGAAACAAATTTTAGTTACCACCAAGCAAGAAATTTTAAAAAGGATCTTATTAAATCCTGTAGCTTGTAATTTAGATTTTAGTGAAGTACTAATTTTAGTAACAAGGCTTGGATGTTATAAGCAATAGAGTGAATTCAGATTAGAGTTAACGTTGCATTGTAAGGTTAATTGAAAACTCAGTTTCCAGAGAAACTAAAGCAGTGATAACTACGTAACGTAAACACAAAGACGTTGTATGAAATCAACCTTCTTTAATTTCATCTCAGATGCCCTTTGTTTCACCAAATATTTAATAGGCATTTAAATACAGATTTTCTTAGACATAGCCTTTGAAACAAATTACAATTGTAATACAACAATGGATTTCACTTTCAATAATATCAAAAGGTATGAGCTGATTACGCCCTTACCATGATTTATTATCCCTGTATTGTAATAGTTTCTATCAGTTAAACATCGAGTGCCAAGTTGCCTTTTATTTCAACACAAAGCAATTGCGTAATACTCATTACTAAGTAAACACCATTTATGGAAATGATTAATAATGTTACTGATAATTTTTATGACAGAAATATAATAATGAGATAATTATGTAAGAGTAAATGGTTATTTTCCTACTGTGATTTAAATAGTTTGATTAATTATAGAATTTTCGTTGAAATGTGACACTTTGCGTAGTTTAATAATTTTTATTCCATTAAAATATCAAAATGATGTAATTAGCTATAAAGTAATAATCTAATGTTTCACATGCAATATGTTTACGTCTGATGTAATTATCTAATGTTATACAACATAGTGTGTATTCTCTAGAATCATAAAAATATCGTATTTACTTGAATAAGGCTGTCTGTAAAAGTTGTCTTTACCTTTTGATAATTAAATAGTAATGATTACCTAATTTTTGTTTGTCAATTTTTCGCATTTAAATTGCTTTGATTTGTCACATGCAGATATTAATCTCTTTATTATATTTAATGAAATCAAAGTACAATAGTCAAATATTTTCTATTGCAGAAAATTTAATTAATTTGTAAATCAACTCACATATACAAAACTTTACATTCAATAACTAATGCAATAATCCTCAGATAAACAAAATGAGAAAATTTTTAATTTTTTTTTATTTATTTCCATACAACTACCAGAAGTATTTAAAAAATAAATTAATAAAATGAACATTATTTGCATGTTATTATTTGTTTAACATAAATATAGATGCCTTAAGAAACATTTTTTATTTATAAATAGTTAATTTTATCAGTTGCAATACATAAAATATTCATACATGATATCGCTAACATTAGATCTAGCACATTCTAAAGACTTACAACATCCTGTAATAATCTATGTTAGCATTGTTTTCCAATTAGAGATAAAGTGTGCCGTGAGGCAGCCCTGTATACTAAAGAAGATAATACATACAGCAATGAAACAAATATTAAAAAAAATAGGATGATACATTTTTATAACATATATGTGTATTTTACTTTTCCTAAAAAAATCAGTAAGTTTTAGTTTACCGATTTTGCTTTATTGGTTTGGACAGAAGACTCTTTAAAAAATGGTAATTGTCGAGACCATCATTTATATTTTCTGAAATAATCAATGCTTATTTGCTTTTTTTTAAACTACAAAAGAGGTCTTTATTCAATTAAGTAAAAAGTTTCCAAAATTTATTTTATCGTTTTATTGGTCGATCACAAAAATAATGCTAAAAAGTTTCAATAAACTAATTTCTGGAAAATAAATAATTACTTGCTGTATCGCTATTGATTGTAAATCGATTTAAATGCATTACAAACTCCCGATAAGTAATTTTTTAAATAAGAATTTTGTCCTTGTAACATGTTTATTAATTGTATTTCGATATTTAAAATGAATGATAAAGGGATAAATAATTTAATTGATTTGTCTTTACATTGGTTTTTTAAATTATTGTTTTTGAAAGAGTGATGCGTTTTATTTAAATGAATGAGTTATTCAAACACATTTTCTTATTTATATTCTTAAAGTTAAATGTGTCAAAACAAGATACTTTTTCTTTTAACAGATGCATGTTTTTGAATCCTATATTACTTTTAAAATTGAACCATAGAATTCATATCAATAGAATAGTGAATTATTATTATCATAAGTCATGATAAATAAAGATGCATTTTAGCTTATTTTATATTTCTGAACGGTTATTTTTTATTCATGTTTCAATAAAAAGACGTTAACCATTTACTGACATTGACAAGAATTATATCCTTTTCAGGGATGCAATTCTTTAAAAGAAAAAAAAAAGATTTAACATTTTTATTTAATTACTCATAATTTATCGTCCGAAATTTAAAGAAATAGGCAAAAAATTAGAAGGCAATAGATTCAGAGCAATGAACACATATGAGGCTGTTAGCATTAATGACAAATTACGAATAAAAAAATTTCGTACATTCAGGAATTGCCAAATCTTTGCATTTTTACGCTATTTGTCACGAGAGCTTGGAAGATTGCCAAATTATATATATTTTTGATCAATGACCCATACAACCAAACATTAGAATGTTACGTTACATTACATTTAATTAATTACAATACATTTATAAACATTGAAATAATGAGGATTGGAGATTTATGGACGGTCTTGGCTCACCGTGGGCTGTAGTGCCGGGGAAATAGTTAGTATCTGTTAAAATGTAGACATCGTTAATACGATTTAACATCCAATTGTTATAAAGAAATGCTATGTAAAATTAAACTTTATCAGTTCTGACATGAAATGAAATTTTATTTGTCCTTTTGGGTGTATTTTACAGTAAATATTTCAACACTTTTTTAATTTTTAATAACACTGAGTTTAACTTAAAAAATAATTTATACATTTGTGACAGTTCCGTATAAATTAAATTAAAAATAAAAGAAATAAACCACATAAATATGAAACCTAACGTTTTAATTGGCTAATATTTCTTGAATTACTTATTTTATTAAGTACTTGTGAACTTTTCTTCCTCTGCGAGTCCTTTGAATTTAAAATGTTCAGCAATAAAATATGTCATGTAATTTTGTAACAATAGCAGTTTGTAATTTAACATTTTCTATTTAAAGTTTTAAAAAATGGAAAAGATTTAAATATCAGTTAATAACTAATCGCAATAATTTACCATTTATAGTTAATGGCATTATTTGTTCCATTATTACTATAATTAAGAAAATATTATTTCAAGATAGAAACAATCAGAATAGTTATGTAATTATACTAAAATTAATTGTTTAATTTACGTGATTTTTTTATTGAATTTCGGAAACAGTTATTGATAGCAGTTTTAATTCATACAACTCTCTAACCAAATTTTCTTCCACTCATACAACTTCTCTTGTAGAATATTCGCTCTACCATCGCTTAATGACTTCGTCTGCTGCATCAATCTAGCTTTTCCTGCCCTTTTTCTCTCATGTATTTGTCTTAATATTTGCTCGGTATTATAGTGTCATGTTATATGCGATTTTTCTTACTTTTAAGGATAGATATAGACAAAGAAAAAATTATGAAGAGTTCTGCTGTAAATGATACTATTCAACAAATGTACTTTTTTCCATAATCGAGCAAATGATATTTATCTTATCAACATCAGATTCATTGTTGTAGTTCCGGTACGATGCAGATGAAAATGTTTGCAAAAATATTTTCCAAACGAGTTGACTCTTGAAGAATATTATATTTTATTCTTTGTTAATGTTATTTATTTTAGGTGATAGACCTCCTACATTACTATTTTATTCATAATTATTTGTGTTTAATTTTTATTCTGTCTTCAGTTTTTAAAAAATATTTTTAAATTTTTTGCTTTAGCAGCTTGAAAATATATATATATATATTTCAATTTAGCACTTAGATGTTCGAATTACTTTCTCCAATTGGATGATCCCTTTTATTCTTGAAATAAGGTCTTCCCCATTTAAAAAAATAATTCATACCATGGTACATGAAACTATTCTCATATGCCATGATTCATGATACTACTCAAATACAATCTCTAGATCTACTCTAATACATATTCATAAAACTTAACTCCAGCTTCAATTTAGGTTTTTTTCTATTTTTTTGTACATAAATTATAAACAATAATTTTTTTAAAGAGAATTAGAAGGTATTTTTATTATTTTCTTCAAAATTTGCATAATGACTAATAATTCTTTGTATTTCACATTTATCCTTAAGTCGCTTATAATTCGTGAAATTAAATAAAGTTTTTAAAAATAATATTTGTTACATTATTTTTTTAGTTATTTAACTTTTGAGAACTCTAATTTGCATAGTAATTAACGTATATGTATATCATAATAAACTTTAATCTGTTTATTAGTCAAGAGTATCATTATTATTGAAGTCAAAATTATATCATTTGATTTTTAATTCTGATTTTTTAAGTTAGAATTGACTCACAATATTTATATAGAAGAAGAATTCAGAAAATTTTAAATCAGTTAATAACAGTAATTATAATAAGAAAACAGAATATTTTAGATGTACAAATGCTTTTTACCCTTAGTGAATCAGTGTTTCAAGAATAATTTATATAAATCCTTATATACAATTACAATTAGCTAATTTGCAAGTACTATTAGGTATCTCAATTGTATTTAAAAATATAAGAAAACTGAAACATGTATGTAGATTGTATTTCCAGTAGATGCAACTTAATGAAAAATTCTGTTAACAAAAATGCTAAGAATTCCTAACATTAGAGCAGAAAATTAATGCAACCTGTTAGTTTTATTTGTTGTTTACTTCACCGTTTTGCTTGTTTTACTATTCCTTTTTTTCTGTATATTCTGTATTTTCTTACTGTCTAACAGACCAAATAATTTTGTTATTTTCCGTATCATTAAACAGTTCTATGTTGAAAACATCGAAGAATTTCCTTTTACTTAGCATTTGTTTTTGTTCAAACATGATATGTATGCTAATGGAAACTGTTATAAAATATAATAATATTAGGATTAAATAAAAAGCGTCTTTATTAACTAATGTTAAATTTTCTCAACTGTATAAGCAGATTGTTAGTAAAGATTAAAAACTACGTTAATAGGGTTTCGATTATCAATAAAGAATCTGATCGTCTAGTTTACAATAAAATAGAAAAATTTGATTAAAATATTTTTTTTAGTAGTTTATTGTTTACTTGACTTTTTACTTTATTTTCGGTGATGTTTGCTTTTTTTATTAAGTAAAAGTCTGATTGTTTTCCTTGTTTTTATCTTGCAAAAAATTACCTTTTAAAAAAATAAAAAGGACTTGCAACGAGGAGATTTTTTTTTCTTGCATTTCTGATGGAAAAAAATTCTTATTTATTTTTTTGTCTTTTCCACCATATTTAACATTTAAAAGTGATACTAAATAAGACGGTTACTTCTTTGTAACAAGTAACAACTATGTTTCAATTTTTTAAAAATGCATTTGCTTACTTTTGAAGTATTTGATAGATTTTTTTGAGAATAGTGATTACTGAGACTTTATTAAGTCAAAGTTTAATTAATAAAAATTTAATTTTTAATAATTAATTTCTTTTTAAATTAGAAAACTATTCGGATTATTTGGACAATATGTCGTTTCGACATGCTGTCCAAATATAAATTTGTTATTTAAATTAAATTTTTACATTGCTAAATTATATATATTTTTGTCTAGAATGGTATTAATTTGTGATTTACTCTTATTTGTAGAAAAAAATTAAATTAAATTGCCAATATATATTTGTTATTTCTGAAATTATAAAAAATTCTTCGATCAAGTCGGTCTGGGTGGTCTGTATTATAAAGGAAGAAAAAGCAATATTCAAAAGCTCCAGTCTATGTGATCTTTATGGGACCATTTATCAAATTAGCATTCCTATTCTCCTAACTCCAATTCCTCTTTATGAATAAAATAGTAATAACGATGGTCGAAACTTTAAATATAATAAAAGTCCGGACTGATTAATAACTTAATAATATTAAAGTCGATCTTTGCAGAATGACGGCCATAAAATAGCACCCCTTACTACCAAATAGGGGACCAGCTTTAATAGACATCTGGCACCTGCATCGAAGGAAATTCAAATAGCAATTGAGGCTTCCTCAGCAAATAGTAATTGGGGAAAAGAAATAAGCGATCCAAGATAAGTGATCCAATAATCGCATAGGGAAGGAATTAAAAATTTAATCTTTGAAGAAAGGCGATTTTGAAATTAAAAGTGAGTAGGTGGAGAATTGATCTACACTGAGTGAGGAGAAGAAAGGCGATGAACTAAGGCGTGGGGAGAAGTGGTCTAAAGTCATAGAGGAGATGAGATGAGATGATCAAAACTCAGTGAATAGAAGAGTTATGATGATCTATAAATTAGTGAGGACTAAAGACGAGAGTACAAAGAGGCAATGGAAAAATTAGTGGTGAAATAAACTGGAATTAACTTTAAGTGATAGCAGTTTATGTTCAAGCCCAAATAAAATAATTTGTGCTTAAACTTCTACCCCCAATAATAACAATACATAAGTATTGATGATTAAACTAACTCAAATTGTGTGTTTATTAATATCATGTATAAATTGTATATTTAGACTTTATATGTATTTATTTTGTTAAATTATAAATGTTATTCGCGTGATTCCTATTTGGCAATAAATATTTGATTTTTCTGATTTATCAGTTTCATGTTCAGGGGACCCTTTGCTGCTTAATGATAATCTTATGTTGTAATTAATTTTTTTTGTATAATCTAGTTTATATTACGCATATAAATTTTTTTTCTTAAAATTTGTGTCCTTTATTTTACGAGTATGTAGTAATCTCTTATCTCAGTTCTGGAGTAAAAATGAATCTCTCCTGTTATATTTAACGTTGGGGTGTTTAACTCTCGCGGGATTTAATTAGTTATTCAGTTAAGTTTTGATGGGAATAATTGATTGGATATAAATGTTCCAATTGGTCGTATTAATTTATAAAGTTATTCTTTGATATTAATTTAGTTGCATTATGGATATCTGGTTATTAGTGGTGGAAAAATGGTTAGGTTAATTTTTTCAATTGAAATGACACTAGATTGTATACATTCTAAGTATAGGGTAAATATAAAAAAACTCTTGATATATGAGCCTCTAGCTATCATACTGTTCACAGAAACTGAAAAAATTTTTGGTTTAGGTATTTTGAAGTATGAGCTGAAGAATCAAATGAAAAGCCACAGATTAATTCTAACAATTACAGTTACAGTGACAAAATTTCAAATGGTATCATCTACTTTTTCTTATCGGAAAGTGATTTCCGTAGTGAAAAACCATAAATAGCGTTGGTACGGTACCTTAGCATGAAAATCGCCAGCACTAGGCAGAAATAAAATGTTTTGCTTTCAATTACTACTGTCTTTATCTTATTGGTTGTTTTCACTTTTGTGAAAACAACCAATAAAGACAGAAGTAATTGAAAGCAAAACATTTTATTGCGTTTTCTAATTTTTTCTACGTGACATCCTTCACATACGAAGACACTTTGGTCCCCTTTTGCTGAACCTGACGTCTGATGACATCTTTTAAATAAGATACAGTTTGCTGATTAAATGCGTGCATTTTGGATTTCAGGTATCCCCACAGCTAGATCCATGGGGGGTAAATCGGGACAGTTTGGCGGCCACGGAAAAGTCAAATGGTGGGAGGTAACTCTGTCCCCAAACTGTTGTGTTAAGTAACGTTTTACAGAAGATCTAACATATGGGGAAGCGCCATCTTATAACCTCGCGACGTCAGATAAAGCAGTTCGCTGTTACAAATCAAGAATTAGTCAATATTTTTATGTAGTGAGAACTCGTTGCCGTACACATTTGTAAACCTTCGGCAGTAATCACTTTAAAAATACAGGGGCCGAGGATGAAGGTGCTTGTTATACCGCACCACACAATCACATTTACGTCGTGTAACCACATCATGGGGATTATACTTTGCTTATTGCACGCATATCTTCAAATTAAAGTTACAGTCGACGAGAAATGGGCCTTGAAGAAATGGCCCTCAGAATGTGTAAAGGCCAATTGTTAACATTGTCATATCGGATATTTATCACTGTAACCGTAATTGTTGTTTTTCATATGATTCTTGAATGCCTACTTCAGAATATCTTAAACAAATATTTTGTTCAGTTTCTGTAAACGGTATGATAGCTAGCGGTTCATATATCAAGAAAGTATTTTTATAATCACCCTGCATTAAATTTTTTGTAGCCTTTCGATTTTATTTAAAAATAGTGAATCGCTTTTTTTAAACATTCAAATAGTTTTGAAAAAAAAAAGATATATATTTTTTACGAAATTGACTCCTATTTAAAATTTAGATTCCTATAGACGGTTAATGTATTTTTCATGGAATTGACGATGCGTGCCTCTTGATAAATGCCATATCAATCGACTTAGATCTTGGCAAAACCCATCATTTACCGCCGAAAATGGTGGAATCTAGCGGAAGGAAATAGTTTGGAAACTCGGAGATTAATTGAAGTATGCTTGGATTCTCATTTTTTTTCGGGAAAAAGGCATTAACAGTTCAGAACTCTACAGTAAAGATTATCTATCATTACCGGTTCTGAATCGTTAGATTTGATATGGTACTTAACAAAAACTAAAGTGAATCACCAAGTATTTTAGGAAATTGAATTTTTCTGATAATTCAAAACTTTTTTAGGTTCGTATTAATGGATATTTGAATTACTGGATTTAAAAATCGTTTTTTAACATATTCGTTTAATTTAAGTGGAAAAATTCATCCAAGTTCAAAAGCAGTACTATTATTTATATCATAAAATGAATGAAAATTAATAGTCGTTCATCAGAAGCAATTTATAATATTATAAAAATTTGAAAATATGTGTGTAATTTTTGGTTGATGATGTGTGACGAATTTTTTTTCCAAATCGTATTTGAAAGATATCCTTAGCAATAACAGGAAACAACAAAAACTATATAACGATTGAACGATAAGATTTATTTAATTAGACAAAAGCACAGAATTAAAAGTAATAGATTAAGTTTAATGAGAATTATTTATAATAGACGAAAATATGAGTACAATGAACACGTAACATGTTCAAATTTTTCAATAATCCTTCTCTTGAATCTATACCATTTCATAATAACGTAATCAGGTCTAACATCAATCATTTTTATGCACTGATGCATTTAAGATTTAATGATCATTTTCTTATTTATTCAAGATTTAATGGTCACCTTATTTATTTAAGTTTTAACGATCATTTGCTTATATATTTAAGGTTTAATTATCATTTCCTTATTTATGACGGTTTAATTATCCTTACCTTAAGTTTTAGCGATCATTTCCTTATTTATTTAAGGTTTAATTATCATTTCCTTATTTATTTAAGGTTTAATTATCATTTCCTTATTTATTTAAGTTTAATTATCATTTCCTTATTTATTTAAGGTTTAATTATCATTTCCTTATTCATTTAAGATTTAAGTATCATTTCCTTGTCCGTTTAGCAATTTGTTTGTTATTCCACTAGATTGGTTGGATAGTGGCCAACTCTTGATTGTTAACTTGATGTATGATTCTTTTTAAATAATGTTAGTAACTGAATCAATTTCTACTTCCGCAATAAATTATACTTACATAAATTTTGCTTATTTATAAAGGGTTCTTATATGTGTATCATTAATTTTTAAACTTACTTATGGAATAAAAATTTAATAGACAAATTCATCTTCTAAATTCACAGTAGTTTGAATGTTACAAATCACATTTCTTAACACCTTCAGTTTATGTTTCCGTCAAATTAAAACTCTTTATTTACAATTAAATTGAAGGGAACCACAGGCTTTTAAAAGTCACTGTAATCAATTGAACATTGGCATTTTTTAAAAAAAATTTGTATTAAAATGGGCAACATAGAAACAATTTCACTAAGTGATTTCGTTTTTTACACTTCAATTACTTTATTAAATTAAATTACTCTTTTAAAGTGATTTTACTATGCTTAATAACTCGAGAAAAAAAAGAGTTAGAAAATATTAATCTAGTTTTTCGAAATAAGAAAGAAAAACAGTAACAGTTTTGCTTGTTTATTATTAAAGAGAATTTAATTTTTTTAGTGATTAGATTAAAATAAAAAGGAAACATTTTGCTAACTTTTTTTCCGTTTGAACCAGGGACTTATTTTATTTTAACATTTTGCTTGAACTTTTAAGATTGTAGAAATTTTTTTTGAAGAAGTGCATGTAGGATAAAAATCCATGGCATATTTTATTTTAATTATCCGGTATCACTTAATGACAACATATTGCAAGAAAAATTGTAACAGCAAATGACAAATGATATAACTTCGTAATTCTGCATCTGAATGTTATTGCTTAACGATCTGAAGATACCTTTCGACTTCTAACTTTTCAATCATATTTTATAAATCTATACACATAGATTCAATTTTAACTTATTCACAATATTCTTCCGGGCTTTAAATGGATTTTGGTTAGAGTAAATTTTAACATTTAATGAATTCTGTTTTGTAAGAAATGTAATATATTAACCATTAACTGACATTCCAATACTTTAATTTAATTAATTAATTAATTAAATCTAAACTGATTTAATGAATAAATCTTAATTAAAAGGAAAGGCTATTCTAAAATGTTCAAATAATTCTGTTATTTTAATGATTGAACTTAATGTAAAGTTATTTTAATGTGTCAGAGTTCTGTATATTTATTTTATCTGTTTTTGGGTAAAATTTCATTTTCTCGGTTGAAATATGCCAGAATCAACAAGTCTAGCCACATAATTTCAAAAGAACAATGTATTGAAATCAAGAATGTGAATAGTAAAAACACCATTTTGGAAAGCCTTATATAATGATAAATGAATTAATTTTAAAGTGATGTAATAACTAATTAAATCCTTAAATAACCTTATGTTTTAGACTCGAAAACTTCAAATTTGATTACATTTCGTATCTAGGGACAAAGAAAGTTTTTAAATGAAAAGTACAATAAAATTAATAAAAGTAATTACTTGCTTCACAGTCAAAGAAATAATCAACATTAACATGCTACATTTACTGTTAGAAAAATAAAAATTTGCAAAGCAAATATCGCAGCCCCCTCTTCAGTAACGAACGACAGATAACAAAAGAAAGAAATTGTCTAACTAAGCAAACTTAGGCAAACTTCGTATCGCTTCCCCTTGCGATCTCACCTTATTTTGTAAAATCGATTAGCAAATGCAAAGACTTGCTACTCTCAATACGCTCAGAAATAATTCAATTGTTACTCCTGGTATCACTTCCATGGCAGGCTTTCTCTTTTAGATTAATTTCCCTGGGGCCTTCTTTTAGGTTTGATTGCTTTATCATTCTTTTCTAATCGAGGCCCCGACTTCGATCACAAGAGGATAGAAACTGTGGAGAAGAGTTACTGCGTCAAAGGTCCACAAGCTGTGACATAATTAGCGCTTGTTGGAGAAAGCGCAAGGTTCACTCATACTTACTGTTTTTAGTAATCATGTACGTAAGAATAAAAACACTTGGATTATTCGTTGCGACTCTTAGAAAAACAACAAATTCAAAGATATTGATGCTTAATTTCGAAGTTTTCACATTGAATTTGTCTAAGGTGAAATTTGTTTTTAATTTTTTTAAGGGATGTACATAATACATTTCTTACTAACATATTGCTTCATCATTCTTTTCTAATCGAAGCCCCGACTTCAATCACAAGAAGATAGCAACTGTGGTGAACAGTTACTGCGTCAAAGGTCCACAAGCTGTGACATAATTAGGTTATTCTTTACAATTGTTAGGAAAATAATAAATTCAAAGTTATTATTAATGTTTAACTTCAAAGGTTTGTCATTGAATTTGTCTACGGTGAATTTGTTTTTAATTTTTTTAAGGGATGTATATAATACATTTCTTACAAGCATATTGCATCATCATTCTTTACTAATAGAGGCCCCGACTTCTATAAAAAGATGATAGAAACTGCGAAGAACAGTTACTGCGCCAAAGGTCCACAAACTGTGAGATAATTAGGTTATTCTTTACAATTGTTAGAAAAATAACAAGTTCAACGATATTAATGTTTAATTTCAAAGTTTTGACATTGAATTTGTCTACGATGAATTTGTTCTAAATTTTTTTAAGGTATGCACATAATACATTTCTTACAAACATATTGCATCATCTTTCTTTAGTAATCGAGGGCCCCGACTTCTATCACAAGAGGATAGAAACTGTGGAAAACAGTTACTACGTCAAAGGTCCACAAACTGTGAAATACTTAGGTTATTCTTTACAATTGTTAGAAAATAATAAATTCAAAAATATTAATGTAAATTTCGATGCTTAGACTTTGTCGACGATGAATTTGTTATTAATTCGGCTATTAAATGTTTATAACATATTTCTTACAAATTTCTTTTTTGTACTTTGTTACATTTCATGTAAAATTAACTTCTATAAGATAAATTTATGCTTTTAAATAAATGTTAATTCAACGATAAAAAAAAATGTATAAAATCGATTAACAATTGCAAAGTAGCAGTGCTACTCTCACTATTTTTTTCTTGAAAAGTATAATATTCCTATTTAAAAAGTTATTTATTTTGCTTTCCATTTACTATTTTTGTAATAATATAAATAAATATTAAATAAAACCAGTTATTTCATTCCTAGTACCATAATATATATAGGCATTTACAAATGACATTTGTTGATATGCATTATTAGTATAAGTACAAACAAATAAAGCTTAAAACAAGTTAAAACGTGAGACGTATTTACAAATTCAGTTTTATACGACAATACATTAATACAATTGCTAATAACAGTCAGTAGATACCAGAAGTAGAAGTAGTTATGATTGAATGTTCTGAAAATTTCCCTTCTGCCAATATTTATCGTTGATGACTCTTTACTAAACCAGACTTTCTCATTTGTTGGACATTCTTTATGTAATGCCACGCATTATATCTGCAGTAGTGATGGATCTATTGTGTCTATGTACACTATTCATCATTATGTGTATGGTCCACAGAATATCAGGCCCCCTTCATATGCCATACTCCCAACCATTTATTTATGTAGGAGACACTTGCAATAGGCATGCAATCATTGGTATTGGACCATTGTTAGAGAAAAAGGTTTACAGATGAGACTAATCCATTTTTTTTTTGCTCTGTCAAAGCAAGTCAACGGGAGCTCTGTCTCACGTTTTCCATTAATGAAATGAAGCATTGAATTTAGATAAAGTGTGTTGTCCGTTTGATAATTTTATGTTCTGCAGAGTATTTCTAAAAGCTAAATAATCCGTAAGGTAGCAATATTTTAAAGCTGATAATTATCTTAATGAGGTTGACTAACATCTATTTCCTCCAGAAAGTTAAATATTTCAGGAAGACAAAGTTACAAGTCATTGCTAAAAGAAATTAGAATTATGAATCTCTAATTCGTTGAATAATGATTATGCGGGTATTTGTAAGTTGAATGAATCTCATTTTTAAATGCAATACCCTTCGTCACATTTGAAAATTACGGAACCAAAGATCTTTTCTTGAATTGGTATCACTAGCCACCATTACATATACTCCATTTTTAATTATATAATTTGTAGCTCCTCGTATTAAATATTCTATACAAAGAGAATTATACTTCATATTAAGTAATTTATTTTTATCTTATGATGTAACTTTATTGACCTTATGTTGTACATCTGAATCTTAAAGACAATGCCGATTAAACAATGTTGTCGAAATTATGAGGAATAAATATGAATTTTAAAGTATAATAATAATGTGAAGTAATTAATGAATAATTAAGGAGTTCTATATTTAATTTAATAAACTAAAATCGAAAATTTATTCGATTAAAATAATAACCATTGTGAAACAAATAGGTTTTAGAAAGTATTTAATTAATAATTATTTTAAAAAAATTAAATAAGTATTTTGAAAGTAATGAACTGGAAGCTGTAAGTTTTTCAAAATAATTCTTTAAAATTTAAACGTATTTTAAAAGAAGAAATTAGTTTTTCGAATTATACGGAATTAACAATTGGGATATGTCGCAGGTATACAAAACGCTTTCAAAATGCAAGCTTACTTCATTACTATGACGATTGGAAACGTTATTTACAATTTCTTCGATTTGCGACTAAATTACTGAGCCTACACAAATCTTTCGATGTCATTTCTAACTACTAAATATAAATGATGTCCCATCTATTGAATATAAAGATTCTATATCTTCATTATATAAATGGACATTTCCTTTTAGATAATTCTATGTGTTTTTCAAAGACATTTTGTAAGAGTTGTTGATAGAAATTCTTCAAGAAGTTTTATTATTGATTATCGATAATGATTGTGATATTTTAAAATCAATAAATGAGGCTGAAGTTGAGAGATGCATTTGTAACGATTCTCTATATCTATTAATGAATGCCGGAAAGATTCGTTAAAATGGCATTCGATCTTGGACTACCACAGAATCCTTTTAAAACTATGATAAGATAACTATTTGATTTAATAGATTTGAAAATTTGAGTCAGTCTTTCACTAATCGAAAATAACGATATTTTCAAAATGCTTAATGTAAATACATTAGTTTAAGTTTTGCAGAGATAAATATTTGTAACTATATCACATAAAGCAACTTTATTAAACGTAATGGAATCGTTTAATCTTTTGAAATCATTTAATTCATTAAGGAATCCTTTTCAAAATTTCATTATGGAATCATTGAATTTCACCATTTATTTTTTTGAAAAATCCAATTCAACAAATTTGTTCAATAATACTAATAAATTCTATTACTTATTTTTTAAATTTATTTGTTATAAATTTTTATTTAATAAAAATAGTATTATAAGTTTTTATTACTTTTTTAAAAGTAGTGTGAAATTCACGTATAAAGTTATCCTGAATGGTATTTTTTTAACATTAGAAAATAATTTTGTTGATTAAAAAATAAATTTTCTGTCAGTCTAAAAATTTTATATTCAAAATAAGAATGTAATTTAAAATAAGAATAAACATAAAAGATGATAATATTCGATGTTTCGAATGTTATAATAACATTCATGTTATATTAACATTCGAATAACATAACATGTTATAATAATATTGGAATCATGGGATAAAATTCTATAACATCGAATTCATTCAAAATATCGAAACATCGAATTCATTCGAAATATCGAAACATCGAATTCATTCGAAATATCGAAACATCGAATTCGAACATTGATTGTAAACATCGAATTAATCGAATAACATTCGATGACATTTATGCTGAAAATTTTACAGTATCCTTAGACACTGAAAATTTCCAACATAAATGTAACTTGCGAAATATTCTAGAGTTATATGGGTTATTCTAATTTAATGTGTCAGCATTTTTTTTTATATTTCCAATGGCAAATTATGAACAGTTACAGCAAAAAAAGAACAACGAAAAAAAAAAAAAAAAAAAAAACGTAAATGTAATGCAACAAAACATGCTGAAACAAGTTCATTAATTAACAATAATGCCAAAAACAAAAACTCGAGGTGCACCACATTTATTTGTGTCAGCATTAACATTTATATAAAAAAAAATGCAATAATTTCTGAATAATTTCTTGAAAACAAAATCTCGTACACATTTATGACAATGAATAATATAAATTTTTTATATAACTTTTCAAATAGCACAGAAGTAATTATTAAAAATATTTTTACCTTAAAAAAAAAATTAAATAATTAAATATTAAATGTTGCCTGACTTGTGGCGACATGCACCGCTGGTGAGCATTAGGACTGAGGTTCAATCCATTGGCTGCATTGTTGTAGGCACTGTTTCAAAAACAGAGAGACACGATGGCATTTGTGATATTCAGCATCTTGCTTCGTTAGTCAGACTATCTGGTGGAAGTTTTCCGATACGCCCCATACGATACGCAATTGAGGGGTAATTTTCCATAAAATTCCTCCCCGTGAAGGAATTGTCCTCCTTCTGCTACTCGAAGTCAAGTCAGACTTTTAACTACGTGTGTTCCATCACACCAGAAGCTACCCCCTTCCCCTCCATCCATGAGCATATTACTCATAAGATGTCCTTCCCTCGATGCTGGGCCACTGAGGAGTAGTCAGAACAACAGCAACAATCTCAGGTCATATTAAATATATTATAGAAATGAATGGAAGGTGAACAGCATCATATATATAAATATTAGAATCATGTTTTCAATGTTAATAAAATTGTACAACCAAAAATATCTGGTTGATTATCGATATAATATCTTTCTGCCTTCATCTTTTCAAAGTTAATGGAATCTGTATAAATGAAAAAACCTTCCTGCCGTACGAAAGAAAGTAATTCAGCTATGAAAAGTATTCAATGCGTAATAAAAAGTTATGTTCATTTAAAAAACATCTGCAGATGACACTTATCAGAGATTTTTGAAACAAAAACTAAGAAGTTTTGCATTTTATTACAGTTACAGCTACGTAAAACAGAAAAACAGGCCTTTAAAAAAAGCTTTTTTTATGGAACATGTAAAATAATGCGAAAAAAAAGTATTTAAAGTATTTCTGATTTTTTAAGGAGGAAAAAATGGGATACGTAAAAAAAGATATTTAAGTTTTCCTGGAATAATTTTATGAGTAAATCATTTTTTTATTATGAATTTATTTTGTTTTTTTTTCCTCGGATGAGTACTTATTCTGCATTTGCTAATCTTAAAATTGACTAAAATTTAATACAAATGATAATTATCGGTAATAAATGTTGAGATAACATTGAATAACAGGGGTAATTAATTATGAACGATCACTAATCAGTGCTTTATTATTAATCACAGGGGTAATTAATAATAAAGCACTGATTAGTGATCTAATGACTGTATCACCTGATTTTGATGATGTATTGTGAATATCTATGCAACTTCTATCAAATTTGTTAGAAATGTCTATAATAGAAATATGATGCTATTTTCAAATGAATATTTTTTGCATCTTTATCTATGGTAAATGTACAAACCTGAGATTACCAAAGATAACTTTATTAAAAAATAGTTTATTTCAAAAATTTTAAAGTTGTACTTAAATTAATTGTAAAAAAGTTGTACAAAATTTTAAAGTTGCAGTATAGTTTAGGTGTAATAACTTATTGAAGAAACAAAAATTCTTCATTTTATATACATTTTTTGAATATGTTATAAAAATCTTCCCCTTCAATATATATATAATTAGTGGTTAGTTCCCGTGAATATATTAGTATGTGATATGTTGTCTTTAAAAGATTATCTCTATTAATTTGTAAAAATATATATACTAATTTGTAAAATCATATATACTAATATGTAAAATCATATATATTCTAATATGTAAAATCATATATACTAAATTTATAACATAAGTGGTAATATATTTTAATTTGGTTTACTAGCTTAATTGTAATTTTTTTTATAAAATTCCGATATACTATGATTTAAATAATAAAAATATCAGCTCATTTGCTTAAAATTTTAATGTAATTAGCATTAGAATGTGTTTTCTTTTATTGGAAAATTTTCATTAAAATGCGACTTTTATATAATGACAAAAAAATTAAACCATTTAAACTCCAAAAATAATGTTAGATAAATTATACGATTTGAATTATTTAATTAGAAGTCAATTTATATGATAAAATTAATTTGAATAGCTATTTTCAAAAAACAAATAAGTAAAAAGGCTTTTTGGGGAAAATTTTGAAGAATTAAGTATTGGGTAGTACTGGATTATTAAATATTTTTAAATATTTTCCAATCAATATACAACTTGAAAAGAAGACACAATTACCTTTTTCTTCAAAAAGTTTTCAAATACTTTAGTTTATGAAAATGAATTGAAGGAAAAGAAAAAAAAAACCTTGGTTATGTGAATTATCGATTCTGAGATTATTTTTAAGCAAGGATTAAGTAATTTTAACTTCATTTCTTTATTTCTTTATTATTATTATTATTTTAATATTTCAAGTTACAATCAGTAATTTTGTTTTTAGAATGTTTCTAGAGTGAATAATTCCTTTCTAAGCAAACCTTATATCCATTAAAGATTGTTAAAATTAAATTTATTTTAAGCAATTTTGGTTCAAATGCATAAAATTGTAAATAAATTTATCAAACTACAAAATATAATACTAATTAGTATTATATTTTTAAGTTTTTTAAAAAACCTCAATGAACTTCAAAGATTAATTTTGCAATGCTTTATTTAATTAATAATTTTGTAATTTATCATTATTTAAAATCAATCTTTTAATCGGAGTACATATTATCGAATATTTACATTTAGTTGCAAAGATTTAAGTTTTTTTTTTAAATTTATAAAAAAAATCTAAATAAATTTATCAAGCTACAAAATGAAGGATTAATTAGTCTTATACTTTAAAAATTTTTAATAAACCTCAATGAATTTGAAAAGTTAATTTTACAATGCTTTATATAAATAATAATTTACATAATTTATTTAAAAATTATTTAAAAATCAATATTTTAACCGGAATATATATTATCGCATATTTATATTTAATTGTAAAAATTTCAGTTTCTTTAAAATCTGTATTTCTTTTCTTATAAACTTATCAAGCTGCAAAATACAGGAATAATTAGTCTTGTACCTTAAAACTTTTTAAAAAACCACAATGAACTAATTAATTTTGCAATGCTTTATTTAAATAATAATTTATATAGTATATCCCTATTTAAAAATCAATATTTTAACCGGAGTACATATTATCAAATATTTATATTTAGTTGTAAAGGATTTAATTTTTTTTTAAATCTATATTTCTTTTCTTATTTTTGAAAGCAAAAAGGGATATGACATAAAATTCTCTTGTTCTTTTCTTTTCTTTTTGGAAAACCTTGTACTAAAGCCCTCTGTTAGAAAGTAATCAATTATAGAGTGAAAGCAGTTTCTGTAATAAAATAAAAAGTTTGATAAACTTATCCAGGAATAAGGATTTGATGAGTAAAAGTGTCAAAACGTGACTAGAAGACTAATTCAGTTCCTGATTCCTATGGATGTAAAGACTTTCGTTAAAAATTAATAATTTGCTTTCCTTTCTCAATAAATAGCATGACATTTTAAAGGATTATTAAATTTATTTTTGAGATTCACTGCCCAATATAAATTTAATATACTCGCAACTATTTAACAATATCATAATTTAAAGCCCTGGGATTTCTTTTAAATGACAAACTACTTACATGAAAATGGTATATTAAAAACAAATATTTCTCTACAGTATTATTACTTCATTAGAAAAAGCAAAAATCTATTCAATATTACATGAAGAACTAAAAGAAAACCATGAAAAGTAATTTTTGAAACTAAAATTACCATGTAATATGCTATTTGTATGGAAATTAGTTAATTAGTTTCAAACCAACAAAATCCCAAAGAACTATTTATTTTGTGATATAATTAAAAATAAAAATTATGTTATTTTTCAATCTGCTGAGTTCTCAAAAAACTTATTAGTTACAGATTTCTTTACATTGTGCAAATTTAATATTTAGAGCTTGGTACAGTATCTTAGTTGACAGTGTGATGGTTTCCCAACTTAACTCGCTCGGTTCTAAGCCAGGCAAGTGAAGACGAACCCAAATCTGTGGGATCTGTACAAGGGATAGGGTTATAAATTTGTTGTCTGGAAAAAATTTCCAATGTGCTTCAAAGGGAGGAAAGTAGGATGAAAACTTCCAAGTGTCATCCTTTTAAAACTGTATTGTACAATGGAGATGCAAAGCAGTATAATCCCATGATGCTCCTGAAAATGCTGAATTTTGGCTATGATAGTAGCTAATATAGGGATTCTTAAAGGATGCGCCAGGGTGCATTGGTGCGCCCTAGAAGATTTCCGGGTGTGTCTTATGGTGTCACTTTGTGAGCCTTTATTTACTTGAGAAATACATGCCCAGATATAAAAATAAATATAGTTATTCTTTTTCTTGTCACCTTTCCCGTTCAGTGACAGCTTTCATTACAAACAAGTGATCTTTCTGGTTGTTTGTTTCCAATTTTCTTCACATAAAAGGTTTTCCAAACGCAAATAAAGCGCCAAAGAAGGTTTTCATGAAACTAGGTGCTGTAACTTCCGTTGTTGGATAGTAGGAGCGTTACCATCTAAGTCATATTAGTGTTAAAAAATTACATTGTTGCCTCTGAGATTCTGCCGTCTGTAAATTGTTGTCTGCGATGTTTACCATCGGGCTTATAAAACGTGATGGGTTAGTAACGGATGCTTATTTTTCAGAAATTTGCATATATTGATCCTACAATTACTTGTAAGTTTTTTAATGCGCTCCGACTGCAAAAAGTCTGATAACCACTGACCTAATTACTTCACGTAAAAATCCCGGTATTTGAAAACAATACAGTTTATTATAAGTAAAGCTCTCGAATTTGAAAACAATACAGTTTATTATTATAAGTAAAGCTCTGGAATTTGAAAACAATACAGTTTATTATAAGTAAAGCACTGGAATTTGAAAACAATACAGTTTAATATTATAAGTAAAGCTCTGGAATTTGAAAACAATACAGTTTATTATTATAAGTAAAGCCCTGGAATTTGAAAACATATATACATATTAAAGAAATTAATTCTTTTTAAAATCTTTTAATTACAGCAGTTTTATTATTATGCAACAAAAAATTAATACTTAATTCATTTTGTTAATTTAATAAATTAAAATATTGAATTAGTATTAAATTATCTAAAGTATTAAATTATTCTCATTTTCTGCTATAAAACATTTCAACAGGTTAATAAATCAAGAAAATTGCAATGGGTTGATTATTGAATGATATAATTTGCTATATATTCCTCCTTGGTTTTTAAAGTGATAATTAAGTTAATATATAATATTAATGTTAATATAATATTTATGTTATTATAATGTTAGTATATAATATTATATTTATAAGTTAATTTGAAAACATCATGCATCTGCAAGAATCAAAATATTTAACGCTATATTGGAAAAATAATTTAAGATATAGCATAGCTTTATTCTGAGTGTTTTCAGACTATATACGAAAATATTTAAATGGTAACATATATAAAAATATTAAATAAATAATTTAAATGGTTTTAATATAATATGCTGTATAAAATGGCAATGAACCACATTTCTGAAATACGACTGAATATTGTATAGCTCCAAAATTGTTTCAGATTTAATATGGATTTGAAATCAAATTTTTGGCAACTTTTGAAAATTTTTTATGAAGAAAATGGTAAAAACTATGCTTTGATTTAATTACACTAATCAAGTATTGTTCTTGCTGAATGTTACATATTTTCTTTTATCTAATTTTGTCATTAAAATTTTAAGAAATCAGCTACGTTTATCGTATTTTCCCTGACATTCTTTGATTAATAAATGTAAAAATATTTATAATTATACTTAATAATATTTTGTTTAAATTTTAATGGATCTTTTAAAAGACTTCTTTAGGTTCATTTGTTACGAAAGCTTTTACAGTTTGACATCAGAAATTAACATAATTTTTAAACAAAATACTTTGTTAGTCAAAAATCCATAAAATCGCAGGAATATATAGAATAGCAATGTCCTTTAATCCTTTTGGCGGTAAATGTATTTTAATGAAAGATTTTAAAAGGGCACTCTGTCGCATTTTTTTTTAGTTCACAGGCTGAAATGTCTTAACGAACTGAACTTTTTGCTAAACTCAAATGCACTGGGTAAATAAGATTTATAATTGTTTTTCTTTGCCTTCGGAAATAATTCTCATTAGTATTCTAAGTCCATCCTTGTAGAAGAAGGAAATTAAACACACAGTACAAATGAAATAACGAAAAACCTTTCGTTCCAAATTAGAAGAAAGGTGGTGAAATAAAAAAAAATGGGAATTTAAAACACAATAAAATAAACACCCCAAAAAATATTTCCATCACCCTGAATTCATCTTCGTAGAAATGTCACTCAAAACTTTTTTCTGAAGTAATTTGATTAGCGAACGAATGAAGGTTCCTATTTCGAAAGTGTCTTTTACGTTTTAAGTTGAAAGGCATTTCTAGCATTCTAGGCCTTTCTGGGATCTGCAGGGACAGCTTACTTCAGATCACAAGGGTTAATGAAAACTTTCTGTCGTCTAATTGCTTCTAAAAGCTTCTTTTGTCGTAGAAGCCTTAAGTAAAGTAAATTTCATTACGTAAAGAAAAAAAGCAACAATGCACTTTTTTTTTAAAGATTTATTTATTTTTGCTTGATGATTTTTAAGCATTATTTATCGAACTACAACCGTGAATCGAATTATTCTTCAACGGAAATGTTTATACGATAAGCTCAACTTTTAAATTTCTTAAATTTTCTTGATAAAATTATTTTAAATAAAAAAAAAGTATTATTTTTTTTGTTTAAAAGAAGTCAGAAATCTATGGGGGTTTTATCAATTAATTTATGGGTGTTTTTTTAACAAGAATTGCAACTTAGGGGGAAAAAAACCTTTTGCCAAAGATATTAGAATTTTATATTCAAATGTTCGTTTAAATTTTTAAAACACTGAATATGTAGGAGTGTTTTCCTATTTATCTAACTACTAAAAAAAAAAATCTTGTTTCCGAAGCTTTGTAAAAAAACTGAAGTGGACGATCATTGGGCTTAATATGAAAATTTTTAAGAAGATAAATTAATAGTATGATCTGTTGATGTTGTGTCTAATTCTCTGAGTCCTGCAGTGACGGACTGACATCCCATGAGTAACTACTCATCGATGGAGGAAAAGGGGTAGCTTCTATTGAGATGGAGCACCCTTAGGTAGAAGTCAGACTTGGAGTTGGATCTTATGTGAGAAATTAATAACAAAAAAAGAACTCAAACAAATTTCAATAATACTTGAAAAAAAAATACATAAACAATACAAACCATGCTTGAGAAAAAAAACTGCATTTAAATCTTAAAATCGTGTTAGTATTTAAGATTTACGAGTAAAATTTTTAAATCAAGCAGCATATCGACTCATGTGTTTTTATTTTTGTTGATATTTATTAATTATTAATGTTAATTTTCTTCTAAATTCAAGAGTAGATTTGTATCAATCAATTAAATTAATGCCTATAAATTCTGTTTTAGTAACAGCTATTACAGCTATTTTTATGAACATAATAAATAACTAATACGTCATTTTGAATTTCATTCGTAAATTAAAAAAATGAATGCAACATTTTAAAATTAGTTCAGTATTTAATAATTAATTTAATAATAAATTTAATTTTAATAAATAATTAACGCATTATTTTTTGTAGTTCGTTACGAACTCTAATTTTACATGAATAACTCAGGAAAACTATTTAAGACACATTACACGGATAATATAGAAAAATAAAAGTATGGCTTTATTTAATAAAATTAATGTAACGTTAACCAAAAATTACAATCAATTCTTTTAGTTTTTAGCTGCACTTTTTTCGACATTTATCACTTCAAAGCATGACAGAAAACCATATGGTGCACACTCTGTCATGACATATTTATATTTAGGAAACATTTTGAGGCATCACATGCAAGTAAAAGGTTTTCACGTCATACCCATCTGCCTCTTGCCGATCCTTAGTTTCTAGAAGGTATTAGAAGTAGGCATCCCACGTCACTTGGGAATCACGTTTCCTGACATATTACGATTCCCTTTGGATCTACTATTTAGCGCTCACAAATAATGCATCAAGTCATTTTCTTAGGGGAATTGATCGAGGCTTGAGTGGTAGAGCAGCTAATGGAGATGGAACCAACCGTACAGCAGAATTTTTTACAATATTATAAATGTCATTTATAACTGTTTCGAAATATATATGTCACGTGCAGTATTAATTTTTTTTTATTATCCTCAGGGATGACTTTTTAAAGTGATGAAATAAAAAAACACATTTAGTTTTTGTGCTTGATTTTATCCATTTGAAACAGGCAATAATCCAGGCAGCTAGAAAAGTAACAAATTTACAAAAAAGTGATAAAAATAGAAAAAAGTGATAAATATATAAAAAAGTGATAAAGGTAAAAAAATTGATAAAGATATGAAAAAGGGATAAAAATATAAAAAAAGTGATAAAAATATCTAAAAGTGATAAAATTACAAGTGATACAAATAAAAAATCATAAAAATACAAAAAAGTGATAAATATAAAAAATTCATAAAAATACGAAGAAGTGCTTTACATAAAAAAGTGATAAATATACAGAAAAGTTATATACAAACAATGATAATATACAGAAAAGTTATAAATATACAAACAATGATAAATATACAGAAAAGTTATAAATATAAAAAAAATTATAAATATACAAAAAGTTATAAATATAAAAAAAATTATAAATATACAAAAAGTTATAAATATACAAACAATGATAAATATGCAGAAAAGTTATAAATATACAAAAAGTTATAAATATACAAACAATGATACATATACAGAAAAGTTATAAATATACAAAAAGTTATAAATATACAAACAATGATAAATATACACAAAAGTTATAAATATACAAACAGTGATAAATATACAGAAAAGTTATAGATATACAAACAATGATAAGTACACAAATTATCACATATATGGCTGTTGATTATTGTTGATAAATTAAAAACAAAATAGTTTCATGCATTCAAGCCATATTAGTTCTAAACTTTCTTACAAATGTAACGAGTTCTAGTACAATTTTCATCATAGTGTCTCAGGAAATTTCTGATTTATAAAATAGAAACAAATGATGTTATATGAAATATATTGTTATTTGACACTTGAATAACTGAGTTAAATCACTGAATTAAAATTATTTTTAGTTAATAATAACTATTAATCTAAAACATTATAGTTTTAAATAAAAGTATTATTTAAACATCTTTTAAATAAAACTAGCACCTACACTCGTATGATATCCAAAGAAATAAAAAAAAATTAGTACTGAAATTTTAAATTATTATTTATATTTAATCGTGCATTTAACCGAATGAAGCTTTGAAGATGATTTATCTTTTAATTTTGAAAACTTTACTTAATTATTTGACGTTTGGTTAAATATTAGTTAAGAATTTTTACACATATTTCAAAAGGATAATATTTGTGGAGAAATATTTCATACGTTAAAAGTATAATAAGTCAAGAAAATGAGAAAAAAGGTCATTTCAGGAGAAATGAGCGATTTTGTTTATGATAATGACAAAAAATATGAATATAATTTAAGGGAAATATTTTATGAAGTACTATATTTTTAAAACGTCGTTTCAGATTACTTTCTCACTGTTTCATTAAAATGAATGCTTTTTACGCTTTCTTTTAAAATATGTACAGTATATTAATTTTATAACTACACATACATCATGCTTTGTCAACGAAAATGAAAATTCTATTTTTTTTTTTAGTTTTTATTAGGTTTTCTTGGTAGTAAATAGATTTTTAAGATGCGACGGAAATTCCTCATTTTATACGAGGGTAATAAATTCCAAATACGACGATGATTCATTATTTGCTGTTATTACATTAATAATTCATAATTATACAAAAATAATATTCAAACAGTTGTAGTAGTTGGTAGCACTTCTATTTTAAAAATAAGTAAATCTTCAATTAAAAAACAAATTGGTGTAAATCTCGTAAACTGTAGTGTACTCAATTATTTAGTTGTATTCTAGAATATATATCAGTTGTATTCTAGATAATATTAAAAGGATTTTAATGATCAATTTTAATTATAAATTCATTCTAACAATAAATTTTAAAGGAAGAATAATGAATTATTTTACATCCTTAAGTTAAAAATATATTTAAATGTAAATAAGTATGTCTGTTCATATGAAATGATATGAACATAAAAATATATCAGTTAATATATCATAATTAAGACAGACATCATCGAATTTAGAATCAAAGAGTATATTGTATTATTTACCTCTATACAATTCTTTATTTATCGAACTATGTTACAACATTAATAGTTACTTAATACTATTTTACATCCTTAAGCTAAAAATATATTTAAATGTAAATAAACGGGTTTATCAATAAGAAATTATATGAACATAAAATATATCAGTTAATATATCGTAATTAAGAGTGACATCATCAAATTTAGAATCAGAAAGTATATTGTATTATTTACCTCTATGCAATTCCTTATTTATTGAGCTATATTACAACAATAATAGTTACTTAATAATTAATACTGAATAGTTACTTAATAATTAATACTGAATAGTTACTTAATAATATTTTACATCCTTAAGTTAAAAATATATTTAAATGTAAATAAGTATGTTTGTTCATAAGAAATTATATGAACATCAATATATCATTTAATATATCACAGTGACATCATCAAATTTAGAATCAGAGAGTATATTCTATTATTATCCTCTATACAATTCCTTATTTATCAAACTATGCTATAACATTAAAAGTTACTAAATTACCAAGTGTTTCTAAAAGTATCAAGTATAATTAATTTTTACAATTAGTGGCATAGATTCCCACGATTAAATTACATTATAAAATTTGTAGTATCTAAATTTTATCCTTCGAGATAAATATTTTTGAATGAATAATAGTAATTCATAGAAAAATAATTACCATCTTTATTTTTAAATATCTGATAATGCATCTCATAGTTAAGCTTCTCATATTTCGCTCATTAATTTAATTACTATACAACAAATCGTATTGAAATTTCTTATTTGAATTTTATTCAATTCTTTTAATATATATTTTTATAATTTCATTCATAAGAAATAGTTATTTTCCATTGAAATATAGCTTTAACCAATGACAGCATTTCGTAAGTTTTGCACGTAAGGTATTCCAATTTCACGATTCACACACCGAATAGAACATTTTATTGAAAGGCGAAACTTATTTTCAAACATAATAAGTATTCTAAGACATATAGCTCAATATCAATATCACATTCTGGGAAGCAGTAGTTTTAGAAAAGTCACGGAAATATCTATTTCGATGTCTAGATACAGGTCTCTAAAATACTTTTTAAATCGAAGACCATGCACCAAATCTTTCAATTTTATTCGCAAGCAAATCAATGATCGCCGAAAATAGGGTATCATGACATAACTTACAGTACAATTTCGAAGCGATGAGGAAGATTAGTTTCCATGTCAGTTAACCCCTTGTAGTTCTGTTTTTTTATTCTAAAGGAGTCTGTAACTGGAGGTTCATGGGGAAAAGACAATTTCTGAACAGTGTTTTTCATTTTGAATGTCTCTGTTTTCTTTCCTTTTTTAAGTCTTAGAATGTAGATACTTTAGTTACGAAACTATATAAGATAGATTTTGTTCAAATATTTTATAGGTAATATTTATAAGAAATAGATATTTTTCGTTTTAATATAAAACTTATACATAGTTCCACATGTAAGGCATTCCAATTTCACAATTCATGCAACAAATAAAGTACTTCATTGAAACCCGGTTGATATTTTCAAGACACAATAAATATTCTAATACATATAGCTGAATATTAATATCATATTTTGGGAAGTTACATTTTTAGAGCAGTCACAGATATATCTATTTCGATGTATGTAACATTCAAAACATTTTTTAAGGGAAGTATGCCTAAATCTTTCAATTTTATTTGCAAGCAAATCAATGATAACCAAAAATACAAGATCATGGCATAACTTACAGTACAATTTCGCAGTGCATTCAGTTAGTAGTGCTTAATAGTTTCATAGAGCTTACAGTACAATTTCGTAGCAGTGTCTATATCAGTTATCCCCTTGTAGTTCTGTTTTTTTATTCTAAAGGAGTCTGTAATTAGAGGTTCACGGGGAAAAGACAATTTCTGAACAGTGTTTTTTATTTTGAATGTTTCTGTCTCCTTTCCTTTTTTATGTCTTATAATATAGATACATTAGCTACGAAAATATGTAAGATCAAATTTTATTCAAATATTTTATAGGTAATATTTATAAGAAATAAATATTTTTCATTTTAATATAGCTTATAGTATCCCATGTAAGGTACTCCAATTTCACAATTCTTACACCAAATAAAACACTTAATTGAAAAGCGATTGATATTTTCAAGACATAATAAATATTTTAAGACATATAGCTGAATATTAATATTACATTCTGAGAAGTTATATTTTTAGACCAGGAATGGATATATGTATTTCCATGTACAACACTCTAAAACATATTTTTTAAAAGGAAGGATGCCCAAATCTTTCAAATTGATTTGCAACAAATCAAAGATAGCCAAAAATACAAGATCATGGCATAGATTAGAGTGCCATTTCGTAGTGCGAGGTTAGTGTCCATTTCAGTTAATCTCTTGTCCTGTTTTTTTACTATGAAAGAGTCTCTCCCAGGAGCTTCACAGGGAACAAAAATTTCTGAACAATCTTTTTATTTTGAATATTTCTGTTTCCTTTGCTGTTTTAAGTCTTAGAATGTAGATACATTAGTTACTAACATAAGATTGATTTCATTCAAATATTTTATAGGTAATATGTATAAGAAATAAATGTTTTTCATTTTAATACAGATTTTATGAGTGCTACATTTTGTACATTTTACACGTAAAATTCCAATTTTACAATTCCTACACCAAATAAAACATCTCAATGAAACACGATTGACATTTTCAAAACGCAATAAATGTTCTAAGACAAATAGCTGAATATTAATATCATACTTCGGGAAATTATATTTTTAGAACAGGCATGGTTATATCTATTTCAATGTATGGATACAGCACTCTAAAACATTTTTTTAAAGGGTAGCACGCCCAAATCTATAAATTTCATTTGCAAGCAAATTGATGATAGCCAAAAATACCAGTATCATGAGACAACTTTCAGTACAATTTCTCAGGGGAAGATTAGATTCCATTTCAGTTAGCCTCTTGCCGTCCTGTTCTTTATTCTGAAGGAGTCTCTCACAAGAGTTTCGCAGGGAAATGACAATTTTTGAACAGGATTTTTTTTTAATTTGAATGTTTCTGTTTCCTTTCCCTTTTTTAAGTTTTATTGCATTATATAAGATAGATTTTATTAAATTATTTTATCAGCAATATGCATAAGAAATAAATGTTTTTCATGTTAATACAGTTTTAATCAGTGCAACATTTTGTAAGATTTACACATAAAATTCCAATTTCACGATTCATAAACCAAATAAAACATTTGACTGAAACGCGATTTATATTTTCAAAACGTAATAAATATTCTAAGACATATAGCTGAATATAAATATTACATTCTGGGAAGTTATATTTTTAGAACAGGCATGGGTGTATCTATTTCGATGTATCGATATAGAAATCTAAAACATTTTTTTTAAAAATGGAGCAAGTACCAAATCTATCAATTTTATCTGCAAGCAAATCAATGATTGCCAAAAATACCAGTATCATGAGACAACTTTCAGTACACTTTTGTAGGGGAAGATTAGTTTCCATTTCAGTTAGCCTCCTGTCGTCCTGTTTTTTATTCTGAAGGAGTCTCTCACAAGAGGTTCACAGGGAAATGACAATTTCTGAACAGGATTTTTTTTATTTGAATGTTTCCGTTTCCTTTACATTTTTGTTTCTTTTTCGAAAGTAGATCCCTTGGTTACGAAGCTATCCAAGATCGAAAAGTTTTCTTTATATGTTTCCTTTCAAATTTCTATTTTTTCCACGTTTAAAACAGGATACGTGAATAGGTGCAACAAAAGGATCGGAAACTCTTTTCCCAGTGTTAAACACGTTTTTATATTTTTACCATGAAAGCAGAAAGACAAATTTTTTTAGTTTGTCCATTAAGAGCTTTTCAGTCTCTCTGCTGGATCTGTGCTGGGGTATTATATACAGTGGTAAAAGATTTCGGAAATTCTTTTTATAACTCCTCTATTTTGATATCATTGATCAATTCGATAATTCCTTCTTTCAACAATGGTTAAATGTACAGGGATTACATTCAAAACTCTAAAACTAAAACCTATATAAATAAATACTGCTGATTTTTTGATTGAAAATGTCTTTTCAGTCTTTCTGCAGGATCTGTGCTAGGGTATTAAATGCAGTGGTAAAATATGTTGGAATTTTTAAAAAATTTTCTTCTATTTTGATACCATTGATCAGTTTGATAATTCCTTCTTTCAACAATGATTAAATGCGCAGGAATTATGTCCAAAACTCTAAAATTAAAACCTATATAAATAAATACTGCTGATTTTCTGATTAAAAAGGTCTTTTCAGTCTCTCTGCTGGTTCTGTACTGGGGTATTATATACAGTGGTAAACGATTTCGGAAATTTTTTTTTATATCTCTTCTATTTCGATATCATTGATGAATTCGATAATTACTTCTTTCAACAATGATTAAATGTGCAGGAATTATATTAAAAACTCTATAACTAAAACCTATATAAATAATTACAGTTGATTTTCTGATTAAAATGTGTCGAATGTATCAGACATTTATATAATAAAAGTTATGCTGTAAAACATTAAAGGGATCTAGGTAACATTTTTCAGTTGGAAAAAAAATATAGTAATAACTATTTTGCTGAATAATCAGAAGTGAAAACCCAAATAATGTTTACTACATTGTATTATTGTATGTTTACTACATTGTATTTCTTAATATTTTTGAATGATATTTCATATTTATTCTTTTTCATATATTAAATAAACTATAAATTTTTGAAAAATATTAATCTTTTATTCAGAAATAGAAAAAATAATGAAACAAATCATTTTATTTGTTTCTATATAAAACCTATAAAATTTTAATTTTATATTGTATTCATATTGGTGCTTCATTTTTTTGGCAGTATTAACAAGCTATGCAGCAAGACAATTGACATTCCATGCTCATTGTAATTTTTTTATCTGATATCGCTGATTATTGCTTTAATATAGTGTTCTGCAATTGAACATTGAAAATATTTGAAGAAATATATATATATATATACGTGCAAATGTTAATATATATACGTGCAAATGTTAAATATACGTGCAAATGTTAAATATACGTGCAAATGTAGACTGTTAAAAAACAATAAAAAATTGTTACAGTTTATTCTTCGTGCTTGAATCAGTTTTAACAAATTGATAGCACACATTTATTAAAATACATTATTTTTACTAGAGCTATTTTTCCAAATATTGAACTGTAATAACTGTAACTATTAATAAATGTTGAACTGTATTTTATTTTCATTTTCTCACATTCAATAAATATTTTGTCAAAGTTGAGCCACAATTTGTCATATATGTCCTTTATGGATTAATGTAATCCGTGTGAACAAAAATAGCCCTTTAAAATATTTATTTTCAAGCACAAATTTTGCTTTGATCAATTCTTTATAATAGAAAAAATTACCTTCATCATTGAAAAGAACAATTTTGCTTTAATGCTACAAAGCATAAATTTAAAATATTGAAAAAAAAAATTTTATTTCCTTCAGTTAAATTGAACTGATACACAAATAAAAATTTGAACTTTAAAATGAGTATCGGTAGACTGAAAGCTATAATCCCAAAAACTCTGCAAATTTTACTTATTACTTCGGCACAAACATTGCATTGTGGATTTATTTCAGCATTTCAGGTAAAAGAAATATTTGCATTTTCACACTCTTATTTATTATTACTTGTCTTATCTTGTGTGCATATAAAATAAAATTTTAGTTTTCCAGAGAAAAGATAACAGATTTCTTATTACTGATTTTCTCTACTTGCTGAATTTTATGTGCAAAATAAAGCTTTGTTCTTAAAAATGAATGTTGAAAGCTGCAATCCATAAAAGTTTTTAGTTTTACCTATTACCTCGGAACAAGAATTTCACGGCTGATTTTAGCTTTCCACTTGTAATATACAATATTTTTAACTGAATAAGAAATTGTATTAAACTTTGCTTTATAACTTTTAGGATATGCCTTACCCTATTTCTTTCAACTAACAATTAGAAATTTCTTTGAAGAAACACCTGGAAGCCCCGAAATATATGCGATTTAACTATCAATTCAATATCAATGATCAGAAAAAAGCTACTACTCTCACAAGATTATGGATGAAGCACCACAAAAATATGAAAATTTCTGCTGAGGGCATTAAAAAATACCAAAAATGTGGCAACTGCCCTGAGGTCGAGCCTCATCATGCCTTTGATTGCCCAGCTGTTGCAGCCACCATACATTGTCTAGACCATCCCTCGAAAGAGAATTTATATTCCAAGCTGGCAATCAACATAGTCAATATTATTCTGGAGCACTACAATATTTAATTCCTTTATATTCTTCAGGGGATACGACAACAACTACAACAATATCAATGATAACAATACAATATTAAAGGCTGAATATGCGATCTAATGGACTAGTAACTAAATCATTTTACTACTGAATATCGATGTAAACAAAAAAAGAATGATATAGAGTTTATTAATAAGCTAATATTAAAAGGAATAAGATGTTTGAAAAAATTCTAGAAAAGTCAAATTTGAAAAAATATGTGCAAATTCTAATCTCTCAATCCCCACCAGCTCAGCTAACTTTAGTTTAAAATTAGTTGATGTATTTTTTCCAATACAATCAAATATAAACTCGTCTTACAACGAAAGTTGCGATTTTTTACGATGAATATATAACATGTACATTCGTCGAAATCAAGTTACCACTATAAGAAATATCACTTACATACTACTATATCCATAAAAGGGAAAATATATTTTTAACGCTGAAATTGAAATTCTTCTATCACTGCTATTCCCTATTTTTCAATCATCCTTTATTCGCTTTGGGAGTATCTAATATCCTTTAAGAATTTTAAACTTTTATGTTAGAGATTGGCTTGAATCTCGTTTTTACAATGCTTGGCAAAAAAAAAAAAAAAAAAAAAAGCAATATAGCTTTTAAGCGTTTCCCCACTAACGGATCTCTTCAATGCATTTATTTCGTAAGGATTGAAAAGACTTTTTATATTCTGTACATTTCTAACTGTGATTTTTCCATCTATCTCATAGTTCTTGAAAAGCAATATATTTCTTCTGATATATTCAGCAATCAAAAATGCTCAGACAAAGTTTCGTTTACGAATAGCAATGCGAATATGAATAGTAATATGCATTTCTACATACTCTAGATCAGGGGTAGTCAACATTTTTATACCTTTTGTATCTCCTCTAGTAGTAAAATTTTCTAACCGCCCACAGGTTCCACAGTTGTGGTGATTTATAAATCAGGGAAGTAACTTTACTTTAGATAGCTTATAAAGAAGTTAAAGCATATAATAATAATTTCTTACCAAATATTTTATGCCGGACTTTCACTAAGTTTGGCAGAATTAATATTTATTAAACAGCTTAACTGTAGTTATTTATACTTCGCATGAATACAAGCATAAAATCTGATGAAGTTACATTTAATTAATTAAACTATTAATGAGATTCCTGATGCCGATGCCATGAATCTAAATACTGGTTATATGGTCAATTTTTATAAGAAAAAACAAAGGTCTCCACTTTTTGAAATCAACGGAAGTTTCTTTCTATGGTTATAATATCATTAACAGCGCTAAAAATTTGATTCCGTAAGATATGAAGTAGAGAAAGGTATCAATAAACTGAATATCATTTTACACATATTTGGATATGACCGGCATTTACAATACTTGAAATTTCTTCTATTTTAAAATTTTAATAAAAACAATTAAATTTAAAAAAAGGAATGTGCTTCAGTAACCCACAAAATCCCTATCGCTCATCATGAAAGGTGGAATGTCCACAAGTGGGCTGTAGGGACCAGGTTGACTACCACTGGTCTGTTCCCACTCATTGCAGTTTGAACGCAAAAAACTAACCCAATTATCTCCCCTTATTAGAGAATGATCGTCCAAAATTGATTCTTCAAAATATAAAGTAGGGAAAGATACCAATAAATTGAATATCATTCTCCACATATTTGGATATGACAGGCCTTTTTAAAGAATGCTTGAAAATATTTCTATTTCAACATTTATAAAAATCCGGGCCTGAATGGCCGAGTGGCTAGCGCTCTGGCGCTCGGTGCCACAGGTTTCGGGTTCGAATCTCGGCGGTGCCATGGATGTGTGTAGTGGTTCGGAATCCACTTTAAACCGTAGATCCCGGCCCTAATAGGATCGTAGAGCGTTGCGGGGGCATTGTTGCTCCACTTTCGTGGCTTATCTTCAAATTACACGCGCCCCCTGGTTAATGCAAAGTGAGTAATGTCTGTGCGGAGCTTGCCTTAAGGCATCCAAGACCAAGCTGTCTAAGTGTTTGCCAGCTGCATTAGAACAAAAAAAAAACCATTTATAAAAATCCATTAAATTTAAAAATGGAAGGTGATTCAGTAACCGACAAAATCCTTACCGCCCACCATGAAAGCTGGAACGCTGGTGGGCGGTAGAGACCAGGTTATCTACCACTGCTCTAGATGATGAAGCAAATGATATTTTCCTTATCTTATGATGACCTCTAAGATCGAAGTCCCAGGGCTCTACCCGCCAGGCAGATTCAGTGCCGATTTATTTGGCTAGTAATCGTGAAAAATTGATTTTTTTTCAACTTCCCACTTGTAAACGTCTGCAAACTGTAAAATAAATTTAGTCTTCAAAATATAGGATTTGGTAGGTCTACTAAGAGGACTAAATTCCTTTAATTGAATTCTGTATAAATTTATTTTGATGTGAATTTTTAGATAACTCTTATATACAGTTAATATAATTTGTTTTATGTGAATCTATTGAAAAAAAAATTGACGAGTTATTTATGCTATGAAGATACTTTGCTTATACTCGTATATTTGGTTTTATGAAGAATATATGATTTTACCTTTATCTAGAGGGAATATACTAAAATTTTTAATTATGTTTACTTAGTTATATCATTCATGATTATTCTTAGGGCGAAATTTATTGCTTTCGTAAGGTTTCTTATATTTTGGCGATAAATTTAGGACCAAGGATCACTGCAATTAATAATTTTCTATTACCATGTTCGAAGAGTTTCCAAACTTTGAGTCAGGGGAATATAGCTAATAATTATTATGCAATCGGTAACTTCCATAAAGTAATTGGAAATATAATCGCTAAATTTGTTTTTTATTGCAAATTTATACAGCAGTATATCAAAATTTTCTAATTGCTCAGGTAAATTAAAAATGCATTATATATATTTTTTAATTTTATTTGAATTAAATACTTATTGTTGCATGAGAAAAAATTCAATAAAATTTTGAATTCAATTTGAATGGACAAAGAAATAAAAATGGGTGTGCAATTTGATCGCTTTCATTTACTTTCAATTTGCGTGTATGTATGCATGCCAATTAAACTGAATTATAAAATTTGCAAGGAAATTATATACAAAAAAATTAAGTTTTATTATCTATGTAAGAATATGGAGAAAGCTCATTACTAGATTTAACTTAATTAAAAATCAAATACATAATCTCGAACTAATTATGATAGTACAAAATTATCCAATGCAAAATGTTAAGATTAATTATTGTTCAAATTTTGAAAACAGAAATACTACTTATATTCATTATTATTGCATTAATTAATTAAAATATTTACATACGCAAATTAGAGATGTCTCGCTTTATTGCAAGCATTAATGACATGTTTATCAGAAAATATTAATTTAATTAAATGTAAGCATTCAAACGATAAACACTTACTTATTTTAGCATAAAGTAAGTCTTATTTCTTATTAAAATAACAGAACTCAGCTTAAATTTGTCAAATTATTTGTAAGATTTCTTGCATTTTGTTAAAAGAGTAAAAGTACTTTGTCATCTAATTTATAAAAACACATGGAAAAGTAAAAATTAGCATACATATATTTTTAATCTTTTCTAGTTTTCAAATTCATCTGTACTTTCAAATAAATTAGTCTCATAAAAAATTTACTTTAAAGTCATTATGATAATTGAAAAACTGAAGCAATTTAACTATAATCAGTAGAAATTTTTATTACTTGAAGAGAAATTTTCTTGAAGAGATATTTGAATTGATGAAGAGAAGTTTTATATAGACATAATTAAAAAAATAATATTCTGAAGCATGAGATGGTAGCCATAATTCGTAATTCAAAATATTCTAATAAACAACTTTTTGCATTTAGTTAATAACGGAAAAGGTTTATCTAGTAAACATGTTGTTCATACTAAAAAGTATATTTTAATTTTTAATTTTTTATTATTTATTTTATTTCGCGAATTTACATTGACCATTTTCTGTTATTGATTTATCAATCTCATGGTATTTCATTGTTGTCAATCATTGCTTGATCTATCATTAATCTTAATGATATAATATGTAAAATATTTTTCTACTTTTCTACTTTGAAAAGCATGAAAAAAAAAATAGTTATATTTTAATTAAAAACCAAACTTCTGTCTAATCAATCACAAACGAATCTCTGAAATGTATGTCAAATTAACATATTCTATAAAATAAAATGAGAAGTAGCTTAAAGTGTTATGTAGTGTATTATAATATTTATTGTGTTATATATAAAAGGTTTTACTATATTGAAAAAATTGAAATCTCTATTTCGAAAAAAAAAAAAAAAACGCCATTGTGTTTTATGCATGCTCTGTAGATATAAGTTAAAGGAAATCAATAAATATATAAAAAATTGCTTTCTACAGTTATCGACAAAATATTTCTATTACATAGGACATTTCATATTGTAAGCCTCCTTTTTAAAATTAAAAAAAAATGTTGACTGTCTTATGATTAGAGGTCATTGCTTACATCATACCAGTTTATTATTATAGCTGCTTGTAATTAAGAAACTTGTTGAACTCTCAAATTATCACTGTTTAGCAGACAAAGTTAAGAAAAATTTCAGTGTATAGGCCAACAATTTTTGGAACTTTTTCTAAATCTAAATTACATGGATCGGCTTACATACGGATCCGCTAATTTCTCAAAAAACATAAGTACTTTTCCATTAGCCGGGCGCAAGCGATCAATTCACCAAATATCACTGAATATAGCACGTTTTTATTTCTTTAGTTTATATTTCTTAAGTTTATGAAAAAAACATTTTATTTAAAATTGAGTAATTTGAAAAAAAATATTTCATTTTAAAATGAGTTATTCGTTTCATGAAACTGAGTTGTGTAACAGTGCTTCCTCTTACGCGATGCAAGAGCGGCCTCTGTGGCGTTCAGGAGAAATGGTCAGTCGATATCGAGATTCTCACCCGAGAGGAAGTACCGGCGTTTAATACAGAGCAATCACGCACTTCTGTAGAGAAACGTTTAGTTTACAGTCTCTTATCCCGAGAGGAAATATATTTAACGCAACCTGCGTAAAAATTGGCCTACAGACTCTCACCCGGAAAAGTAGTATATTCCGCGCAAACCTAAGTATCGGGTTTTCAGATTAGAGGTGGAACCCTTCCCCGAATCTATAATATATTTTTAAATGTGTTAAATATTGTACGTGTGTGCTGTTTGTGCATGTGTAAATAAAGCTGTGTGTTCTCAAACCAGTGTCTCAAGTCTCAACCCAATCATACCCAGTTACAATCCAGCTGCACAACCGACAACACTACAATCTGGCGCTTAACATGGGGCTGCCCGTACTGGCACACTACAGTTGTTTTATTTTTGAAATTGTTTATATTGCTGGTTTGTTGCGTCATCGTCAAAATGAATAATTTGATGTTGAAAGGCTAGCCCGGCTAACGGAAAATTACCAAACTTAGACCAGGAAAAAATATAATAGAATACCGTAAATGATATAAAAATAATATTTAAAAAAAATTACTTGAATCTTTTAACTTAGTGTTTGGATGTTTTGAATGCAAAATTTATGCAAAAAGAATATAGAACCTTAAAAGTCCGTGAAAGAATCCAAGTTTTCGAACAATTTTCCTTCCGTCCATCTCATTGGAATGTCTAGATGCATAATTTCATCACTTTCAATGCTTTGCGTTATAGAATTTATGTTCTCTTAAAACACAAAATCGTTCTTTTCATATCGACTTATGTACATGTTTGGAACTTTGGGTAAATGTTTTGAAGAAAAAACGCATTCTCGGCTTATACACGAACTGGCTTATTTTCGGAAATATAAGATAAATGTTTATGTCAAAAAAACTAGATTAAATTAAGTTTTTTAACCGTAATTAGATTGCAAACATTTGTTTATATGTGCGATGGTTTGGTTTGTCTATCTACGGTCATTTTTTGCACACTTTATGTTAATTAGACCGGGACCTACAGTTTAACGTGAATTTCAAACCACTAATAAACATCCATATCACCGCCAAGATTCGGATCTAAAGCACCAATGGTCAGAGTGCTAGCCAATCGGCCCTCAGGAAGCATATATGTCCGAAAAATAAGGCTTTTGAATGCATGCAAAAGCCTTATTATACTGAAAAATGTCTATTTAAAGGAAATATAAATGAACTCAAACGTGCACGTCTATCTATCTCTAAAAATATTCTAATCTTAAAGAATTATATTTTTTATTAATATTTCTATCTTTCTTAGCATTTATTTTCCAATTTTGAATATTCTTCTTTTCTTCAAACTTCCATTTGAAATAAAGCCGTTGGCTGTTGAAACATGACTGTTCTTATTCTTCTCAAATTCGATGATAACGTGATTATTTTTCTAAAAAAATACAGCAGCTGAAATATAGCCCTTATAAAGTTCTATTTACAAAGAAAAAAAAAGATATATGTCCCATAGTATTCAATTTCCAGATGTGCAAATTTAAATTTAAATAGTTTCGAAAATCTTTTCCGTTCTGTTTTGTTGTGTCAGTTTGTTAATCTTAAGTCAAATACGACTTCTGTTTGAAGTAAAATTTTTTTTTGAAAGAACATTTTCTTAATGGAAAGCTACTAGTACTAAGTACTACTCTTAAATATCGAGTGTGATTTTTTAACAAATAAACTTTTTGATAACATCTGAAGCAATTTAATTCGATATATTTAAATCTACATTTATTTTTTTAATTCAAATAATTGAAATTTAATTTGTATATTTAAAAAAAGATTGTTTCTTACAGATTTGCAGCTATTTTTATTTTATTTTTAGTGTTTATTAATTGCTTTTACTTCAAATTTGATTAGTTAAAACTTGTATATTATTTGACTTTTGTAAAGAATTTTATGTATGAAGAAATGATATAAATTTGATTAAGCAGCAAGTTTGGTTAAATTACAAGAATAAGAAGCATTGAAACTAACTTTTACTACTATTTAACACGTAATAATATTATTTATTTAACAACTACTTAATATTTACAACTACTTATATTAGCTGAAATAGTAAAATATGAATGGTGAACATGATTTAATGTACTAAATTAAGAGACAAAATCATGATATTTTGTAATTTTTTATCAGGTCACTTTTTTCCTAAATGAGCCATTAGATAATCCAAAAAAAAAAAAAAAAATTCCTTTAATTGTCTTCCTTATATAAAAATCGAATGAGATAAATTACTTAAACTCTTAATTAATTAATTAATTAATTAATTAACTATTCTTGTTTCGTATGCTTTTCTTTTAAACGAGAAAAAAAAATCAATCTTTAAATTGTATCATATATACTTTATCTGACTAGTAATTTCTAATATTATAACAAAATAGCTGTTGACAATTCATTGTGATATTATAAAAAGAACTTCAATTTTTGCTTTTCTTGACTAATAGTAAGAAAAGCTAGAAATTGAAAGTAATTCAAATAATGAAATTAACTCTTCAAAAAGATCTTTAATTTCAATTCTAGAGAAATTAACGACAAAAATACCTTTGTGGTAAAGAATTATTATAGAATTATTTTATAATAAAGTTCAAATACCAATTATCAATCAATATCAGCAAGTTTAAGATATATGCATGTAAAAGATCAAAATTTGTATGATTTGTAGAAAAAAAAGTTAATTTATTGGATATATTACGTTTTGAGCGGAATTGACAAGGTTCACTTTGAGACATTACATCAAAGCTTAACATTAAACAAGTAATATAAAAAAAAATTTAAAGTCAATTCCTACTTTTTTTTCACTATATTGCAGAAAGTCCTTTACAAATAAAGTTGAAACTTTGCTTTTATATCTGGCGTTTAACAACACATGCAACTTAAATGTAAAAAAACTGAAATTAATTAATTAAATTTAATTACTGAATTAATATTTGAAAAACTGTATTAACATCAAGTATCATCCACTATAAGTTAAAAAAAATTATTTGAACTTGAGTGGATGAATAAAAAATATTTTATGAACGATTGAAAATTTGAACAAGATATATATGGGGAGAGTGTGAGCTAATAGAAGGAATTGAATAAAGAAATAAATGACTATCTAAACAGACAACCAATGTGAACGTTAAATAAAAAATGAGGATAAAAGATGGAATAAAGAATCTAATATAAGGAAAATTTAAAAATAAACTACAGAAATTTCGGAAGAAATAAATGCTAGTTATCAAAATTTTGCTCGAATTCAAACAGTTTTCCAGGGGTTGCATAACGCTTTATGTAAATATTAATTGCACAATTCAGAAGCCAATCATAACTGGAAAACTCATCTTACACTGATGCAAAAACAAAAGCAAATGTTCATATGATTGGCTACGTGTCATCTGAGTGGGACTTCAAATTGCAACACTCGTACTGAGCTCATAAATTTCGGTCACGTTTTCTTCTGATAACATCACAAATAATTACAGTATTATAAACACACATACATGTATATATACATATTTTCTATGAGATTTATAGTAAAGATATGCTCCTTTTTAATGTTCATGATTTTTTAAAAGAATAAAGTTATTAAATGAGAAAATTTAGGATAGAAGTATTTTGTTGGATAATATATCTAATATGAAAATATTTAAAATAAATAGTTAAAACACATAGTTTTATGAATATATAACAAATATGTAATAACTACAGTGGTAAGTGAAAATGTTTTTATTTATTCTAGTCAAAACTCCTCATGCATCAATTACATTTAAGTACTAATTAAGAATCAAAATTTTTTATTAAATTAAAATTATTGTCATAAACTCTCTCCTTTTATGCTGTTGAGATTCATTTACTTTAAGCATAAGTTATGTTGTTGTTTCTTATCCCACTTGGTCGACAGCAACATCTAGACAAAGTCCATGAACCAGTGTGTCTTTAACCGACGAGTCATGATAAAGGGTAAAAAATGCAGCTTCTTTTTGTCCCCGACCTTGCGGCACAAAGACATGTTTTGTTGTTTCTTATCCCACTTGGCTGGCCAAACCCACGAGCCCATACTTACTCATGATTGAAGGGGAAGGAAGCAGCTTCTGTTTTGAAGTGGAGTCTGAATTTGGCTCCGTTACGCTGCTACAGTCATAGGAGACTGGGACCTACGGCTTAAAGTGGATTCCGAACCACTACAAACATCCATGGCACCGCCGGGACTCGAACCCGAAACCTGTGGCACCGAGCGTCACAGCGCTAGACACTCGACCATTCAGGTCCCAAATTTGTGAATGGCAACGGCAGGCGGTGTTCCCAGGTGGTCACCCACCCAAGTACTGGCCGCGCCCAATGATGCTTGACTTCGGTGATCTAACGAGAACTGGTATATTCAGCATGGTATGGCCGTTGGCTTCAGTTCAGTTCAGAACTGAACTGAACAAAGACATGGGCACCCAAAGGGAGAAGTCTGACTTTATCCCACCTGGTTATTTTGGGTACTGGGTACCCATTTTAGTCGTGTTTTACGAGATGCTTGGGCTACAGTGGAGCTATTCTAATCCGGTCCCACACTGGCATCATACGTTAAAAAACACTTTAAGGTATTAAATATGTAAACTAAATAGTCATATGAGGATTGATTATTCTATTATTAATTATTATATTTAAATAGATAAGATTTTACTACTTCCGTTCATATTTCTATGGTGATATAAATGTTTGTATTTAAATTTTTTTATGAGCTCATCATTGGTACAAAATCACTGATCAATTGAAACTTATAAATCTTACACATTATTATTCATATAGAGAAAAATAAATATATTCAACTCTCTTTTAAAATAAAGTTAATCAGACGAAACTAATTTAAATAAATTTTACTTCTCTTATTAAAATAAAAAGTAGGCAAGGAATTAAATGCTTTGATCATTTATAGTTTAATTGGTTTTAAATAATGATGCATTTACTTTTCAGGAAACTAAATGTCACTTTTAACTTAATTTGTGCTTCAAAATGTGTGTCTTCATTAAAAATTATACTCGATTTAATATCTTTTATATTTTTCTAGTCTTTTGAAACAACTTATTTAGGGACGCATGCTTCAATTAATCTCAATTACCGTTTCTTCGATAGAAAATTCGGCTAATTATATTCGTTATCGTCTTAAAGCCCTCGATTTTAAAGATATTTTTTTAAATTATAAATTTTGGACTGAAAAAATTACTATTCCTTATTATAAATCCGAAAGTTATCCATTATCTTCAAATCTGTGTTTTTTATTTTTGTGAAATAATGAAACATTATTAGTTTTAAAATTCTTCTAAGTTCAAAATCCTGTTCACGATATTTGAAAATGTATTCATTGTAAAATGACCTGGTATGAATTATTTTATATTTATTAGTTATAAAGTTATATTTATCGTTGTTATTATTTTCTTATATAAACTGATGCTTAAGGTATGAAGTAATACATATGTTAATTATATGCAGTTGTATACTTTATGTGCAAATATTCAGGATTATAGAGGTGATAAAAATATGCATTAGGAGTATAGTTTTATATACACATATGTTAAGAAATACAATCTAAAAAACAACACATTTATACATACATACATATGTATATCTCTTCCAAAACATGAATTTCAGAACAACAAAACTCAAACAAATATAACATTTATACATATATATTATATTTCTATAGATTTCCTCGCTATGCGAAACAGCTTTAAACGAGGTAAAATAATAAGAGTAGGTGAATCAGAACCGAGAATAAGAAAATTTATCAGTTCTTTTTTTTTTTTTTGTGATATTTATTGGTAATATAGATTTTTATTCATAAGACAGCGATGATAATAAATAAAAAGGTACAATAATTTATGTTTATGATGAGAAAGTTTCTTCCTCATTTTGAAATTTTTTGTTCTTTTGATGTCATCTAAAGTCGTTTACATTTTTCTGTTTCATTCAGCAAGTAGTTGTCTATAGCAAGACATCGCATCAGCCTTTGAACTCATCATCTTGCCTAACTTCTATAAAAATTTAAATTATTTTATATAAACTGATCCATAATTTCCCCTATAGTGGCTAATCCTTTTTTTTTAAAAAATCCATTAAAAGTTCATTTTGCTGTTCATTTTCAGAAACGATAATTTTGTCATCTTCGTGGACATGTTCCATTAAATCTTTAAGATCATTGTTGGAAATGCCTTCATCAGTCGCAACTCTTAATAATTTTTCAATATTCTGTGCATTTATATTATCCTTAGCTCCGACCATACATTCTTTCATACTAATTTTATTGGTCCCCTTCTTCCAGGAAGATTGATATCATAGACGTTATTTCAAAATTCTCTATTGTTTATCTTCTCCATAGGTTTTATCAATGAGTTGTAGGAATGTTATATATATATATATAACATTCCAGCATGAAAGCATATATTCCAGCATATATAACATTCCAGCATGAAAGTATGAGATTCACATGTAATATTTTTTATAGTTTATCCACGAAGAGTTAATATATTTGTACTATGTATACATATTAGTTTGCCTTTCTTTTTTTATCCGAACATCTTATATTTGCTATTGCAACTGCTTCATGTAACTTGCACAAGATAATAAATAAATGAATGAATAATTTTTGATCAAATGGTCAATCGCAATAAATCATTTTTGTATCTAACGAGAAGTATAACAGAATACTATTGTGCAATATATGTTATTGTGTATATGCTATATGCATTGCGCTGCATGCTGTTGTGCAAGAATGCTATTGTATAGTTCTCTACTTTTATTGAATGGTGTCTTAGAGTGACTCACAGAATCTGCAATTTAACACCAAAATAATGACATACATTGATTTCTTTTCTAGCATATTTGAATGTCATATACTTTAAATGCAGCAATTAGGTCCTTAATTTGAACAATACACTAGCCTGCTGCCCGCTTAAGACTAGATGATCTACAATCGTTAGTGGTCCTCACTAATCATGTCTAAATCTTTCAATATAATAAGGAAATTTAAGCAGATATTTATGAAAGAATAATAAAATAATTCTTTTCATTTTACAGTTAGAATCCAAACTTTACCAAGTATAATGAAAAGAAAGAATTAGTTATGCATGTCATTTGTCCAACGATACTCATTCTATACAACCCTTTTTCCCTTATTTCTATATGGTATTTGCTCTATTCATTTTTGCGTTAGCATGTTTTCTTCATCTTTTAAGTAAGAAATATTGACTCTGTATACTGAATTTCATGTCTCCCAGGTTATTTCTTGCAAAATAAATGAATAAAAACCTGTCATTGCTTAAGTTTTACACTTCGGTGTATTGTTTACTTTGTTTTGTTCACATTAAATTTAATTATATAATTATACTAATAAAACAGCCTAGTTACCAATGAAAATCTCAGATACTTCATAGAAAATGTCTTTTTTCTCGAATTATTTGTTAAAATTTTAGGAAATTTCGTATGTAGAAGAGCAAAATCTATCGCATATTCTCCATTAAAAGCAAACATTTAAAGGAGAATATGCGATAGATTATGTTCTTCTGCATGCCCTAAATTTTAATAATTCACCACTATACGAAGAATGAAGATTTTTGTATATGGTACGGCAGGGAATTATAATAATGGTTATTATATGTCTTACTTTATCAAAATTAGCATAATTTATAATATCTGGCAATATAAATTTAATATTTTTATAAAAACCCAACTTGTTAATTTATTTAAAATAATGGAAAAGGTGTTTACAACAGATTGGGACATTGAAAGTAGTGCTGTAAAATGTGTAGAAATTCAAATGAAAAGAACGGTTTTTTTTAAAAATAGTACCTTAAAAATTTGGATCCATATTTATTTTTAATAAACTGAAATTTTTGTTATAAATTTAAAACAAAGGAACTTATTTTAAATCGAATACATCATTTATCATTCAATAAAAATAAAGATATATTAGTTTCTGAGATAATACAAAACTATGCTTTATTATGTATTAAATTCTGGTATACATGCATAATATGCCAAAAATGATAAGATGCATGGAAATTGCGTAGGCGTATTGTTATATGAAAATACAATGAAGTATAAATTGAAGAATACATAGCTTTATTTGTCTAGTATAGAAAAATCAGAGAACATATATCTGCTTTGATTAAATGGTTTTAAAATATATCACTCGAATCAGTGCTCTTTCTACGGAAACTCAAAAATGAGGAAGTTTCAGTCGAAGAAGATTATAGAACATTTTTAGATTTTAGAAAAAAATGGTTGCTGAATTTCTTTGACGAAAGTTATTATATAACTTTGGTTTAATAATACACCAAGAAAACTTTCTTGGAGATGTAATCCGTTTAAGTTACGAATGAAATATTGGCTTCTTATAAATTTAAATCACATTTTTAAAGGGAAGAAATCATTCATGAGAATAATGAAAGTAAAGAAAACTAACAGAATTCAGAATCACTAAAAATATTTTATGGTAACTATAGACGAGAATATTAAAATAAGACACTCTTAAAATAAAATACTTATAGGTTTATATACGTCAAATACGCTGTTTTTCAATTTTAAATTTGAAAATCCTTTTTTCTTCTCTTGTATTTACATTTTATTACAATATCTGCGCAATTATTTATTGTCTTGAAATAAAACATGCATGTTATTCATAGGTTTGGAATCAAGTTTTGTAACTTTATAAAATTTACGGTTAATCATAAATGTTGGGTTATAAATTGAAAAACATAGCTTTATTTGTCTAGAATGTAAAAATCAGAGCACATATGCCTATTTTGTTTAGATGGCTTTAAATTATATCACGCGTATCAATGCTTTTTCTATGAATACAATGCTTTTTCTATGCTTATCAATGCTTTTTCTATGCTTATCAATGCTTTTTCTATGCTTATCAATGCTTTTTCTAACACAAAAAGGAGGAATTTTTAATCAAAGGAGATAATGGAATATTTTTAGAATTTGGAAAAAATGGCTACTAAATTTCTTTGAGGAAAGTTATAACATATGTTTCTTTTAAATAATCCAACATGGAAATTCGCTTTGGGATGTAATATGTTTAAGTTACATATCAGTATTGGCTTTTTATAAATTTAAATTATGTTTTTCAAAAGGGAGAAACAGTTTATGAGAAAAACGAAAATAAAGAAAATTCAAGAGTACAGAATCCCTAAAAATATTTTATGTTAACGGTATGGCATTTTATGGTACAGATGAGTTTAAATTCAGAGATTCATAAAATGCTCATTTATTTTTGCATGTCAAATACTTTGATTTTAAATGTTAAATTTGAAAATATTTTTTTCTTTTCTTGTATTTACATTTTATTACAATTTCTGTTCAATTATTTATTGTCTTAAACTAAGACATGCATGCTATTAAAAAAGTTGGCAACAAATTATATTACTATATAATTTAAGGTTAATCATAAAAGTTGGGTTATAAATTGAAGAATACATAACTTTATTTGTTTAGCATGTAAATGTCAGAGCACATATGACTACTTCGATTAGATGACTTTAAATTATATCACGCGAATCAATGTTTTTTCTATGGAAACACAAAAAGGAAGAATTTTCAATCAAAGGAGATATAGAATATTTTAGAATTTGGAAAAAATGGCTACTAAATTTCTTTGATTAAAGTTATGTTTCTTTTAAATAATGCATCAAGAAATCTCTTTTTGGGATGTAATCTGTTTAAGTCACGAAACATTATTGACTTTTTACGAATTTAAATTATGTTTTTTTAAAAGGGAGAAATCCTTTATGAGAATATTGAAAATAATGAAAACTCAAAAGAGTTCAGAATCATTACAAATATTTTATGGTAATAAAAATAAAATGCTCATAGGTTTTTATATGCCAAATACGCTGTTTTTAGATCTGAAATTTTAAATTTTTTTTCTTCTCTTGTATTTACATTTATTACAATATCTAATCTTATCAATTATATATGTCTCGAAATAAAATAGACATGCTATTGAAAAGTTTGGAATCAAATTTTGCAACTTTATAAAATTTACGGTTAATCGTAAATGTTGGGTTATAGTATAAATGGAAGAATACATAGTTTTATTTGTATAGCACTTAAAAATGAGTACATACTAGTATGTCTACTTTGACTAGATAGCTTTAAATTATATCATGCGAATCAATACTTTTTCTAAGGAAACACAAAAAGGAGGAATTTTAAATCAAAGAAGGTAATAGAGTATTTTTATAATATCGAAAAATTGCTACTAAACTTTTTTGAGAAAATGTATAATACATATTTCTTTTAAGTAATACATTGAAGAAATTCTCATTGGAATGCAATCTGTTTAAGTTACAAATCAATATTGGTTTTTATAAATTTAAATTATGTTTTCTAAAAGGAAGAAATCATTCATGAGAATAATGAAAATAAAGAAACTAAAGGAGTTCAGAATCACTAAAATATTTTATGGTAACTATAGATGAGAATATTAAAATCAGGCAATTTTAAATTTTTATACATCAAATACACTGTTTTTTAATGTTAAATTTGAAAATATTTTTTTATTGTCTTGTATTTACATTTTATTGCAATATATGTGGAATTATTTATTGTCTTGAAATATAACATGCATGTTATTGAAAGGTTTGTAATCAAATTTTGTAACTTTATAAAATTTATGGTTAATCATAAATGTTGGGTTATAAATTGAAGAATACATAGCTTTATTTGTGTAGCATGTAAAAAATAGAGCACATATGTCTACATCGATTAGATGTCTTTAAAGTATATCACAGGAATCAATGCTTTTTCTACGTAAACACCAAGAGGAGAAATTTTCAATCAAAGAAGATAATAGAATATTTTTAGAATTTGGAAAAAAATGGCTACTAAATTTCTTTGAGGAAAGTTATATCATATGTTTCTTTTAAATAATCCATCAAGAAAATTCTCTTTGGGATACAATCTGTTGTCATCATGATTAAGTTATAGTTTGGGATACAATCATGTTTAAGTTATGAATCAGTACTGGCTTTTTATAAATTTAAATTATGGTTTTTAAAAGGGAGAAATCGTTCGTTCATGAGAATAATGAAAATAATAAAAGCTCAAAAGAGTTCAGAATCACTAAAAATTTTTTATGGCAACGGTATGGTATTTTATGGTATAAATGATATTAAATTCAGAGATCCATAAAATACTCATGCAATTTTGTATATCAAATATTCTGCTTTTAAATGTTAAATATGAACACTTTTCTTCCTTCTCTTGTATGCACATTTTATTACAATATAATTACCATTATGTAACTTTATCAGATCAAATTTAATTATATAATCCAATTATGTAGCTTTATAAAATTTACGGTTAATCATAAATGTTGGGTTGGGACTGGTTGATCTCTCTTAATTTGCATCGATATCAGATCACTTCCATTAACTCTCAGTTTATGGTGACGAAAAGTAAATTGCAAATTCAAGAGTTCTAAGTACTCTTGTCTTCAAAAGACGAAATATGATTTTGTAAGGGAAGACAGAGGAAGTAACTTCTTCCGTGAAGAATTTAAGCGGATATTGCTCCTAATTTATGTATCTCACTTGAAAACCCCCAGAAATTTCAAATCAAACAATCCAAATTGTGATACTTTAAATTGATATTGTGAAATAATAGCTTAATCGACTTGTGTTTTTAAAAAGTGATTGCAGCGTATATCCTCAGCAAGAATAGGACCCTCGTTTCTTTTCATGATGACTAGTCGCTAGCCCTCGACTTTGAAGTAAAAATTCTTTCTATTTTTGCTTATAATTCATTCTATTTTTGCTGATTAAAGTTAGGTATTCCTAAGATTATATCATAGTATGCTTTTACGTTGTATCAAAAATAATGCTTCTTATTAAAATAAATAAAAATAAATTTGGAGTCTCCTTCTCTTGCATTTCCGAAATATTTTCACTAAATAACTCATTCATATTAGAAGCGCACAAGAGGGCTCTGGTTGGAATCCACTGGTGACATCCTTTGCGATCACTGCTTCCAGAAATGAGGAGATTCGATGACGATTGTGACAACTTGAGTCTTGAATTGACGTTTAGTGTGTCGTCTTGAATTGACAATTAGGTTGCCTACTGAGAGTTTTGGGTTTTTTCCTATATGATATGCTAATGCAGGGCAATAACTTCCAAAAGTCCTCCCCAATCCCAATGCTCGCTGATTATCGTTTGTGGCATGCATAAGTGGATCACAAGGCCCACTGATGTTCAACAAAAATATTAGTAAAATATGTCGTATTAAAACTACTGTTTAATAAATTTTATAGGTAATCAGAAACAAAAAAGATTAATCTGTTTCTAAAAAATTTGAACGCAAACGAAAAATATTAATTAAAAATATCAAATAATGTATATAAATGAAATATATGTATATGAATCAAATATATAGTCATAAAATAAAACATCTGTACTCTAGCTTTCGATATTTAGTATAAAACCATTTTTTTAAAAATAAATTATAAGATCAAGATGCTTTCATTTTTTTTTTGTCAAACGCCTTTGGAGGGATAAAAAATTTCATTTCAACTCTTGTTAAATATTTTTCTAGTGGTAGTTTCGAGATTTTACATTCTTGATTTATTTAATTAATTCAGTCAATTTTAAGTGCTTTAATTTACTGTAGATAAACTTGTGTTTTAATTTGCTAAATGTTAATCGATTAATAGATTCAGTGTCCATTCCTTGTTTATTGAGAGTGTATTTTGTTTGTTGAACAAAATGTTAATTATCATGACAAATACTGATCAGAAAAACTCAATCATAAATAAGAATATCAATTGCATCTTTTTTTACAGAATTTTATTACGAATTAAGAAAACGTGACAACCATTTACATTGCTTATTTTATCATTTAATAACATTAAAGATACTTTAGTTTCTGAAAGGTCGTGGGTTCTGTTTGACTAAAGTTGAGTTGTGTGCTACAGGTTCTGGTTTGATAAATGAATAAATTCGGTCGCAGTTGTAACAGATGGTGTTATATCGATAGATGGAATGCTATTTGATGTCACCAAGTTATTTCTTCGTCCACATTTGTGGGCATTTATCATGTTATCAAGTGAAATTGTCTCGCATAGGGAAAAAGACCTTTTAACTCTTACAAAAATAATTAATGTTTTAAAGATTTTACTTGATTTAACATAACTTTAAAGTTAATCAAAGTGTAGAAAGTTATACCTTTCATACTAGGGAAACTTTAATTCGAAATAATTTTTAGTTGCTTAATGGTTAACCTGCTATCTCAAATAATAATTCAGAGAGACCTTGAGACTTGCCTTGCACAAAATTTGAAAGCTGAATAAGTTCCACAAGAGTCAAGAATGTAAATATTTACCATCCGAACCACCTCTATATTTTTTTCCCAAGTTGAAATTTCTTAAGAGGGAAGTCTTATGGGATTTTACTTTTTACCTAGTTAAAATGAAAAAAAAAAGTTTTTAAGCGTTATTCATTTCCAACTTTAAACATGTCAATAAATACCGAGTAAGTCTTAAAAATTTCTTTGCTAGAAGTCTGGGCTTTTTTCTATACATCTTTGACCATTCGTAAATATGCATGGAGAAAATAAAAATCTTCTATTTCGGTCAGCAGTGCACTAATGCTGTCCTGAATTAAGACAATAACTGTTTTATATTTCGTCTTAAAAAGGAATTTTAAATAAAAAAATTATACACATTTGGATCTCAATAATTAAGACATATAACTCCTTACTTTTTATTATACATCTTTTCATTCTCTCAACTAATATTTAATGATAAAACTATAATCCTTAATAAAATTTGGATTTGTAGCGAGGGACTTAGGTCAAGCGCTTGGTATTATAAATTAACTGCAACAGCAAACTTTGCTAAATATACCAATTTCTAGATTTTATATAAAGGGTCTAGAGTGTCTTGTTGGGTGTACTAGAGATAATTTTATATAATGAGACTAGAGTGTCTTGGTAGATAACTCATCGAATTGACTGGAGATAGTTTTATATATAGGGCCTAGAGTTATTTGGCTTATAACTCGTTGGGTTTGTTGGAGGTAGTTTTATATAAATGGCCTAAAGGGACTTGGTGGATAATTCTTTGGGTTTACTGGAAATAGTTTTATATAAATGGTTTAGACTGTCTTGAAGAATAAATCATTTTCTAGAAATAAATTTTATATAAAGAAACTAGAATGGCTTGAGGGATAACTCATTGGGCTTACTAACTGTATGAGTTTGGTCTGAAACTTGACTGGAGAAGCCAAGAAGAAGAATCCGTAGTCTGGAAAGTCCTCCGTCAAGCTAAGGAATCTAGCAGAATAGTGTAAAATCCTTAAAAGACGCCCCTGGAGATGTTGATTTTTAAATTACAGTAGCACAATGGCGATACAGCATGGTAGGCTAAGAGATAGCTTATAACAATTCATTATATATTTGCTATTTCAGTAGCTGATGATATACAAAGTGCCTGGCGTTTGAAAACAACAACGCATTTAAAAATGTACCAATATCATTGAAATAGTTCTTATAGTTCAAACTTATCTTATATCACATGAAAATATAAATTTAACATTAATGTTGACATAACTAGGTCATTAGTATTAGCTTTGATTTTATAATCTTTTAAAAACATAAATGTATAGAAATATTTGTTTAGATAATTGCATAAAAATTAATTTAAAAGCGTGTTGATTATTAAGTCAGGCATATTGAATGCATTCAAAATCTTTTATTCTGATAAGTGAAAAGAGATGGATGCGTGTTCATCCTTTGGGATTATTGATAACTCTAGAAACGGTTCTGTTGAGCAGATTAAGTTGAACTGTTGTTCCCTTATTTTCATACAAACCGACAGACATAATGAGATTTGTATTGATTAATTATTAGGAATTAAATGGAATTTTGAGTGAGAGCCATTTATTCGACTATTTCAATAATAGAATCTAGGAAAGGCTTAGAGGCTTAGAAACTAGACAAAATATATTCAAAACTTTGATAGAGAATTCTATTAAACGAATAACGAATGAAAGGCAATCAATTGCTAGTATAATTGAATTAAATAACTCATGTTTCTTAAATTATTCTGATTTTTCTTAAAATAACAAGTAAGATGTTAGTAAGTATTTTTTTTTTCTTTTTTCCATTAAAATCAGTTTTGATCATACTTGCTTAATTTGTTTGTTTATTTGTTTCCAGCACAATAGTAAAGATAAAATAATCAGTTAAATTAATAATTAATAATTTAAATTAATAATTAATAATAATGTATTAATTATTAATAAATTAATAATTAATACTGAAAGTTATTAATTAACTGAAATTATTAATTTTGCTAGTTAGTTATCTTTAAATATTAATATACATTTAAGTTAATTACCGCAAATAATTTTGTTTTGTACTGATTAATATCAATATCCTGCATATTTATTTCATTGGTATTAATTTTCAACAAAAATTAAATTATTTTTTTGGACAAATTCCTTCTGGCTTTCTTATAATTTTTATATAATGCTACCTCATTTTTAATATATTTATAATTTTATTTTCAATCATAAATTTTAGTGCTATACATTTGAACGTAAAACTGAATACTGATCATGGTACAGAATGAATCTCGTAATAAATTTAATAATAAATACCACAGTCTTCTTAGCATGGTATATACTTCACTAATAACAAATAAACTAAAAGGGAAAATTTATTGTACCGAATATGTTTATGACAAATAATAAATGTGTACTTCCCCTCAACAATAAATAATTCTTTATTTATTCTTTTTGTATGAGAAAGCAAAAAGAAGAAGATTATTTTATTAATTTATTAGTCATGGATGGATATTTTATTTGCAAACAGTTAATTCTTAAGGTAGTAAAATGTCCTTATTTCAGCAATGGGATTTTTTTCGAATGCCGCACACTTTGAACAAATCGGTAAACTATTTTATTCACCATGTAATTTAACGCTTTACTAGCAGAAATATAAGAGATTTAATGTTGTCCAGGGTTCACTACTGACGGGCCTGCTACAATATCCCACATTGTATAAAAGCAATTTTAAACGAATACGCTTAAGAGGGCCTCCTATTAATTGCACCCTTTTCCAGTCTAAAAAAAGATTATTCTAGCCTACAAACTTAACATGCCTATTCCTTGTAAAGGTTTAGTTTGGTTTGTCCCTTTACCGTAATTTTTTGCACACTTCGGGCTAATTAAATCGGGACCTATAGTTAAGCATAGATTCCGAACAACTAATAAACATACATGACAACCCCCAGGATACGATATTCCTGGTATAAGAACGGAAATTTTCATTTCGTCATAGCTTGTTTGCTTTTGAACCAAACATCCTTGCCATGAAACCCAAAATGTTATCCATCAGACAACTCCACTCCCTAAATATAAGCAGCATTTTATTGTGAAGCCAAAACAGTTAAATTTTGATAACACTGTAGGTAGTAACTCAACTAAAATTTAAAACAAAATAACAATAAATAGCCAACATCAAAAAAAAAATTAGTATTTTCAATTTCAATGTTTGCATAATTTTCCCATTGCTAATTTTTTATTTATTGTAGTCACATTTCAGGTATCCCAACTACCGAAAGAGCAATAATCCTGTTAGGATATCCAAATAAATTGCCATTTTTTCCTAAAGATCAATTTGCAGTGACTTAGGCAAGTGTCTTTTATCGCCACCTGCAACGTTTCTTCGAAACAAAATGCAGCAACTTAGATTCCAGAAATTCCCCGATTTCCCTGTCTTCCATGGAAGATTAGAGTGCCTGCGACTTGAGACAGATAAAGAATTCCTGGATCGAAATACAATATCGCTTAACTTTTCCTTCTTGTTGAGACACTATCAGGCAGAAATGGCAGGGCATTTTTTCGAACGATGTGGGCATTTGATTGGAAATGCTGATATATATATATATATATATATATATATATGTTGAATCTGCTGGTCATATCGCACCTATTCTGTATAAAGTTGAATCAATTTTAAATTTTTCTTAAAATGCATTCCTGCACACCTATGAATTGTTTACTTCTTCTAAGATTGTATTTAGGAATATTAATAGTAATTATCTTTTACGAATATATTCGACACCATGTTTTGTTTTTATTTTTACCTTTTGTTTAGAGAACATTGGTGCGTTGTTTTGAGTCTTTGTTAAAAGTCTTTTTAATTGAAATTTTCACATATTTTTCTGTCTTTTTTTAAAAAAATTAATTAAAAAGACTTTTTAAAGTCGTAATTTAAAAAACCTTTTTGAAAATCGTAATTTAATTAAATAAGTAAATTTAACTTAAAATCTTAATTTGAGTACTTAAAATACTTATTTATAATCAAAATGGTACAAATTATAAATTCCAGCAGTTACATTAGAGAAGGTGTTCAGATATTGTTGTAATGATTTTGAACATATATATAAACATATATAAAGATAATTTTATTTCGTAACATATTCAGTTTGATAGCGTCTTTATTCAACTGTTTTATTACAACTTGATTTCCAAGATAAAAGAGCTTCTCTCTCAAAGGCAATGTTGACTTATTTTTACTCCTCCATATTTTTCCATAGTCCATCTGGTAGAGACACTATCTGGGATGCCATTTATACAGAGCTTGTTTTAAAAGCCCAAATACACATGTGTTTGCGTGGGATGTATTTAAACGGAATAGCCTCAATTCTGGTTTTCTTTCTCATTTTTTTTCCAAATATAAGCAATAGATTTAGAGATATGATTGGTAGTCTTATCCGGATAAAATTTTACACAGTACAGATTGTGTATGTGGATTGGAATGTCTTCTTTGAAAACAGATGTTAAACATATTTCTGACAGCAATTCGAGTTAATTTTGACATTTTTTCTACTTTTATAATATTAAATTTTCCTTTATAATGGGATCCAATAATAATAGCGATTCGATAGCAATTCGAGTTAATTTTGACATTTTTTCTACTTTCATAATATTAAATTTTCCTTTATAATGAGATCCAATAATAATAGCGATTCGATAGCAATTCGAGTTAATTTTGACATTTTTTCTACTTTCATAATATTAAATTTTCCTTTATAATGGGATCCAATAATAATAGCGATTCGATAGCAATTCGAGTTAATTTCGACATTCTTTCTACTTTCATAATATTAAATTTTCCTTTATAATGGGATCCAATAATAATAGCGATTCGATAGAAATTCGAGATAATTTTGGCAGTTTTTGATACTTTCATAATCTTAAACTTTCCCTTATAATAGAATCTAATAATAATTATAAAAGTTATATATATATATATATAATAAGTTATATATATATATATAATATATATATATAATATATATAATAAGTTTTCCTTGTTTTATCTGTAATAACATTTTAGTTCACTTTTCCTCTTTTTCAGTAATTAATCGATCTTTTTCTATTGCAGTCAGATAAATATATACAAACCTCATCAATTGTAAACATATACATATATTTTCCTACCAAATATATTTTCTACAAAAATTTGCTCATAATATTAGGCTGATAAACATGTTTTGGCGTTAGCTGGTGAACACCATGCATTTTTGTTTGATTAGCTTGGAATTAGATTTTAAAATTTTGTTTACAGTTTCTAAGGATATGCACAAAGATTTTGCGATAGTTATTTATGATGTTAGGGGGCGGGGTAGGATTCTCTTTTTAAACTTTATATGCAATTTTGTAATTTTTTACATTTCTTTCTTTTTTATTAATTATGCCACTTATTTTACATGTAGAGATACTAAAATCATACTTTTCACATACTTTCTTAATAATTGAATGAAAATATTTATCTTTATAAAGAGCGAAAACATAGTCTTCAAAATATAATTTATTTTCCAGTGACATATTAATAATAATTTAAATGATAATAATAATGCAGTCGAATAATTTTAAGATGCAGACGAGAATTAAACTCTATTCCCTATCCTATTTTTTAATTAGAATTTAAAGTTTGATTAGTAAGTTTATTAATAAGGAAGTTTTGCAAGAATGTCTTCCGTTTATTGCAAAATAAGTTCACCATTCCTCATTATAATAGAATATTTCACTATAAAAATATTAAAATTATAAAAATTAAGTTAAAACCATCATATTACGAAATAAACTATCAATTATCTACTACTAATTGGAATACAAATGAATATAGGCTCACTTTTCAAATACAACCATATCAAAATAATAAATAGTTACAAATCTTCATAAATGAGCATTCCAATTATCATTAAAATTAAAATTCATCTCTTTTCCCAAGGGAATAATTACTAAGCGTATTTTAATTAAGCATGTTTCCATCGAGATTTAATATTTAGTTTTAGCAACAAACAAAAAAGTCTTCTTTGCAAACAAGAAAAAAAATTACCTAAAAGAACATTATGCGTTGAAAAAACATTTGTAAAAAATTGTGAAAAAGTGTTTAAATATTTTTTATAGAATTATTTTTTTTAAATTATAATCTTTTGTTAAAAATGTATGTTAAATAAATTAGATCCCAAGAGGGAATTTAATTAGCTTGTTATTTATAATTCAGAGTTTTTTACTCTTAAATTAACGTTTTGTTTTATTACAGAGTGTCATGAAGCCAATTTTAATACGCGCGAGGAAATTATTTTATTCTGAAATAAGATTACTTTTTTTCAAGTTGATGAAGTAAACTTTTTACTGAAGCAATAAATGGCGTTGTTTATTATTTCTAATCAATTTTATTGTTCAAATAATTTTTTGAATAAAATTTAATTTACTTTTCATATGATATAGACTTAAAAAAACAAACAACAGACGAAAGTTCTATATTTTCTTACAAAATTTGTATGATACATAAGAAACTCTTTTGCATAAAGGAATAAACACTAAACAATTCATAAACAAAAAATGAAATTTTTTTTTTAAATTACAGTTGTAACCCTGCTTCCTCCTACACACTGGAATGAGCTACTTCCTTTGGCATTCAGGAGAAATGGTTTGATTTGTCGCTCTACGGTTATTTTTTGCACCCTTTAGGCTAATTAGGCATCGACCTACAGTTTAACGTGGATCCCGAAACACTACCAAACATCCATACCACCCCCCTTATTCGAACCTGAAGCTTGCGGTACCAAAGGCCAGAGCTCTAGCCAATTGGCCAATAAGGCCACAGTGGACAGTCGGCCTCAAGACTCTCACCCTAGATGAGGTACAGCGCAACCTGCGCTTCCGCTGAAAAACGTTTAATTTATAGTCTCTCATACAAAGAGGAAATATATTTAGCCCACCCCGGGGCAACAGTTGGCCTACAGACTCCCAGGAGAGAACGTATATTCGCGGCCCCCTCCGCGTAGCAGAGTTTCAGTTTTTCGGCTTAGAAATGGAGTCCTTCCACGAAATTATAACTATCTGTCTTTAAATGTGTTAAATATTGTATATCTAATTGTATGTGTGTGGTGTTTGTGCGTGTTTAAATAAAGCAGTGAATTCTCAAACCTGTGAATTACTTAAGTATTTAACCAAACCATACCTAATTACAATCTGGTTGCTCAACCTACAACACTACAAAGTTAGTTTTAAATATAAATTAGTATTCTATGAAAATATTAATTTAACCCCAGATTTTTAAATAATTAATTTCAATTTGTAAAAATGAGAGAAAATTGTTTTTGATTGAATTTCTACTCTTTCGGTTGTATAAAGTGAAATTAAACATGCCATTCAAGAATTGTCCACAGTAACTTGTAATTTTATTAGATGTTTTTAAAAAAAACTCTTAAGAATACTTAAATAAATATATTTGTTATCAAAAATCTATCAAGATGTTTCTTACATTCTTCTATTAAATTCCAAGACAATTTTTTATATATGTATATTATTAATTTATTAATTATTAAAATAGGTATAAGATGCTGTGAAAAAAAAATGGTCATATCATTGATTTAAAAATAATTCCTCCCATTTAACCAATATTCCATTTAAACTCAACTGAGCGAATTTCTTCGAAAGCCACATAGACGGAGAACAAAAGAAAAAAATTCTGATTCTCGAAAAAACCCTTTCGACTTTCAAAATCGAAATTTAAAAAGGGTTTTAAGATTAAAATCATCTTTTCATCATTACTGTTTTTCTTTCGCAACTTCCGAACTTTTGATCAATTTGAATAAATTCTCGGCACTTCCCGGAAAATATTCTTTTCGCGCGTTCTATGCACATTTCGTTTCTTCGAAATGACATTCAGCTTTTAGTGTACTCCCATAAGCTTAAAACAGTAGATTTTCGAGGAGGCAGACTTGGAGCCATTGACTTCCTAGAAAGGATATGCATTTGTGTGTTCACTAGAGGATACAGGATAACTTCAGCTGCAATCCTTTGCAAACTATTCGGTGTGAAATGCTCAGAGGGCTTCAAAATAAGGAACTTTTTAAAGTGGGCTGGAAACATATTTATGCTTCGGTTACTATGTGCAGATTCAATGCGTTGTATTTCCTTTGAGCTTTGTTTCCAGTCTGTGACGCTTAAATGTCAACTGTATCTTTAACTGTAAAATATAGTAAAGCCATTCATTTACATTCATTGCATTTGTTTATATATTTTCTCAAAGGATTGTTTGTCTCCGCTGTGGTGTATCCGTCAGACGACGGAAAGATTTTTTTTATTTGGTTATTTAAACGTAAAGCAGAGTTCGTCATGCGTTTAATTTTGTGACTGAATTAATTCAATGAAAGGTTTATTTAATTTCCAACAATCCTAACACTTTATTTAAGAGCATTCCGGGATAAATAAATATTTGGAAAAATCGCTATAGCTGTGGGAAAAAATAAATATTCTCTTTGTAAAGATACTAGATTAATTTTATTTATCATTTCCAGTATTTATAAAAGAACAAAATTTAAAACAAAATTAATTAAATTCAAGTATAATTCATATATTCAAATTAAATAATAAATTCTCTTCCTCATAAAATATTATAATACTACTATTATAACAGGGACCTGATGGGCTGAGTGTGTAGCGCTCGGTGCCACAGATTTGGGGTTCGAGTCCCTGCGGTGCCATGGCTGTTTGTAGCATACTGTCTAATATGACTGTAGAGCGTTGGGCGTAGCAAAGTAGTTGTGTCTGATGGCCGGGTGACTAACTCTCTGACTGTCGGTGCCACAGATTACGGGCTCGATTCCCCGTTGTTTCATTGCCTTTTGTAGTGGTATGGAATTCATTCTGAATTATATAATTATATTATTATATAATTCAGAATGAATATTATATTATTATAATTATATATATTATATAATTCATAATTATATATAATTATATTATATTATATATAATTATTGATTTTAATTTATTGATTTTTAATGAAATTAGCCAATTAAGCGATTAACTGAATATCATTAGACAAACACAAATATCAAAAGATTGAACGATTACAAAGGCATTTGGAGATGAAAAAAAATATTTACACAAAATATACAATAACTGGTCGTGAAGGAAAGTTTACCAAGAAATCAGAAATACCCAAAAGAAATTTGCAAATTCAAAAAGAAATACTTATAAAAATCAAAGCACACACACACATATATATATATATATTATTGCTAAAAGTCTGGTGTACAAAATCTATTTATAAATTTTCAGATAAATAAATAAATATACTTATAATTTTAAAATTCACTACATTTAAACTTTGACTAGGATTATTAGTATCTTATGTTATTTATTAAATTTTATCTGGGAAGATTAAAAAAGATTGCATTCGCTGCATATATAATTTAATGAACTGTGTTTCGATACAATCCCTTGGTAGCAAAATTGATTGGAAACTTTCTTCTACTTTTACATTAAAGAAAAATGAATTTTCTTTTTTATGAAAGAAAGAAAAATATTTATTTTAATAAATTGTTTATTTCTGTACCAAAGTTTGAATTTACATAAGTTTTCCTATTTTAAAATTTAAACTAGCTTGCTTGTTAGGCGTAACTTTATTGGGAATAGCTTTACTTCAATTGTCAAACTTCAACTGCTTTTTGAACATTATTTTTAATAATTTAATTTTCAGTAAATTTAGGAAACAGGAGAAATAAATATTTCTTTCTATTCTTATAATTATTTATTCTCATAAAAAAAAAATATTAAATATCAGATTTAAGATTCACTTAAAAAGAAAGTTTTTAAAAAGACAAGAATTTTATCAATGTATATGTTTTCAGTGAATAGAAGATGATACATTTATTTAATATACCTGCTTTTTAAAACAATTTTATTATGTATTACAATTTAATTTTGCCTAGTTTATGAAGAATATGAAGGCCATTTGAGAATTATTTTCCACGAATGTTAAGAGAAAACTCTTGCATTAAATTTATTATTCATTAGAATACTACATTTGGATTCAATATTTAAATACTGTACTTGCATTTCTTTTATGTTACGTTTTGATAAAAATTTATTGCTGAATTTTGATATTTTTATACCAACTCGATATCTGCTACTCCAGTTTTCTATTGCTTTGTTATTCCTAATATGGTTTATAGAAGAAAAAAATCGAGAATATTAAATTATTTAGTAAAGCAACAAGAGCATATGTTTAATAAAACTTTCGAGATGATAATGTAAAAACTGGTACTCTTAAAACATGTAAGGTAAACATTATTTTACAAAATACATGAAAATATAATTAATTTATGATAATTTGAATAACTAAATAAATAAAAATAAACAGCTCTTTTGCTTTTTGGCTACATTTCTGTCGAAAATCAATAAATAAAAATGTATGAAATGTTTGTGAGGGAAAAAATATATATTAGACTTATGTTCCCTTAGGGTGTTAAGAGAAAATGTTTAATAAATTACCTAAAAATAAATAAATAAATATAGTAAAATTGAAAAAATACATTTTCTCTTTCAATAAAAAATATAACTTACTTAATTTTGCAAACTGAAAGCTTCAGATTATTGAGATCTAAAATAGTGAAAAATTATATTGAGAAATTTTTCTTTCTGCAGAAATTAGTTTGAGATGCTTGGTCATTATGAAATTACCATTCTTGTAGAGAATGCTTTTTTTCCATGTAAATAAATGGCTATCAAAATACTTTCATTAGATAATCTTGCTTTTGTTTGTGTAAAATGAGTAATTCTTCAACTGGTAGGGAATGGGGAACGAAATCCAACAAAAAGGTATAACATATTTTATGTAGATGACATTAAAATTATTTCTATGAATATCGGAAATAAATAATTCTTCTTTTTCAATGGCGCAACTGCCCCATGAGGGACCAAGATCTTCAGGCTACTGGCAGGTTCTACTGGCACATATGTTTTTTTTTCACAGGGTGGGGTTTTCAGCTCTACAGTTATGTTAGACTGGGACCTATAGTTTAGGGTGTATTTCGAGTCACTACAAACATCCATGGCACAGGCAGGACTTGAGATTGGGGCCTGTATATGTATTTTAAAGATTATTTTCTCCAATTGAAACATGCTATTGTATTTTATTAGACAATAAAACATAAGCTAAATATAAAATATGTATTTCAAATGATATTTTGATATTCATCATAAAATTGTCTAATATATTGCTGTCATATTATTTATAGTCAATTTAATTCCAAAATTTAATTTATAAAGCATTTAAATTTTCTATAAAAAATGAAAACGTTCGTACTATTTTTAGTTTGATGTACTGACGTTTGTGAGATTTTATTCATATTAACCTGTAAAATTTTAAAGAAAATCAACTGTTGTACTTTTGACATTTATGTTTAAAATTACAGAAATAAATGAAATAAAATGTTTGTTTAAATATAGCATAGAAATTCTGCTCCTAATGCACTTTATAAAATAAATTTTCTTTCTTTTATTAGTCCATATTGAAAAAATTACTTTATATAAATTAATTCCTGCAATTTTACGGCATTTGTACTTAGTATTTATTTTCATTCAAGCAATAAATAATTCGTAACATTATAATAAATGTTTTCAAGGAATAAAGAAAGCTGTGAAAGGTTTTTATTCATTTTATTTCAAATTTTGTGAAGAATGTTTCGAGATCAAAAGATTATGTTAAATATTACAGAAATAAATTAAATAAAAAGCTTGTTTGAATAATAAATGTTTTCAATGAACTTTCCAAAATAATTTTTTTTTTTTTTATTAGTTCATGCTGAAAAATTATTTTATATAAATTTCTTCTTGTAATTTTGCATTTATATTTAGGTTTTTATTTTGATTTAATTATTTCTTTATAAAATTTTCTGTGAAAGGTATTTATTCATTTTATTTCAAATTTTCTGAAAAATGTTTCGAGATCAAAAGATTATGTTAAATATTACAGAAATAAATTAAATAAAAAGCTTGTTTGAATATAGCATGGAAATTCTGCTTCTAATGCACTTTCCAAAATAATTTTTTTTTATTAGTTCATGCTGAAAAATTATTTTATATAAATTTCTTCTTGTAATTTTACAGCATTTATATTTAGCTTTTATTTTGATTCACGTAATAAATAATTCTTAACTTTATAATAATTGTTTTAAAGAAACGAAGAAAGCTGTGAAAGGTATTTATTCATTTTATTTCAAATTTTCTGAAAAATGTTTCGAGATCAAAAGATTATGTTAAATATTACAGAAATAAATTAAATAAAAAGCTTGTTTGAATATAGCATAGAAATTCTGCTTTCAATGAACTTTCCAAAATAAAATTTTTTTTATTAGTTCATGCTGAAAAATTATTTTATATAAATTTCTTCTTGTAAGTAATAAATAATTCTTAACTTTATAATAATTGTTTTAAAGAAACGAAGAAAGCTGTGAAAGGTATTTATTCATTTTATTTCAAAGCTTTTGAAGAATTTTTCGAAGTCAAAAGATTTTTTTACATATTAATACAAAAACAAGTAATATAAAAAAAAATTTTAAAGTCAATTCCTTCTTTTTTTTCTCACTATATTGCAAGAAGTCCTTTATAAATAATTTTCATTCATTTTTTAAGTTTATCTGGCCCCCTCTATTGATAGATACATGCAACTTAAATCTAAAAAAAAAACTAAAATTAATTAATGAATTAATATTTGAAAAAACTGTATTAACATCAAGTGCCATCCACTACAAGTTCAAAAAAATGTATTTGAACTTGAGTGGATGAATAAAAAGTGTTCTATTAACGATTGAAAATTTGAACAAGATATATATAGGGAGAGTGTGAGCTAATAGAAGGAATTTAATAAATTAAATAAAATGTTAGTTTAAATATGACATGGAAATTTTGCTTTTAATACATTTTACAAAATAAACTTTCTTTATTTATTAGTTCATATTGAAAAAATTACTTTATATAAATAATTCTTAATTTATAATAATTGATTTAAAGAAAGCTGCGAAAGGTTTTTGTTTATTTTATTTCAACGTTTCTGAAGAATTTTTCGAGACCAAAAGATTATGTTAAATAATACAGAAATAAATTAAATGAAAAAATTTGTTTAAATATATCATTGAAATTTTGCTTTAATACATTTTACAAAATAAACTTTCTTTTTTTATTAGTTCATATTGAAAAAGTTACTTTATATAAATAATTCAATTTTATAATAATTATTTTAAGGAAATGAAGGAAGTTGTGAAAGATTTTTATTCATATTATTTCAACGCTTTTGAAGAATTTTTCGAGACCGAAAGATTATTCTACCTTTACGCATTACAAGAAACTACTTCTTTGGCAACTACACATTTAGAAAACACGATGATAAACGCACGCTCAAAAATATGTAAATTTTAAGCAAAAGTTGTCATTACAGATACCTTTGGTGATTGAGGATATGTGTTTGTTAAGCATCGAAAGATTCTGGGGTGTAACAATTCTTTTCTTTTCTTTTCTTTAAGGAAAAAGCTTTACTATAAACGAATTTCGACTTTTAGGGAGAATTTATTTTGTATAAGCGTTCAGGAAATTTATATCATAAAGAAGAGAATTTAAAAAAGGAATATTTCATAAATAAAACTGTTAAGAAGTTGTAATTTTTAATAGTTTGTTATTTATGTTTACAATGTACATGCATTTCTCTGCTCCTAGAGCTAGTGTTATGAATTTATATAATCGAAGATTTTGGCATACACTTTCATGAATTAAACTAAGTATTATATTTGAAGGCATTCTTGTCATTGGTATATTCATCTTTAGTATATTGAAGGCATTCTCACCATTAGTATATTCATCATTAATATATTGAAGGCATTCTCATAAACAGTATATTCATCTTTAGTATATTGATGGAATTCTCATCAGTATATTTAAGGAATTCTCATCATTAGTATGTTCATCCTTAGTATATTGAAGACATTCTCCTCAATAGTATATTCATTCTTAGTATATTGAAGGTATTCTTGTCATTAGTATATTCATCATTAATATATTGAAGGCATTCTCATAAACAGTATATTCATCTTTAGTATATTGAAGGAATTCTCATCAGTATATTGTAGGAATTCTCATCAGTATATTGTAGGAATTCTCATCAGTATATTGTAGGAATTCTCATTATTAGTATGTTCATCCTTAGTATATTGAAGACATTCTGCTCATTAGTATATTCATTTTTAGTATATTGAAGGTATTCTTGTCATTAGTATATTCATCGTTAATATATTGAAGGCATTCTCATAAACAGTATATTCATCTTTAGTATATTGAAGGAATTCTCATCAGTATATTGTAGGAATTCTCATCAGTATATTGTAGGAATTCTCATTATTAGTATGTTCATCCTTAGTATATTGAAGACATTCTGCTCATTAGTATATTCATTTTTAGTATATTGAAGGTATTCTTGTCATTAGTATATTCATCGTTAATATATTGAAGGCATTCTCATCATTAGTATATTGAAGGCATTCTCATCATTAGTATATTGAAAGCATTCTCATCATTAGTATATTAAAAGCATTCTCATCATTAGCATTCTATCGAATTCTCAGCATTCCATGCAGCCAAAAAAAAATAACATAACCTTTCTTTGTAGAAAAGAGAGGTAGTTTATGCAATATTTCAAAAATTTATGTTTTAGTAAAAACACTAAAATCAAGCGCATGACAGAAAAGTTGTTTAAGAATACTTCCTCAGATGTCAGGGCTATAAATTCCAAAGCTACAAGAAATAAAAAGACTGCAATAAATATCTCGTCCTTAAAATAAACATCGAAAGGTAAAGGATAAAATATTTTTTTAATTTTTTTATTATGGTGAAAAACAAAAGATTTTGGTAAAATACTTTCATGGTAAAATGCATGTATATTCAAAGAGAGCCCAAAATATTTATGTCTTATAGTGTTATACATCTGACAAATGCTTTAAATGTCTTTCATATTTTTCTAGATGCACAGGTAAAATTCCTTTTGATTCAAATCAATAATTTATATTTGCGAAAAATTATTTTGAACAAAGTATATTTAATTACAACTCACATGTTCACAGTAATGTAATTCATTCCTTTGAGAAGAGAAATAAATTCAATTGGAGATATACAATTATTTTAAATGTATAGTAGTGTGTAATATAGTTTTATATTAAATTAGGAAGAATAGTTATACTATATAGTTATAGAAAACTCTTTTTAATTATCATGTTTCATGGTATCAGCTATTTACTAATAATAATTTAGAGCAAAATTTTTAAATCGTAGAAGAACAACTATTTAAATTATTCACGATGAATTTGAAATGCATAATTTAAACTTTAATTAAACAAATTAAAGTATAGTTATATTATGATAATAAATATATAAACTATAAAAAATATTGTATTGTTTATTTACTATATTTATGAGAATTAAAATCATTGTACCAAAATAGTGTTTTATTCATATTACAATAAAATTAAAGTAATTTGGAAATTCTGTATAACGTAAATAAATTTTTACATGTGTTATAATACATTTTAAAAGATTTTACTCTAAAAAAATTAAAGGATTTTAGATTTACTCTAAAATGAGCTTATCTCCGTCATTTTCTAATCTTTCAAGAGTTCTATTGCTTTCTTATTCATTTTCCTTCGAAATTAATATAAATTTTCTCAATATAAGATTATTAAAACAAATAAGAATGCTTTAAAACTGATATATCCAAGTAAATTTTACTTTGTTCTTTTATGAAACATTATCTCTTAATGAATATTAAGAATTCCTTCCCTTTTTGGTTCATTCTCAAATGATGAACTCTCAACTTTATTCACAAAAGGTTTAACGCTAATAGGGTTTCCAAAAACTTGTTCTTCGTAAAATATATATTTGTTGTGAGTGATCAAACTTGATGTTGAACCATTGATGAAAGAAGGACGAAGCCTTTTCAATCATTGATGAAGGACGAATCTATTACAAAATAACCTCTTCAAGTTTCTGATTGGATAAATAAGTGGCAATAATAAATAAAGGGATAAAGGCAAGTAGTCCTTTATTTTCCAGATCCACTATTTACTATGCGATGTAGTTATTCAAAATTGTGAATTTGTTAAATAATCTGAATGCAGTTAAAATATAACTAACACTATACTGACTAAACACAGTCTTAGTAGAATCATATGATTAAACACCGACTTCCTAGTGGGAGCCTGTAACCCCTACAGGGTGCGTCCTAGGTGGCGGATTGGGGAATGCCTCCATCGGCATTTCAGTTGGGTGGTAGGAGGGAAAAAATACCTCCGGTGGACCAACATGTAGGAGTCCAACCTCTCAAGGCAATGACAACCCTTCTATCCACGAAGAATCAAGATGCAAATGCCTTGGCAAAATCTAAACTTATGATTTCTACTAAGATCAAAACTAGGTACCAAATTACAGAACTAAATGTCGACAGAAAAACAGCAACTTCTCTCACGAGATTAAGGATGAAGCACCGCAAAAATATGAAAATTTCTGCTGATGGCGTTAAAAAATATAAAAAATCTGACAACTGCCCTGATGTCGATCTTACTCCTCATCATGTCTTTGACTGTCCAGCCGTTGCAGCCGCCATGCATTGTCTGGACCATCCCTCGGATGAAGATTTATACACCGAGTTGGCAATCAACATAGCCAATATTATTCGGGAGCACCACGATATTTGATTCCCTGTGTGTGTTACTAATCCTCAGTATCCTTCAGTGCTGGACGGACATCCCATGAGTAATCTACTCATGGCTGGAGAGAAAGGGAGCAGCTTCTGTTAGTTATGATGGAGCACCCGTAGGTAGGCGTCTGATTTGGCTCCGTGACGAGCGGGAACTACGGCTTATAGCGAATTACGAACCACTATAAACATCCATGACACCGCCGGGATTGGAACCCGAAACCTGTGTCACCGAGTGCCAGAGTGCTAGACACCCGGCCATTCAGGCCCTATATTTGATTCCCTTGTACTCTTCAGGGGATACGGAAACAACAACAACATACACCTACTGATATTGGTTAACTTTATTAATAAAGATACAGGGAAAGTTTAGATTCAATCGAAATCGATATTTCTTCTGAAAGTTAGCAAATTAGACATATTTTTAAAACAAGAATATAATTCATTTGACAAATACGAAAATAAAACGACAAAAAAACGACAAAACGACAAAAACGACAAACGACAAAACGACAAAACGAAAATAAAATAAAAAATAAAACAAATACGAAACAAAAACGAAAATCAAACAATTCATTTGACAAAAACGAAAATAAAAAAATAAAAAAAATTTTAAAACGAAAATAAAATAAATAATAAATAAACAAATAAAAAAAAATAAATATATCGCTTTAGTGAGCATATAATTTGTGAATAGGTAATTTGAAAATATCAAATTAAGCTTTCTGTAGTTGTTCACTCACAGGACAATGAAACGTTTAAAAATAGAAAATAGGAAGTGTTCCCTTTCTTTAAGAACTTTAGAATCAATACCACTTCAGGAACTCATGTGCTTTAGAGTCATTCAGCAATATTATACATGATGTACTAGTGTAAGCAACAAAGGTTGTGAGATCTTCTCACGTATGCTTCATTAATAACGAAATTGAAGAAAGTTTTTTAAATGCTACAGTTTCGGAGGATTCTTTCTGAAATCTTTCTCAATTTCACTGTTAATGAAGCGTGCATGATTACATAGAGGTACTTATCACTCTCTACATAGAGGTACTCTTTGACTAGAAGCAATAAATGCTTCAAGATCTTGCCATGTTTGCTGCCTTAAAAGTGAGATTGAAGAAATTTCCGAAAGAATTTCTTGAAAAATAATAATGAACGAACAAAATGTAACGAACGAACGTAAAAAAAAGATAGCTAAAGCCAAATATTCACATATAAAAATTCCTACATATTGTTCGCTCTTTTTAAAATAATAGTTTCGGAAAATTTCTGAAATTTCTTTAATTTCGCTATTCATGAAACATAATGATGAAGACACAAAGTCTTTTGTACTTACATTAGCACATAAATAACATTGTTAAATAACTCTAAAAAGCGTGTTATGGCGGATGAGTATTCTGATTCTCTGAACAGCTCTTAAACGAAATGAAAAACTCCATGTTTCTAATGTAACGGGATATTTAAAATTTGGGATCAAGTTTGGCATTTACTTACACATGCATTTGTCGAAAAGGTGAATACAAGTACTGAAGAATTAGATAAAAATTCGTTTATTAATTAATAAAATAATTTACAACAGTTAACATATTTTCAGTAGTTGAAGGCTGAGAAATTTGTATATCACCCCTGAAGAAAAATTGCGTTAAGAGGAAACATTTGCTGCCCTTTCAGCATGAGCCGACAAGCAAATATTAGTTCCCAAAAGATTCCAACTGCGTGCCTGTTAAATTGACTTTGAAATTCAAGAGCACTCACTATTCAACGCTAACGAGTTTGTGAAATTTGTTAAAGATTCCTGTCAGTTTTGAAAACTTCTGTGCGAAGGGGATCTAGGAAAAACTAGGTAACTTTATGGATATCATTTTAATATATATGTCAAGAAAACAGACGGAAATGACAACTGATTATTCTTGGGAAAAAAGTAAGCATTATATATTTTATTTTTTTCTAAATTTTATTGCATAAGAGTTTTTCTTCCGTCTTCTAATTTAGAAAGAATATCTTATACTTTTTGGTTTCAATTCTGATAGAATTTTCTTTTCATTTTCGTGTTTAAAGTTTCATGAACCAAAAGTTACGAATTTTATCTTTTCCATGTCACTTCTTTTAAATATCAATAATAATTAATTTTGTATAACTTATTCATTCCTTTTTGAGAGTTTAGGAATCATTAGGAATCAGAATGCCGCAATCAAATAAATAGGAAAGAAATGAATGATAATGTCTCAATCAAAAAAATAGGAAAGAATTGAATGAGAATGTTACAGTAAAATAAATAGGAAAGAAGTGAATCAAAATGTCGCAATCAAATAAATAGGAAAGAAATGAATGAGAATGTCACAATTAAATAAACTGTTAATAAAATAAAAAGATTTATCTCTTCCTTTCCACTTCTTTTAAATATCAGTAATAATTAAGTTTGTGTTATTTATTCATTTCTTTTTGAGTTTATGAATCAGAGTGTCGCTCTCAAATAAATAGTAATTCCTTTAACTTTTTTGTAATTGTTAATAAAATAAAAAGATTGGAAACTATTAAATATCTCAGAAGAAAACCTTATTGTTCAATGTATTTTATCTCAAATATCGAAAATTTACAATATCGCAGAAAAGTATGATTTAATACCTAGAAACAAATCTATAGGAAATTCTACAAATATTGAATTCAATGTCCTTCTATAAAATATGATTTATTTTATTTCAATATTTTGTTTGTATCTTTTTTCATATTTTTTTTGTATTTTTATGGTGGTATATCCATAAAATACGTATTTGTATAATAGAACTTTTATATTATACTTAATCTATTAAGTATTAAAATTAAGATGGTTGAAATATTTACAAAAAGGGATTATCTAAATTTATAAAAAATATATTTTGAAATTTCAAATTTCTTCTGGATTTTTAAAATAGTCAAATAAATATTAATCAGCTAATATAAAATTTAATTTATTTCTTGCTTAATACTTATTTGAAGTAAACGTACCGAAACCACTACTTATTTATTTTCTAATACAGAATCAATACACAATATGATTTATTTTACTTTAATATTTTGTTAGTATCTTTTTCATAATTTTTTGTATTCTCATGGCTATATATCCATAAAATAAGCATTTGTATACTTTAATTCTTAAATTATGTTCATCAATTAAGTATTAAAATTAAGATGATTGAAATAATCACAAAAATAGGATGAAATTCTATCAACTAATTTATCTTAAACTGGAAAAATTGTATTAAAAATGTATTTTGAAATTTTAAATTGCTTCTGGGTTTTTAAAATAGTCAAATAAATATTAATCAGCTAATATCAAATTTAATTTCTTTGTTGCTTAACACTTATTTGACGTAAACTTATCGAAAGCACTACTTATTTATCTTCTAATACAAAATCAATATGCAATTTTTCTATTATTGTTGGTAGTATTAAAGTTTATTGATAATATAAATAAACACTGCAGATGTCAAATAAAAAAATAAAATAATTTAGACAAGCTAAAGTTGCATCAGTCTTTTTATTTCCTCAAATTCTAGCATCCAATTTTCGGTAAATGTGTATTTCTGAACTTCAAGCACTTTTACTGAAACAAATCACTCACAATAAGATTATTAAAATATTTTATTCACAGCTTTTATATTATTCTTTGATGGGATAAACGCTCTCTTTCAATTTCACAACTTATTTTTAATGCAAAAACAATGGATAGATCCTTAATACAAAGATGGATTCCTTTATTTACCACTTTGTTACATAAAGTCCTTTATTATTCTCTAAAAATAGCTTAGTCACGGAACACCATATGGGATATTTAATTTTCAGATTTATTCCTGAAAGGAAAATCGTGTTTCTCTTCCTTTCAAGAAAAAGAAACTGCTAACGTGACGTTTATTCTTCTGAATATGTCATTTTTCATATCTTAACTTCCTTCAAAAAGTTTAATCCCAGCAGACTGATTTTATTCACAAAATGATGTCAAAGTCAATGTTGTGAGCACTTACATTCATCCGTGGATTTATATATAACAACAAAGCGTGACATTTATGGTTTATCAGGTTTCTGCAAATATATTCTATTTTTTTTATCACTTCAGTATGACAAATTTTAACTTCAAAAGCCTTTTGGAATAAATAGAATAATGTAATTTTGAGATGGAAAAATCTAATAAGAAATATGTTTATTTTAATACACCTAAAGTTGTTTTTCTTTTTATTTAACATTTTCTGTTCTAATTATAGTTTTAATCCCCGAGAAAGTATTTTATCATGTATTATTTTAGCATAATCATATTGACATAGATTATTTAAATTATTTCTTAACTATATTCTTATTACGTAATTATATTTTTTTATATATGGTGTTATAACTATGTATGTTCTAAAATAGGGTACTATATAACTGTACCATAATTTATTATAACCGTTAGTCTTTTTAATATTCCAAGTGTTTCTAGAAAACAGCTGAAGAACATAAGACGCCAATAATTACATTAAATATGTCATGTATTGAATATTTAATGTGCATGAAGTTATCAATATATTGAAGCCATTTTAAGCATAATATTTTGTTTCTTAGTATCTTATTGCATTGTGTTGAAATTTTTTTTCTAATTCACCCGGCAATACAGAGCTTTGGGTTTTATGTCATAAGCAAGGGCTGCACCGCTGTTACTCATTTAGCACTACCCAGGGGGCACGTGTTGCTTGAAGATATGCTATGGACGCGAGTAACACTGAAATGACTAGAAAACTAGAAAATGATTTAACCTTTTACTTTATGATTAAAAAAATAACTAACTGGATAAATAATAAGGTAATAAAAATTAAAAGACATTAATTCAGGGTTCAATATAAGCAAAACTTAAATTTTTAATAATTAAATGCATTAGTAAAAATATTATTTAGTTGATAGCAGCCTATCATTTAAAAAAAGTATATATATCAGAGATGTTATATATTTTGTTATATAGTTTCCAGTAAAATGTTATATATTTTTGAATAGAAATATCATAAAGCAAATGAAAATTTACTGTCATTTCCGCACTTTTTAATGTTATCGTTTCTTTATAACAGTTATTTTGGCTTTATTTTTGTCTAAATGACAATATGTAAATAACTTTGTTTCTTTTTTCGTAATCTTATTTATGTCTTATATAGCATTTCTAATATTTTAAAAGAAATTATTCAAAATTCCTTATATACATAATACAAGCATAAAATTACAGAAACTCTTTTAAAATGCTTGCAAATGGGCTATTTAGAATAACGTGCTTCCTCTAAATCTTCTCGTTTATAGTTTGCAAGTCTTTTTCCTTTTAAAAAGCAAGCATATAGTTTGCATTAAAATGGGAAATAACATTATAATAAAGTAACAGTTAAATGGAAATTTTTGAATGAAAATACTCTTTCTTGGGATATAAAGAATGGCACTTTGTGCAACTTTTACTTCGACAGTAAAACCTCTTAAATATTATCATGTAACTGAATTGAAAAGCTTTCAACTCGATCCCAAAAACTTATTAAGTAAACTTACTAAATATTACACTGCGGGAAAAAAGTAGAAGGACATTAGATTATTTTTGATAAATGAATAATGACGCATTTTTTAAACAATTAATTTATTCACAACGTTTTTACATGCAGATACCTGTATCTAGATTAAAAAAAAAAAAGTATACAATTAAAAAAAATGTATACTTAATAAAAAAATTGGTTTTGACGATCTCATGATCAGTGAAAAAAGTAGAAGGACACTTCTAAAAAAGAGGTGTACTATATAAATTAATATGGAATTCTTTTCCTGTTGGGTCGAATTACTTCGAAGATCCTATTTGGCATCGAACTGTATAAAGATTGAATTTTTGTTTGGCAAAAATTGCCCCATACAAAGTTTAATGATTTCTGCAGCTCAGCTACAGATTTAAACTGCTTTCCACCCTTGTAAACACGACATACAATCATTCCCCATATGTTCTCTACAATGTCGAGATAAGGACTTTTAGCAGGCCAATGTAAAAATCGAACATTGTTTGCTGCAAACCAATCTTTAACACCATTTGCAGTGTGAAATGAGGCTCCATCTTGCTGAAAAATCCAGTCATCTCCTCCTAACTCAGTGCCATACGGGAGAAGATTTGAGTTTAGAGTCTGGATGTAGTCTGTATGGTTCTGTCTACCATTTAGAAAGACTAAACTTGTCCTGCCTCCATAGCCAACTGCTAACCATACCATTAAACCACCTCCCTCCCATCTGTCGAGTAGAATAAGTTTCTTCTTCAATACCAAGACAGTGCCAATAGTACTGATAACCATCTGGACCATCCAAATTGAATTTTTCTCATCGGAAAATATAACTGAGGTCCATTCTGAGCTCCAGGACATGTGGTCTTTAGCCCACTGCAGTCGGTTCTTCATGTGTCCTTCATTCCACTTCGGATGGTGCATCCGTTTTTTGAAGACGAACTTTTTTGAGCGTTTTATGTAGTTATAGACAGTTCTTTTGGTTACATGTGTAATTCTTGATTGAAATTGCGCCTTGCCGACACTTCCACCAGTCTTTTTGAGTTCACGAATGATTTTTCGTTGATCACGTTGGGTGAGTTTTTTGGTCTTCCTGTCTTCTTTTTTCTTCTGTCACTCTCAGGGTTTCTTATGAAGTTCGAAACAGTATTAGGACTGATTCGTAGCTGCCGTGCAATCTCTCTCACACATTTGCCTTCATTTTTATAGGCAACTATTTGGCCCTTCTGAAACTTACTTAAGGGTATTCCTCTGGGCATCCTAAAACCAATAAAAACTATGAATTTCTAGCTAAATATTTTATTCTTGTTAAAAAGGAATTAAAAAGAAAAAAACACTTACCTATAAACTTTCCAACAGCTTCTAAATAGATTTTTTGGATGTGTCCTTCTACTTTTTTCACACACCCAAAGTTATTAAGTATTGCATTCCTAAGTTAAAATGATGGTAAACAAAAAAATCTCATTTAACTTTCACTTAACGTAAATTAAAACTCTAACAAAACAACTCTCTATAAAAATCAGATCAAAAGCAGTAAAATAAAAGCATATTGTACAAAAAAATGACTGTCCTTCTACTTTTTTCACACAGTGTATTATTTCTTATTACTATGTTTATTATTCAAATTTAAAGATTTATTCGATATCTTCTTAAGATAGGGCAATATTACATTAGTTTTTAAATTAGTAAAATAAATTGTCAATAATTGTGTTACATCAAGAGATCAATCATTGAATCAAGAGCTTGAAAACATGGTCATTCATAAATTTTAATAGATATTTTTATTATTGAGAATAACACTTGATTTTTAAGATGCAATTTTATACTTAAGAAGCTAAATTTGTTATTAATCTCTTCATATAATAGTAAAAGCCTAATATAAGCATATTAAACAGTTTGTTTTCAAAACAATCCTTTTCAGAGAAGATGTAACAATTCCAGTTAACTATGTTAACCATGCAATTATGTTAATAAAGAAGCATCCTAAATGTTAACTATGCTAATTATGTTAACCAGGAAGCATCTTAGAATGATACTTTAAGAATTAACTTAGTCTTATGACATAGACCAATTTAGTACAACTGATATTTTGAGGGCTTATTGATTAGTTTTCATGGTATACTTGCTAATTTACAAATTGACCTTGAAGCTCTAATACTTTATGCGTAATATCACTCACTACCCATAAAATATTTTATCACCAGAACACCAAGAGGATTGTTGATTGCTTATGAAGATGATTGTTGATTGCTTATGAAGATGATTGTTGATTGATTCTGTGACGTCAAAGGTAATTTGAAATTAAAATCATTTAATTTAAAATATGTGAGAATAAAATTATCATGTCTCAAATTATCTGTTTCAGATAGTATAGATTAATATATTAGTATTTGTACTAATTAATTATTTTCCAGTTTTGAATGGATACACGTAATAAGCAGATATAAATGAGATTAACATAATTAATATGTAGGTATGTCCAGCTCTTTATTACTAGGCTTTTGCAATTTAAGGAACGAAAGATTTCCTCATAAATAAATAATGAGATTGCTGATGCAATTAAAGGCTAATGTTGTACAAGCCAACATAAATTGCATTATTTAATTTCGTAGGAATAGTCTACGCAATTGAAAATTTTGAGTATCAAATAAAATCTCAAAGCAAGTCAAGTCAAATAAAGTATTAAATAAAAAAGCATGAATGTAAGTTTTGGTGTGCCATTTCATAATTTGTATCAAGTTTGAATGTGTTATTCTTGATTGGAAATATTCAATTTTAAAACGCATTTGATATATTACTTGTTTTTTCATTTGATTCAGATTATAATTCTTCCCAATCTTTCTTTTTAAATAATTCACTAAAAACTTTTGAAAGTTATTTTTTATGATCTTTCTATAATCCAATAAACCTTTTGAAAATTCAGGTCATTTTACAACTCAGATTATTTTTCTAAAAATATAACTCATCAAATAATCCCTTAATGCACCATCAGAAACCTTTCTTTTTAGATCATAATCCGATGGAAAGTAAAATTATCTCCTATCTTATTTTTATTTAGTAACTCTTAATATATCGGAGTAGAGTTTTAAAATCCAAGATTAAAACTGATATTCTTTTATGTTATGTTTTTCCTGTCATTTTAAACCACTTAATTTTACATTATTTCAATATGTATGAATAAAATATAATGTAATTTTCCGAAAAACAAGTCATTTCCATTTAAAATAATATGAAATTTTTAAGTAAAACGTAGGTTTTTCACATGTGTTCAGGACTTCACATTCATTCACATTTTCAAGACTTCACATTCACTCAGGATTTCATACACATTGTTTAACATTATCTTAACCATTAATGTTTATAAGCATTAACTGGTTGTGATCACCTCGTAGTGGTGATCCTTGATGTAAAATATATTAATGGCCAGTAAATTCTTTCGATAAATTTATGGCAAATGAATGAAAATACAGCTTTAATTTCACTAATAAATTTAAGAACAAGAAGAAATTTGAAGACATCTTGGGCTGTTGGTATTTTATGATCGTAAACTTTATTTTGATGTGCCATTGTCATCCCCTAGAACAGTATGGGAAGAATTAATGCATTTTGTTAGATTTTTCAGGTATAAATGCCTAGCATTTACTTATAGAAACGGAGAAAATCCAAGTAGTAATACGATTGTCATTGTGAAACTATGTGTCTTAATCACAAGCGAGTATATTCGTTTTATAATTCAACAATTCTTGCTCACTTCATAAGCGGATTCAAATCATATTCTCTTGCAAGTGAACTCTGAGGCCCTTCTGTCATGAAACATCAGTAAAATTTAACTAAGTGTTTGAAATATTGATGCCTGATAGGATTATACTGGAAGGAATTATCTTAATGACATATTTCTGCAAAGAGTACGTTTTATCAGCTTGAAAATGAGTGTCATTAACTGGATGTACAGTTAGGAATAGAGACATCAGTATAATTAAAGGATCATACTCCCGCTCTTCACCTATTAAGTTGGTGAAGACCTGAAGGCTTAAGTGAAGAGTCATGTCAGTTCATTAACATGCATCAGACAGTTGGATTATTGTATCTACTAACTATACAAATGATATAAATGATGTTTAATTACTGACTACTGTAAATGAAAAGTTTAATTTATTAATTTTCTCTTTCATTTCAAAGTTGTAATACTTTTTATGCAATATAGATTTCAGGACTAAAATATTAAATGCATTTTTAATGAAGCAGCATTTTTGAAACCATAGTACATTTGAACTGTAATACACATGGCAATAATGGTAATTTCAGAATTATAGGACAGGGACGTACCTCCTGAGAGTAATCTATTTTTTTCAGTAGAATTTATAAAGTTGATTGCATTATTTTTACGAAGTTATTAAAGCTCTGAAAAGAATGAAGCTTATTAAGCTGTATAAAATATAAAATGAATGTTGAGTGACTGAATGGTTAGCTTGCTAAGTTTCTGGTCAATTCACAGCCTGCAAAGGAACTGAATCGAATCAAAACTTCTTGTACTTATGACAGGCATGAGCACAATAAATTAATTAGCCAGAAAGTCATCAAGTGTATGCAAACGTCTCCAATGCCATGGTTAAGAAGTTCAATATTGACGTGTAACCGAGTATCAACGTTGATCCATGAAAGTGGTGGAGGCATTGTAGCTTAATGGAAGCTTAGAAGACAGAACATCCTAGTACTGGGAAAACTATTGAATTTAGACTGCTTTATATTTCTCATATTCAGGTGAAATATAAGTACATTCAACATTTATGTATAAAACCTATACAAAAGGAAAATTGTCTGTTTAAGAAATATTTACATCATAGGAATCAATATACATGTAAGATTTTATTTAAATAAAAGGCATCACATGTTTTAAGAAATTTGCTTTCACTACAGACTACTTTCGTTTTAAATGTAAGGGATATGCAGACATAAAATGGATGTCTTATTTTAAAAGGTAAATTCTCAGTAACAGAGCGAAATAAACATTACCCAACAGAATGCAGTTTCTTTAAAACCTTCATGCTTTTGACTACATTAGCATTTTGAAGTTGCTGCAGAATATTATAAGTAAAATTCAACAAAAATCGAAATTTACACCATATAGAGAAATACATTAACGAAAGTAGAACATGAAAGTTTTTTCTGGCATAAATATAAAATGTCAATAATGAATATTTATAAAATACATTAAGAGTTTCAAATTTTGTTTTAAAAGACCAATTGTTTAACAATATACAACAGTGCAATATATATATATATATATATATATATATATATATATATACAGCGTTGGCAAACAGCACCTTGAAACACATTGTATATATATATACAAGGTGATTCAAAGTACTGTTTACCAACGCTGTAGTATGTAGTAACTAGCACTAGTCTTTTTTAAGTTTTGTCGGAACATGTAACAGTTTAAGAATGCCGAGATGATGGATATGCATTTAGCTTCTGGAGCAGCTGATGTCATCAAAAATGTCACGGAAAATTGTTTGTAGAATGTTACTCGAATAGGCATGTACTGCATTACTAATTAGCACTAATTTTGCAAACTTGCACAGGAACATGTGTAAATACTGAACATTCGACAGCAACAGCCATATGTAATCGAAACTATCTGTCACGATCTACAAAAATCTACTCATTTTTCAAAGTTTTTATTATCACACATCTATCAGCGGGAATCAAACTCTTCTTCAAATCAAATCAAATATTCACCCTCATACATGCTGTCGAATAGTGTACTACCACTAGGCCACGAGTAGGGCACTCAACAATATGTCTTCCAAAGTAGCATTTACTTTTGAATGCGTAGTCAAAAAGTTTTTAACCATATTTATTGTACAATATACTAGCTAGATAATGATAACCTTAGTAAAGTATGGAAGGTAAAGGAAAAATTATTACCGTATATAATATAAACCGAATATAATATTAAATATTTCGGGAAATAGTTATTTTGTTTTGAAATTAGTGTAAAGAATGATCATTATTTTACGATTAGGCTTATAGTATGACCCTATAAAATCTAATAAATTTTAAATATGATATTAAAGAGACATCAGATACAAAAATAAACCGTTTCAGTGACATAGAAAAGATATAAAATGATTTAGCAACCTTTACTTTCGAATTTGCTTTGAAGGAGACCTGACGTTATGGGCATTATAAATCAATGAAAAGAGTAATCCAACCCATTGATTAAATTGGCAGCTAGACTACAATTAACGATAAAGAAGAAGCATTAAGTACGACAGAAAGTGTTGTAGAGAAACAGAAGTTTACCAGCTGTGTAAATGATTCAGTAAAAATTAAGTGATTTAGGGAAACCTCAATAAAATGCATAATATTTCCGTATTTTAAAATGTTTATGAGAAGAATATAGCAAAACTAATTAAATTCTCTTTTATGAATTTAAATAATAACTCAATATATTAAGAAATAAATTAGAATTTCATGCATTTAAGGTTTAAGTAGCAGAATTGTGTATAACAGCGTTTCATACCAAACTTTGTTTAATATGATTCAGTAAAAATAACAGTTTACAAGGTTATTTGCAAACCTTAAGTATTCATTATGACTATTGCAGCAATGCATGGAATGTTTAAGGAAATAACCTATCTTGATATAACATAAATTCTCTTTCTGTGTAAAATATTAAGTTCTGTGTAAGATAAAAAAATTTCAGGATCGATTTCAGACAGTCAATACAATATCTGTCACATCAGCTCAATAATAATTAAAAATTATTTACTATTTTAACAATATTTACAGTAAAATTAACAGATTTATTTTCAGCTTTATAATTTTAACTGCAAATAAACATTCAAGAAATAACTAGTGTTTCAAAGGTATTCATTATGTAGACAAATGACACATTAGACATATTTATATACATCAGTTTTCAGCAGGAGGTGTCGGCAAAATGATTTTCGTCTCTTTTGTGTAATTTATGTATTATGATCTTAAGTGATGCATTTAGAAGAATTTGCGAATTCAATGACTTTTGAACTCGTATATTTATAAAAATATTTTTTTCGAAACAAAGTACAATTTTAACAGTGCATTATTTATACTTGCATGCAATTATTTTTTGCATTAATTTTAAAATTGAATGCAATTTAAAATTTATTCATTTTTGCTTTTAAAAAAATAAAAAATAAATTCCAATCGGTATCCATTTTTACAGGCTGCTTTTCTCGAGGGGAACGAAAAAATACAGTTCACGCAAATGATAAATGAGATTGCAGTATTCTTCCGAAATGTTTGTAAACATCGTACCACATTTTATAAATCATTGTCTGTTTGACGATATTTCGAAATGTGGAGGCCAAAATACGATCCACAGAACACAGAAGAGTATTTTTTATACACAGTATTTTATACTTTTATCACGCTAGTTTGTGAATAAAAAGATTGCTGTAAGAAGAAAATAATAAATACTCTACGCTAGATTGTTTTGTTGTGTCTACGGAAATATTTAAGGGGTATGTTTATTTCCAGAATTTATTATATGAGCCTTATATAATTTGTTTTCTTTAAGTTTATAGTTTTGAGTAAAAGTAATGCAAAAATATCAGTGCATTTTTTTTAAAATTCACCCCATGTTTTTTTTTTTGAAATTTTGATATAATCAACAATAAAAATTTGTCATATGATTTATATTAGGTACTGGTCAAAATTAAAAATTTGTTTAAATGATTTGTATTACTTATGCTTGACTATGAATTGCATATAATAAGAAAAGGTTCATTTCAATCTTTTCGTTTAAATTTCCATCTTTAAAAAACTGCATTCAAATTTATATGAATACAATTGTTTATTCCGATAATGTACAATTTTTTATTCTGATAATGTAAAATTGCTTATTCCGATAATGTGCAATTGTTTATTCCGTTATTGACTATTACCATATTGGTTTCGTCTGTTAATGAGTTTTATCTAAATTTTTAAGTGAATTTTACCTGATTTGTGTGTTGAACGCTCTTTTTCATGTATTGTTTTACTAGTTGCTAATTATAATTTTGAAAAAGAAATAATTTTTTATATATCAATAAACTGTTTGACGCAGTTTGGAATAATCTTGTACTTGTGCATTAATGCATCAAACAATCAATTAACTAACCAACTTATTTTTTTAAATGTATATATTTTTATCAATTCGCGCAAATAATACAACTTGATATTTTTTTCGCTTAAACATTAAGATAAAAAAATATATATTTCTTGTTGATAAAAAATTTAGTGAACCCTTCACTGGGAAAGAGAAATACGAGCGAACGTTACAGCTTACGATCCACTTAATACAACTTGACACCATTTAGCTGTGATAAATTAGCCCACTTGGTAACCCTGTCAGTTACGATAGTCTACCAACATCCGTCTCTTCCAATTTTGTTGTAATTTATGATTCTGGATTTGTAATGAAAATATGATGAAGCATCTAAAAAGCCAAATCCAAAATTTTGAAACTTAGAATGCTGTTTCTGATTCAGCTTCAATCCTTTTTTTCTTTCTGTTTTTCAATTCCTTCTATTAGCTCACACTCTCCCCATATATATCTTGTTCAAATTTTCAATCGATAATAAAATACTTTTTATTCATCCACTCAAGTTCAAAAACATTTTTTTTAACTTGTAGTATATGACGCTTGATGTTATTAGTTTTTTCAATTATTAATTCAGTAATTAAATTTAATTAATTAATTTTATTTTTTTTAGATTTAAGTTGCATATATCTACCAGTAGATGGCGCCAGATAAACTTAAAAAATCTATGAAAATTATTTATAAAGGGCTTTCTGCTATATAGTGAAAAAAATGTAGGAATTGACTTAATTTTTTTTTTTTAATATTATTTGTTTAACTATCCAGATCGATCTCTAATTCTAAAGTTCTGATTATATACTTAAAAGACAGTATCTTGAAAATCTTAATTGATCTTTTTAGGTAACGTTTAGTGAATGTTGTATTTATTGTTATTAAACAATTTTTTTAATACATATGTAGTTTAAGATAATTTACAATTTTGGAAATTACTTTAATCGTACTAAAAATTTTGACTATGTCAAAAAATACTTTTTATTTTTGAAGATATTTCGTTTTATATAGGGTGGTCATTGAAAAACTAAATATTACTGAACAAAAATAGCGTTTCAGATAATAATAGAACTTTTTTCTAGAAGATCGTCGACTGATCCAACTCTGATATCATCATATTATCTCCAAGAGATATTCTGACATTAAAATAATGCTACTATTTCCTGCAAATATCAATAACTGATCTTTCACTGGAATTGAAAAATTCAATGAGTTTTCTTTGTTGCTTCGCATCTTATGTAATCATTTTTATCTCCGAGGGATATATACTCTATAACAAACAAAAAAGAAAATAAAGACAGAAAATGAAAAAGTTATGACTTCTTCAGTTTTTCGGGGCTCAACCTGTACTTTAAAAATATAGATATTTTGTATTAATATTGTGTAAGAACGTAAATGATGAAACCTACAGAATTTAATGTTTTCATTATCAAAAATGTGTTTGTTTATACCATGTTAGACTATTATGTAAAAATTTAACGAATAAATGATATAAAAATAAACAGAAGAAGACTTTTTGGTTGCTTAAAATTAACTTGTATTTGTTAACTTGTAAATTAACTTTTATCGTTTCATAGAATTGCATAATACAATTAATAGACAAATACATTTTTTTTTGTTCTAATGCAGCTGGCAAACACTTAAACAGCTTGGTCTTGGTTACCTTAAGGCAAGCGCTGCACAGACGTACTCACTTTGCATTACCCAGGGGGCGCGTGTAACTTGAAGATAAGCCACGGACGCGGAGTAACAATGCCCCCGCAACGCTTTACGATCCTATTAGGACCGGGACCTACGGTTTAAAGTGGATTCCGAACCACTACAAACATCCATGGCCCCGCCGGGATTCGAACCCGATACCTGTGGTACCGAGCAGCAGAGCGCTAGCCACTCGGCCATTCAAACCCTAGACAAATACATAATAATTTTATTTAATGTTTCAGAAAAAGCATTGCTTTCTTTACCATGATTATATCCATATTTCAGATAAACATAAGAGAAAAACGATCGGAAATCTTCTCTTGCTTTCTCTGTAGTACTTCTCTGCTACATTTATATCTTCGTAGTCTTTCATCTCTTTCAAAACTCATCAAAGGAAGGTTGAAGGTATATTCAGAACGTTTTAACCTTCCATCATAAAGTGATTTATTTGAGAACATTCATGCACCAAGGGTTTACCCCTAATGAATATTTCTATGTTTTTGAAAACTTCTGAAGAGTTGTACATATTTTCAGTAATAGTCGAATATGTCTGTATATTTTCAGTAATATTCGAATATGTCTGTATATTTTCAGTAATAGTCGAATATGTCTACATATTTTCAGTAATAGTCGAATATCTCTACATATTTTCAGTAATAGTCGAGTATGTCTACATATTTTCAGTAATAGTCGTGTATGTCTAATTATTTTCAGTAATAGTCGAGTATGTCTAATTATTTTCAGTAATAGTCGAATATTTCTACATATGACCGAATATTTCTATATATTTTCAGTAATAGTCGAATATCTCTACATATTTTCAGTAATAGTCGAATATCTCTACATATTTTCAGTAATAGTCGAGTATGTCTACATATTTTCAGTAATAGTCGAGTACGTCTAATTATTTTCAGTAATAGTCGATTATGTCTAATTATTTTCAGTAATAGTCGAATATTTCTACATATGGCCGAATATTTCTATAAATTTTCAGTAATAGTCGAATATATCTACATATTAGAGAGTTTTTACATAACGGAAACTACACATTTTCATTTTTCCTCATCAGGCGTAAGATGCCGCTGCGCATACGCTCATCAGAAATTGTTGATTTACCGTGAAGCTTAGAAAGACCGTTTGCATAACATGTCCGCTTTCACTTATGATAATTTGGAAACAGCTATAATACTGAATTTCGAATGTGAGGAGCTGGATATTTTATAAAATTGCAAATATCCAATTCCCGATAGGAAGGATATTAAAGATCTAATAAATATAGAAGATTGAATTTTAATCGTTTATCAGAGGAAATTTTCTTCTTTGATTATATGTATTTAATAAAAATCAAAACAAATTATAAAATATGTCTCACATATACTTGTACTTTACATCTTACTATGCTATACATCTTTGTATGACAATCAAACAGCTTCATATTTTTCTCAACAAATCCTTAAATATTCGCAGAATATTCGGAATTAGATTAATTTTTTAAATATTTCCTCAAGTAAAAAATACATTTGTAATATATTTTTTTGAATTGAATTCACTTCATAATCCTATTCTTACAATTATAGGTTGTATGTACAATCGGCCAGAAAAAAAAAAGACATCTTTAATAACCTTTGTAATTATCACTAGATTTTTCACATAAATAGTATCGTTGGAAATAGCTCGAAGGGAACTAACTTATGGTAAAATTCAATTGATTAATAAAATTAATTAACATTGTCACTTAATCACTAACTTGAAATTTTACCATTACGGAAACTGAGATTTCAGCTCAATCGTTTCAACTTATCATGAATAAAATACCCACCAATTTGTGAGTCAAAATTCTCGTTACTTTTAAAGTTATGAAAAAGTTGCTATATATAAATTTAAAATCATTTCCTTCATTAACTAAAAATTATATTACTGTCTTCTTATTATAATTACTATGAAAAAAGCAAGAAAAAGGTGCTTGATTTCATTGAAAAACGTTTGTAAATAATAAAAATTGAAATTGTTTATTTAAATAATAATAATTACTCTTTTTTATTATTTTATCGCAATTATACCATTTAGATTCAATAAAATCTTTAACGACATCTCCTGTGAGGGATGAATGGCTTAAATGTTTTTGAGACCGCCCTATAAAATTACTTCTTTTTTTGTTGTCGTCTTAAATTAAGATTTTAAAGATAATATAAGATTTCTAAGATGTTTTCTTTCCGTCAAATAGCTAACAATGACGATTGCTATTTGTCTTAAAACTTTACCAAATCAGCTAATAAACTTACATTCAAAACAGCTCTTTTATGTATTGGTTATTCTAATACATGTACTCCTACTAAGTGGAATTGTGGGAAGCAAAAAAGTTTTCTTTCTTTGCACTGACTATTTCTGGCTAATTAATGAAAGTGAAAATTTTTTTGTATGAATAGTACTGAGTAAAACCTGTTTAAAATAAAAAGTTATGAGAATTTGGACTAAACAATTTTTTAACTTTCTTAGAAGGGAATTGTATAAATGATTAATTATTTAGCCTTTTAATAAGATAATTTTCAATTAATAATTTTCATGCGAAAATTGTTTTAAGTGGAATTAATAAAGGAAGTTAAATTAGATTAAAATGAATGAATTTAACAGTAAGATTTAAAATTATCCTATAATTAATTTGCGCCTTTTTAAATGATTATTATGATTTGAAATGAATTCATAACTAATTCAATTTCTATTAACTCCATATTTTAATAATGAATCAATATTTTTTAATTATTCTTTTTATAAAAAGTTCTTCAAATATTTTATTCAATTAATTTATAAGTAGATTCTTTTTTTTTCAATAACAATGCAGTGTTTATTATTTCTTACTCTTTTCGAATATTCTTATTCATGCTTATAGTTTATTTTCATGGTGTTCGTAGTTTTCATTTAAAATTTTATTGTGTTTATTCACTTCTGTTTTACTTTCTATTTTATTTATTTTTTTATATTTTAGTTTCAATCTATGTATTTATTTATTTAAAATTTACATAAGATTCGATTATGATTTTTCTTATTTTGCATACAATAAAAATTATCAATTTAATATCAGTCCATGTCAGTGATTCCTAGTATCCTCTTGCAATAACGAGGAGATTCGATGGCGATTGTGACTACGTGTATTTGCATCTTACACCACTATTCAATTTATTATTGGGAATTTTACAAGTTTTCTCTAAATGCAAATGAGTATCAATTTCCTCTAAACGTCTTCCCGGAAACCACATTTTTCAGAATATTTTTCGTGGAAGGGCTGCTCATGTATACTTCAGTAGTATAAAATGGCAGCTAAAAAATGTGTAAAGGCCACTGTGTAAAATTTACATATTATATGTTGACACTTTTTTAAATTTTGTAGAGTTTTAACCTGAAATATTCTTTTGTTTCAACACAATTTAACAAATCAGATGTCTTATAATGCTTATTGTTGCTGGTCATACCAGATCATACATAAATTATATAATATGCAGATATAAATACACATATTATTGGAAAAGCGCACGAAAATATTGTGAATCCTATATTAAACAATCAATTATACGCATATTACAAAAAATTAAATTATACTATTTATAAATTTATAAATGTGCAAAATAGATGAACAATTTTAAAGATAAATATAATTAAAAATAATCATTTTCTAATATATAAGCCAATTTTATATCAAATCAAAGCCCGAAACAGCTCTTGTTTAAAGAAAAACATTATTCCAATATCTTTAGTAAAGCAAATAATGAATTATTTTAAGTATTAAATTTACACATTAAAAATTATTTTTGTTTTTTGAAGTTTTGCTTATTAATATTTTATGAGGGGTCTTAATGGCCGAGTGGCTAGCGCTCTGGCGCTCGGTACCATAGGTTTCAGGTTCGAGTCCGGGCAGTACCATGGATGTTTGTAGTGGTTCGGAATCCACTTTAAACCGTAGGTCCCGGTCCTAAAAGGAGCGTTGCGGGGGCATTGTTACTCCGAGTCCGTGGCTTATCTTCAAGTTACACGCGCCCCCTGGGTAATGCGAAGTGAGTAACATCTGTGCAGCACTTGCCTTAAGGCATCCAAAGACCAAGCTGTCTGTGTTTGCCCGCTGCATTAGAAAGAAAAAAAATATTTTATGATAATTTAAATTATTATTATGATAATTATGATAATTTTCGTTTCAGAAAAATATAGAACTAAATGGTTTGCAAAAAAATATAATAAATAATTTTAAATGAGAAAATCTAGTTACATGTATAAAAAATTCAATCAAAGAGTTTGAAAATTTAAATTAAACGAATTAATAATTTGAATAATAATTTAAAAAAAAATTTATATCTCACGGATGGACGACACTGGAAAGCCAGCAGCACAAAAATTTTCATAAAAATGTATTATGGTATAAAAACGCATAAAAATGTATTATGGTATAATAAATTTTTTTTCAAAACGGTTCTTCATATTTAATGATTTTAAAATTATTGCAAAAGATTCGAAAATATTTTTAAAAAATTATAATTTTATAATTTTTATTTTAAAATTATTGCAAAAATTTTTCTTTTGATTGGAGTAAAAATCAAAAACAGATATTAATTATGCGAAATATAATTCATTAAGCGAAAACTTCCTTTATAGTTCATTAGGAAAGTCAATTTTTGAGCCCTTATTTCTCTAAAACTTTTAAACAAATCTCGACAAAAAATTATCATATACTAAATTCATCATGCTGAATCGATTACGCTTAAACTTTTGGGTTTCATAAGGGAAAAATTCTAATTATAGGGTAATTAATTGTGTTAATCAACTGCATCGCCCCATAAGTTAGTTCCCGTCTAGCCATTTCCAATGATACCACTTGGTGAAGGTCTAATGGTAGTTACAAAAAATACGAAGAGCATCCCATTTTTTTTTATTTGGCAACATTTCTACTATTTTTTAAGATTCTTATAAGAAGGTAACTTTTTTTCTCCTAAAAATTTTAAATGCTATTCATTTAAGAACAAATATAATTTGTATTCTTTTTAGAATAAGAATGAAATGCTAAAAGAAGTAAAGCGCAAAAAACAATTTTTAAATATATATAAAGAATTAATAAAATTTCTATCTGCAGCTGCTTTGTTATGACTAGCATCAATGTTGTGTTTTTGTCTCAATCTAAACATCGGCTTTTGTCTCCATCTAAAACATCTGTTCATTTCCAACTCAAATATTGTGGAAATAAAAGCTTGATTAAAGTTATTCCCTGAAGACGTATAGCTTTAAATTTAAATGTAATGTAAATTATTTAAATTAATGTTAATAAAATGTATGTTAAATTATTTAAATGTATGTTTTAAATATTTAGCTATGTCATATATGTTTACTTTAATTATTAAAATTCTAATAATTTCTTATTTTTTATTTTGAAAAAAATTCTCTGATACTTTATTAAAAAATACTATACAGATATTTTCAATTTATCGATCTGTTTTTCTTGAAATTTAAATTACTTAATTCCTATTTTTTAAATTCTAAAGGTTATTATAATTAATAGCCTGTACCTGTAATCTGTACTAGTTAAAATTTTCCATGACTTATTATGATTTTAGATGCATATATTATATATTTAGAAATGTCATATGCTTATTTTAATTATTAAAATTCTAATATTTAACTATTTTAAATTCTGATAACTTCTCATTTACTTTTATGTTGATTAAAAGTACTATAGAAATATTTTCCATTTATTAACTTGCTTCTGCTTATATTTTAATTATTTATTCCTAATCTGCATTTCATGGGATTATTTAAAAATAATCTTTAACTTTTAATAATGAAATATTTAACATACTAAAAATAAACAATGCATAAAATTTTTATTAGTTTTGTGCCCGCAAGCTTAATGAGGTTATATTAGTATAGCTTTATTTATCTGATTGAATCTTTTTATATTTTGAACCATGTTATTAATTAAAAGTGTTCCAAAACTTGCTGTTAAATAATTGCTTAATAAATTTGCTTATTTACTTTAAAAATTATTCTTTATTTAAGAAAACAACATATGAAATATATTACAAGAAATGCATTTTTATTCCTTTTTCGCATTTTACATCTTTAATATTAGTTATTTTTTTAAAGATTTAGCTTATTTTTCTATTTGTTTTTCTTTTCTTTGTATTACAACTTTCTGTTTCATTTCCTGTAATTTTTCTCTTTTTATCAGGAATTTTTGTAATGATGTAAAAGATAATAATTTGTACTATATAAAATATTTTTGCTCTCTACAATGATGCTAATTAAAAGTTAAGTGGTAATAAATAAATAAATCATTGCAATTTTTTTCCTGTCTGACCTCATGTGACCTTCATAATGTGTCTTGCCTTAAACATATTAATTTGTATTGTACATCTTTATAATAAATTTAAAAATACATTGTTCTTTATTTAAAGAAATGGTACGTTGCAGGGAATCAATTTTAACATTTTCAACATTAATATATATTAGTTTAAAAATATTTAGCTAATCTGTTTATTTTGCTTTTGGTTGTATTTCAGTTTTCTAATCATTTCTTCAAGAATGCATTACTTTCTATCTTTTTTCCTTGCTATATTGAGTTTTTGATTTCTGTTAACATTTCTTTTTTATACTGTAAAAATCTATACTTTAATCAGAAATTTTTTTTTCATACAATACAATTAAATTAAAAAAATATACTACATATTTAAATAAACACTAAACAATTGAATTATTTCTGTCGTGCTTGTCATTATCCCTGCGGGCTTTTATTTGTTTAACTATCATTCTTTATACATTTTTACACTAAACTTATTTATTGTAAAAATGTGAATTATATACATTATATAAAAAATTATATATATTTTGAAAATATTTTCGTAAAATTCACTTTTATCTGTACAGAAGTTGAAGAAGGAGGAAAAGTTTTATAAAAACAGTAGAAATATATAAAAAAAGGGGAAGAATATGAAATACGATAATATATAAAAATATAAAAAAAATCATAAGGTAACTCAGTCTCATCTTGTAAATCGAATTATTAGAGGCCTTATTCGGCCTTAGGGCCGAAACATAACTTTTATAGAAAAGCGTTTTATGTTTATAAATAATTATCCAGCTTTACCTAATGTTTATAAATTTTCCAAAATAAAGTATGATATCAGCCAATTACCTGTTTCTATTAGTTTTATTTGTAATCTTATTAAAAGTAATACTACATTTTTAGAAAAGTATTAATTTGGAGGTTATTTCTCAATAATAATCTCAAAATATATTTTATTATACCTTCTAAAGTACTGAACCCCCTTTGATTCATGTTGGTAAAATTTATATACTTAAGCTATTGTAGGAGATTCTCTAACATTGTATTAAGCAAACATTTAAATCAATACAGATTAAAAATAACATTAAAACTTTTTACTTCAACGTGTTTGCATTTGATTAAATTTCTTCACGTTCCTAAAACTGTTGGACGCCGATAAGGTTTAACTATCTCTTTAAGCTCAGCTTCTACATTCTACATTGTACATCTACATTCTTCCCAAACTACGAAGAGTTAAAAATATACCGAAACGTTGCCTGAATTTTTAGATTAAAGTAGCCGAAATCTTTTAGTTAAAGTTGTAAAGTGAGAAAATCTTCAAATAAACCAAACAAAAATTGCATTTTTTTTATTTTAAAAAGTTATTTTAAGATATAACAAATCCACATAACTTGTTATCTGCTTGAAATTTGCGTTGTAAAAAAACATTGATAAATTATTCAACTTTTCTACTAAAATTTTTAAAAAAAAAGGAGATAAGAATTTCATGTTCGAATTTACTTTTAATGTAAGAATTTAAATATTTTCTCTTTTTTACTTATTTGTGATAGTTCGCAGTTACAATAAAATTAAGCACCTAAAACTTCAGTTTGATAACCCAAGTTATAAATTAAATGAACCCGATTCGTCGCTCAGTGGTAACGCTCGTCGCTGGTGACCATTAGAATGGAGGTTCAATCCTCTGGTGGCTTTATTGTAGACAATGTTTCAAAAAACGAGGAAAATGGCTTGTGTGATATTCAGCATCTTGCCTCGTTAGTCGGACTCTCTGGTGGGTGTTTCCGGGTTTTCCTCCATAACATAATAAAATGCTGGGTAGTCCGCCCCCCCCATAAGAGTTCTCCCGGAAGGCACTGCCTTCCTTCAACGTCACTGAGCCAAGTCAGACTTCTACCTACGCTTTCTCCATCACAACAGAAGCTGCCCTGTCCTTCCTTCCATAAAACATATGTGTTCTTGGATTTGGAAGTGGGATAAAGAAAAAAAAATTTTAAATGAGCATCTTCAATTAAACATCATGAAACATTGTAATATATTTATTATAGTGTGGATGTAGCATCGATTAGAGGCCTGATGGCCGAGTGACTGGCGCCCTGACGCTCGGCGTCACATGTTTTCAATAGAGTCCCGGCGGTGCCATGAATGTTTGTTGGGGTTCAGAATCCACTTTAAACTGTAGTTTCTTTTCTAATATGATTGTTGGGTATATTGGCTGACAACTCTACCCTGTAAAAAGAAAACATTTTCTGTCTCGAAATCTATCAGTAGGAAGACGGCCTTGGCACATCATGGAGACATTTGTTTCATACTGGGAAGATTCTGAGCACCTTATATCCTTTAACAAGCGAATTTCTTGAGTCAGAATTTATTCATATAATATATTACAATGTGCTTGAGGGTATTGAAAATATCTAATCAGAATTGGAATTTGCAAAATTACTAATAAAACAACTAAAATTACCCTGCTGATTTGTGTGAAGGTTCGTAATAATAATTTTTGGAAAATTTTAATCATATTTATTTATTTAATTATAAAATCAAATATGTTGCCATAGATGTGCTGAAATTCTTAATATAGCGTATATAGATAATTTTATTAATAAAGCGTATGTATATAATTCTGCGTCTTAAATATTAGTGTCGCAAAATTTGTTGATAAGGACAATTAATAAAACTTTGTTATTTAAATGAAATTATTGAATAAATAATTAAATTAGTGAAGATATTTCACTTAATCAAAATGGGATATATACGATTAAATTTAAACAGCAGTGATAATGATTTTGAGTCAGCTAAGATAATGATTTTAACAGTTTCTAAAGCAGGAAGCAAGTTTTAAAGAAATTCCTGAAATACAACAAAAAGTGGTTAAAGCATTTAAAATTCTTTCTTTTTAATGTGATTGGAATTAAAAATACCAGTTTTGTTTATAGGAGTAAGTTTCTTACTTATTCAATCTAAAGATTTGATTAAGATTTATTCTTTGCAAATACAATGTATCTTTCGTGAGATTCTTGAGCAAAAAGTTTTTCAAGGTATTTGACCATTTTAGAAATTCTTATGTGTCGTAATTTGAAAAAAATACATTTTTTTTTCTAACTCGACTTTATAAAACAAATTTAAATGGCAAGTATAATCCAATTTTCTCACAATAAAAGAATATCCGAAGCGAATTGTGGCTATTTAGAAAAATTGAAAGAATTTCTCAAATGTATTATTTCTTTGTGTTTTTCTGTTTGTCAAAAAGTATTTCTTTTTATTTACTTTACATTTACAGAAGCAGAGATCTAACGCCGAGCAAAAGAATTCAAGTAATTGGAAAATATTCTCTGGAATTGAATAATGTTAAGCAGAAACTTATAAAAATGTGCTTCGGTAGAACTGAATTCGAGTTTTATCAAAACCAGAAAATACTTCACGCAAACACAAGGAAAAAATGTAACTTTTTTTCCGTCAATTTTGGCTGATCTGTTATCCAAGTGGTTGTTCATTATTTCTTAATTAAAATATTTTTTTTCTATGTTTGTGTACCTTAGAATAAAAAAGCATTGTTAGTTTGTTAACGTAAAAATTAATTCCAAAATTTGTCGATAAGGATAATTCTTAAAAACTTTTTTATTCAAAGATAATTCAAAAGTTAGTCAATAATTAAATTATTGAATATATTTCCCTTAATCAAAATCGGATATATACGATTAAATTTAAACAGCAGTGATAATGATTTTAAGTCAGCTAAAATAATGATTTTAACAACTGGAAAAGCATTTTAATTGAGCAAAAGTGAAAAATTATGTTTAGAACACAAAAGTTTTAAGAAAATTCCCGAAATCAAACATTTGTTAAAGCATTTAAAATTCTTTCTTTTTAATGTGACTGAAATTGAAAGTATCAATATTGTTTATAGAATTAAGTTTCATTATTATTCAATCCAAAGATTTGATTAAGATTTATTCTTTGCAAAAACAATGTATTTTTCGTGAGATTCTTGAGCAAAAAGTTTTTCAAGGTATTTGAACATTTTAGAAATTCTTATGTGTCGTAATTTGAAAAAAATACATTTTTTTTCTAACTCGACTTTATAAAACAAATTTAAATGGCAAGTATAATCCAATTTTCTCACAATAAAAGAATATCCGAAGCGAATTGTGGCTATTTAGAAAAATTGAAAGAATTTCTCAAATGTATTATTTCTTTGTGTTTTTCTGTTTGGGAAACAGCATTTTTTTCTATTTACTTTACATTTACAGAAGCAGAGATCTAACGCCGAGCAAAAGAATTCAAGTAATTGGAAAATATTCTCTGGAATTGAATAATGTTAAGCAGAAACTTATAAAAATGTGTTTCGGCAGAACTGAATTTGAGTTTTATCAAAACCAGAAAATATTTCACGCAAACAGAATGAAAAAGTGTAATTTTTTTTACCGTCAATTTCTGTTGATCTTTTACCCAAATGACTGTTCATTATTTCTTAGTTAAAATACGTTTATTTCTTCTTATGTTTGTATACCTTAGAATAAAAAAAGCATTGTTTTTTTATTATTCATTCATTTGAATTCATTAATGAAAAATTAGATTTTTTCTTTATCATGAATATTCAACGAAGATGCAACATCTTGTTTTGCAAGTTCAACATTTAAAAAATTAATTCTTTACCAGAATGTTTACATTTTACGACGGTTTAGAAAGGCATGCGTGGGTGTGTTATGTGTATTTCTAGTAAAAAAAATGTTTTAGAATGTATTTGCAAATGTATTTTACTTCAAGTTTATTATCATTTATGTTATGTTTTTTGTCGATAATTATAAACATACTCGTTTCTTTTAAGTTCTGTTTTTGCAGAAATTATAATCCGAAGAATACTGCGAATATGACAAATCGGTTGCATTTAATTTATTTTGGGGAAATTCTCGTATATAAATAAATTAGTCACCTCTGAACGTAGATCGTTTATGGTTAGAAAATCTGAAATTGTCCAAAAGATTACATAGTATAGTTTCAACATCTTTAATTGGTTATTTAATCATTTCTTGGCTTTCATTGATTTGGCTATTTTATTAATTTATTAAAATGAAATTAGTTGTGAGCATATATTAATGATACGATTTAATTAACATACATCAAAATTTTATTTTAATAGTTTTTTATGATCTTTAAAAATAGTATATCTTTCCTTAATTATATGCTTTAATAAATTACCATGAAATTACTGTTTTCCTGAAATATTAATTTTTATTCTGAAATGTTTGGATAAGTAATTTAAATATCTAAAAAATTTATTATAATTAATGCTAATTAGAGGCGCCAATTAAAAACCAGACAACTTATAAGATTTACATGTTTCCTGGGAATTAATGGCTTGAATTAAAAATGCGTATCACGTTTAATATTAGCTCATTTAATTAATAACTATTAATATTAGACAAATCACATTTACTTCAAAATTAGTGTTCTATGTTGTGACAATAATTCATGTAAATGTATGTTCAAAAGAAGTATTCTAAAAGTAAAAAAATGTACAAGAAAATTACATTAGCTTTCAATATAATTTTATATCCTTTTAAATTATGATAAAAGCAACTTTATAAACCTATCTTGTAAACCATTAAAGAATTTTAATTAATTTCCCTCCAATTTTACATTTCTGCATTTAAATAAGCAGTGGAGATTAGAATATTTTTTGTGTAGTGCGCAGGTTGGGCAACCAGATTGTAAATAGGTGTGGTTGGTTTAATATACTTGAGGCACATGTTTTAGAACATACAACTTTATTTATACACCACACACATACAATTAGAAATATACAATATTTAACACATTTAAAGACAGATAATTATACATTCGTGAAAGGATTCCACTTCTAAGTCGAAAAACTAAAACTCTGCTACGCGCAGGGTGCTCGAAATATACTTCCACTCCGAATGAGAGTCTGCAGGCCAACTAACGCACTGGGATGTGCTAAATATATTTCCTCTCTTGATGAGGGACTATAAACTAAACGTTCCCTGCAGGAGCGTAGGTTGCACTGTACTTCCTCTCTGGTGAGGCCGGCTTACCATTTCTCCTTAACGCCACAGGGGGCGTTCTTGCCAGTGTGTAGATTAGAAAGCAGTGAAATATTAATTTTTTTGAGAGCAGAATATAAATAATCTAGTGTTTTATTAGATCCAGTGTTTAAAAGCATATGTGAATCTTATAAGTAAGACTTATTTTTTAAATTAAAAATTATTCTAGCTGAAAAAATAATATTCTGAATTAAAAAAATTCAACAATAGAAAAAAAATCATCATTTGACAGTATTGATAATAATTTTTCTACATGAAGTCATTGCATTTCTATGCATTTGAAGTTTTTTTCTGTATTAGACTGTAAAGGTCACAGTTTTAAAAATTGAACCAAAAAATCTTTCAAGACGAGCTCACTCTATATCTAAAAAAAATTGTATAAATCCAGAATTTCTTACTTATATATTATTTTTTTCAATATTCAGTTTTTTCTGTTTTGTTTAATTGCTGTTTATACAACACGAATTAAAATACACAAACGCAACAATTAGATATATGTCTTAACTTTAAAGAATTTCTCTTTGTTCAAGATATAGTCCCTTTTAGGCCAGAAACCTGAAGGTGTAAATTTTCTCTTTTTGATTTTATTAGCTTGTTGGAACACTTATATTTCAATCTGAGTTTTTCCGAAAGCACGAATTTGTACCTCCTTTTGAAATACAGAGATCTTTCCGAGAGCATTAGATCAATCTGAAATTCCAAATAGTAGTAAATTCAACTATTCAAAAAACATTTTCCGGTGGTGAAAATTTGCACATTCATGTTTCTGATATAAGAAGGAATAAGAAGAAGATTATTAACATCTTCAGAGATGATTTTATTATAGTGAGAAAAAAAAATATTTGTTGTTTTTGTTTTATTAAGATTTATTTATTTTATATTGATAGCAATTAAAAAAAAAAAGAGAAAAGCAATAAAAATGCATAAAAATCCATAACGTCGACATTTATAGCGGCCGCTGAGTATTAACAGTAATTTATAAGTAAAATGTTTTCATACATTCTGGGAATGAATTATCCAATATTATTCCAGGCATTAATTATTAAAATTAAATATATTTAATATATCTGGTATTATTTTTAGCAAATATTATTGATGTGTTCAATAATTCATCAACACAACTGTCAGTGGACAGTCGAAATACTACTTTACAATATTTTCAAATTCCTAACCGTACACCATAAACGCTGGGAAACGCTCACTATGTGTGAGTTACACATAGTGAATCTGTATCGTCTATGTTGTCTTTCGGAGGGGGGTGGTGGTACATTAAGGTCGTCCGGACCATGTTTCCGGATTTGATCCTTAGGAGTCTCTTCACAGGGCGATAACAAGGACGTGCCATGGACAGGGTATGGCTTCTTTGCTCTTTTGTTCAGCACGTTTCTGAGGTCTGGGCGTAGCTGGCTAATGTTTTACTCCTCTTGGTTGGCTTTATATGTGTAGTTTCCTACAAATGTGGAGCACAGGAATCTCCAGGCAGCTGGTAGTGGCAGTGGTGTACACCATAAATACCGTTATCAATGCAGCCAAACCATAAGATTTGTATTTTTCTTGTTGAAAAATTCTATAGCGAATAATTTATTATAAAATTTTTATTCTTTTATTAATGATAATAAATATAATTATAAAAAAACTAAATGTTCACATATGCGGTAAAGGGCGTCAGAAGGTTAAGGGAAAATTTGAAATTATATTTTATGTCTTTTTTGCAAAGTATTCCTTTTTATTTGTATAATTATAATAACTGAACTTGGTTACTATTTCTGGAAATTAAAATGTTTTCTTATTTTCTATTGTTGGTTCAAAATGAATAGCCGATTAGTTATGAACAATGTTACTTATCATTCTAACAATGAAACTCAATTTATCATTATTTAGACTGTTTTTTTTTCTCTCATTTTCGTTTAAGAATAATCAATAGAATTTAGAAAGATAAAATAATTATTTCACGATGTACAAAAGTTTGAATAACTTAATATTTGGCTTATTTCTTCAAGATATTTGAGTTAAATAAATAATTATACGGAAATTCATTTGATCAATCATGAAAGTTTGGTTTTATGTTAAAATTTCGATTTCAGTTTTATTGTTAAAATCTCTAATGAAATAAAAATTTAAATCATTGCGAACTTTATGACTAAATTCTTCATCTTAAAATTCGCAAGAAGTTATTTTCGTGTACACAATTTTTTTCGTTTGAAATATTTATAAATTTGGTTTGGAAAGTTTGGTATATTTATAAATAATGGTTTGGTTTTTAATTAAAGTTCAAAACGAATTTCAAGGATGGAAACTGAGGAAAGAATCATTTGATATCCAGCCAAAAAAACATTTAAATGCTTTACAATTAATGATGCAAAGCTTTAACAACTAATTGTTTTTGAATAAATTTATCATTCATAAATAATGTATGTATAGATTTATTGTAATGAAAGTGCAAGATTAGGATATGACGTGACAAAATATTAATTGATTAAAAAATCACGAAAACATTTGAGGTTATCTTAAATGAAAGCATTAAAGTAAAATTATGCTACACATATTTCCCCATTTCCATTAAAATTATGCTTCACAAAAATTAGGATAGTTAGCAAAATTAATTAGCAAGAATATGATAATTATAAAACGTGACACAATATTAACTGATTAAAAAACACGAAAACACATGAGGTAACCTTAAGTGAAAGTATTAAAATAAAATTATGCTTCACATATTTCCCCATTTTCATTAAAATTATTCTTTCCATATTTCCCCTTTTTCATTAAAATTGTGCTTCACATATTTTCCCATTTCATTAAAATTATGCTTCACATAAATTAGGATAATTAGAAAAATTAGCAAGATTAGGATAATTAGAAAAATTAGCAAGATTAGGATAATTATAAAACATTACAAAATATTAACTGATTGAAAAACACGAAAACACATGAGGCTACCTTTAGTTAAAATATTAAAGTAATATTATGCTTCACATATTTCTCCATTTTCATTAAAATTATGCTTCCCATATTTCCCCATTTTCATTAAAATTATGCTTCCCATATTTCCCCATTTTCATTAAAATTATGCTTCCCATATTTCCCCATTTTCATTAAAATTATGCTTCACATATTTCCCCATTTACATTAAAATTATGCTTCATATATTTCTCCATTTTCATTAAAATTATGCTTCACATATTTCCCCATTTTTCATTAAAATTATGCTTCACATATATGTTGACCGAAAATTATTTTCACGGTTACTGGAATAAGGAATTCCGTTCAATTTCGCAGTAAAAGGCTACAGTGAAATTGAAGAATCCACGAAAGCGAAGTTAAAAATACTCAATAGAATGAAGCAGGTGGAACTGAAAGGGCGATGTTTTTCCAATGACTTCAAATGACAAATGAGAGAATTACGTAGAACAGAGACATCTTGATTTTAATAATTTTGCATTCATTACTCAACCGAAATTTACTAGAAACTTAAGCATTCTAGAAATTCTTTTATCTTTCAGTATTGAAGAAACGTCCCGGAAGATAGAAAAACAATTTTTTTTAACGTTTTTTTTTCTTTATTGAGGATTATCTTTGATTTTTCTTTCCTTTTTATTTCTCAATTTTTCACATTTCTAGTTTTCGAGGTGATTTATTCTTTTCCCATTTGTCATTTTCTGAAAAGTTCAAGATATTACTTTTCTGTGATATAGTTTCAAAGAAAAATATCGTCTTGTTATTGGAACTTTTAGAGCCCTACATTGAAGCATTTGCCATCTAGGGAAAGAAATGCAGTTTTACTAAATCTATTTGAAACCGTATATATCGCAATCCGAACGAAGTAGAATTTACATATAATGATATTATTTATTACTAATAACTAGGCAGGAGGATATCTTTTCTGGAATTTGAAGAATTTTGTTTCTTTTTTATTATTTTTTTTATACCATGAGGATACAAGCAATCATTATGATTTCTTTCTTGAAAATCGTTAACAACAAATTTTCTGGTTTTACACTTTAGCAGTTACTGAATGTGGTTTATGTAGTTTTATTTTTCATACACACAAAAAAATATATATATATTCAAAACATATTACTTTTTTATGATTCTTATTAAAATAAAATGGTTTTTAATGACTCGAAATAAAAGTTGCGGTTACTGGTTGCATTTGATTGATGATTATATCTGAGATTAGTTAAAACATCAAAATATTGTGTGATTGCTTAACTAAAAAAACAAAACGAAATAAATTCAAATAAAAAAATGAACTAACTTATATTAATAATTAGGAAGTTTTATGTAGTTTTATTTTTCATATATAAAAGAGAAATATATTCAAATATATCACTTTTTTATGACTCTTATAAAATAAAATTGTTCTTAATGACTCGAAATAAAAGTTGCGGTAACTGGTTGATGATTATATCCTGAGATAGTTAAAACAGCAAAATGTCGTGTGATTACTTGATTAAAAAAAACTAAAATAATAAAATAGCTTATATTAATAATTATGATTAGTAAGTTATTTATAAAATTATTATAATATTTAGAAAATAATTTGAGAAATAATAAAGTTAACAATACACTCAAAATTTCTAAATACTCATAGTTTGGTCAGTAATAGTTCGATCACATTATATAACGTTTAAAAATTTATAATCTATGAGCTTTATTTGTAATGATTCTATTAATAATGCAACTTTATGGAAATATTTACACAATCTAATACTTTTTGCAACATTTCTTGTAACTATTAATAAAGATTTCAAACTTAAGTTCGTTCACAGAATTAGATTAATGAGCAGTGTTAAGTAAGAACATGAGAAATAAAAATGCAAAGAAATTATCTTCATTAAGATCTTGATTCCCCATTAAAACGCTTTTGTTGATGTATTAAAGTTATTTTCTTTCCATTGGAATTGTATCTTTCTCCCCTAATGATGTAATCAAAAGATTACCCTAATACATTTGAACAGATTACTCGGGAAATTTAATGCGTCGTCATGAATGAATAATTTCTTGGAATTCTCAGGTTTTTCGATGAACATGATTTTATCTTCAATTCATTACTTAAGTTTCAAAATAAAGAATACAAACCGGAAAATTTCCCCCTAATTATGGTTCTTAAAACTTTTATGATGGACATCAATTATAAAGCCCTTAATCTTAAACGTGATTCAAAAAGAGTTTATAATACTAGTTAATCATGATCGATTCTTGAAAATTTATGCAGAAAGTATCTTTTTAGGAACAATGAATACATTTGAGATTACGAATTTCTAAATTGCGTGAATTTGTGTTTTTCTCGAAAAAAAAATTATACTACTTTTATATTCGAAGTACATATCAAAGAATAGAGTGATTTTAAATGTTCATTTGTTCAATTGAATAGCTGAATTTAATTGGTTTGCCTCCAAATTTGATTTTAATGCAAAAAAATTATACTACTTTTATATTAGAAGTGCATATTAAAGAATAGAGTGATTTTAAAAGTACGTTTGTTTAATTGAATAGCTGGATTTAATTGGTTTGCTACCAAAACTGTTTTTAAAGAAAAAGTTAAAAAAAAATATAATATTTCATATGGAAATGTATTCGCATATTATAAAATGGTTTCATATAATATTTATACCGTATATTTACGAATATAATCCAATCCTTGTAAAGGCCGAGAATGCGTTTTTCTTTCAACAAATTTACCCAAAACACATAAGTCGAAAAATATATAGCCAAAACCCGAAATGAAAAAAAATCCTGTATTTTTCATTATTTTCGATATTGTTTTATTATTTCTGGTATACGTTTTGGTAATTTTCCATTAGCTGGGCGTAAATTCCGCCAACATCAGATTTTTCGTTTTGGCGACTATACAACGAAAAAGAAATATAAACAATTTCGAAAATAAAACAGCTAATTTTCTTTAAACAATAACTTATTTCATTTCAATATCATAAATTTAAGATAGTTAAAAAGAAATGAAAACGTGCAATATTTATCAACATTTGGCGAGTTATCACTTGTGCGCAGCTAACTGAAAAGTACCTTCATATTTTTGCGAGGTTATCTGATTCGTATATGAGCCGACCCTTGTAATATGGCTTTAGAAAAAGGTAATAAAATTCTTAGCTTATACACATAAATATACTGTATATATTCTTAAATTTAATGTTCCGGTTAGTAGTGTAATATTAAATCAAGCAAAAGATTTAATGATCCTTAACTTAAAGTGAAAACATATTTGTGCTGCAAGCATAAATATGCTTACGAATAAATCCTGGAGAAATAAGAATTTAAAGCACTAGTTATAATTTTAAAAAATGTGCACTCTTATAAATATTTCAATCATGTTTGGTTAAAAAATACTTTTTAGGATTAAAATGAAAAATATCACACCTTAAAGCTACAATTCCCCGCCCGTTCTCATAAACAACAATAAAAAAACTGTGATATATTTTATCAAGGTGCGTTTTCAGTACGAAATATTATTATACGAAATTGAAAATATTTAAGTTCAAAAATGTAAATTTTATATTTAATAAGGAATTATAAAGTTTCATTATAAAGGAAATATTTCCATTCTCCCAAAAGTTACTTCTCCAAAGAGAGAGTTTAAACTAGACAGTTAACTAGTACTGAAAACGCGACGTAGTAGTAATGTTTGCAAACTTATTTTAAAAATATATTCAATAAAAGTGCATACTTTAAATTAATATTTTTCAAGTTTTGTGAAAAATATTTCCCTGCTACTGGATTATTGTAAAAAAATAAGATGAATTCGTTTTTTTGTAACTAGATCCACAGATTCAAGTAAGAAATAAATCCAGAAATCAAGTTTTTCAAAAAATTGAAAAATAAAATATATAGACGTTTTAAAATTTACATTAAATAACCACAAATTGTTACTGGAATTGAAAATATCTGTTAAGGTGTTGGAAATACACCCACGCACGCACGCACGCATACACACACACATGCACACACACACACACGCGCAAACACACACACACGCGCAAACACACACACACACGCAAACACACACACACACACATATATATATATATATATATATATATATATCGGTTTTACAGAATTGGATTTTTATGCAGTTGAAAAAATTGTTGGACTTATTTCGTGCTTAAAACTTATGCAGCTTCTGCTGGGTTTAGTATCAATACATAATTTCTTAAATAAAAAAAGAAAATGTATTTTCGTAATGAAAATATAATTTTCTTTTAAAACCGAATGAAATCGAGTAAACAAACTGTTATTCATCAACAGACTGATCTCCAATTATGATAAGAGGTTGTGGCACAAATCACTATGTCTCGTAGAATAGTTTCTTACCATTCGAGACGTAAGGAAGTGCTTAGATCTTTCAGTTTCTTCTTATTGATGGCTAGTTTGACATTATAAGGTTGTTTCTTGAACAATGTCGCAACAGTCCATTATTTTTACAGCAGGAATTTTTACAAGACCACCAATAAACTCGCAAGTAAAAG